>CM076400.1:21252768-21840268 GCA_038363315.1 Mugilogobius chulae | reverse complement strand
AAATGGGCCTGAAAAGCTCCTCACCGTGAGCTGACAGAGAGAGACTTCTGCAGGAGGAGCTCAGGAGACAAGCTGCTAAGTCAAACAGAAGAGGTACTTACAATAACACAACTGAGTGGTAATAGTAGAAGGAGGAACCACTGAGGTCTATGATATCTGGATTTCGGTATTTCTACTATGTACTCATGACAAAACTGATGAGTGACATGGACACTAAAATATAACAAATTACATTCTATATAAAGACCACGAGAAAGTTGCTTTATAACTTTTATTCTCAAAATGTGGGGCAGGGTCTCAGTCAGAAGACATACATTAACCCAGCAAAGGCCATTGTTTTTGTTTGAGCTTTTTAATTTTATGTTCTACAAATACAGTATATCTACAAATACAGTATGTTTAAGGCCTCACCTTAAACCTAAAACACAGAGGTTAGTGTACAATGAAACCTCTTCTCCCACTACAGTAATAGATACATTGCCTACATTGAGGACGGTTGCTGCATCAGCTTTCATGAGTAAGTCTGCCATGTGAACACACATCAGGCAATCTCTCATTTTAAGTGTGATCATTTTATGGAAAAGAGTTGTATTTTAATTTTTGGACTGGACTGGTTTTGTAGTCGAAAAGTTTTGGTCCTAATTATGTTCATAATCCTGCGTGGCCCTGGAAAAAAAAAAAAAAAAAGCATATTTGGCAATCTACCTAAGTGATAGGGTTAAAATGTAGTCATGTAAAATGTACTTAAGAAAAAATACAGATGTACTTACTTAGAGCCAGTGCTGAATGTTAATGGTTAAACCCAGACTTCCCCCACAGCAGATGTTTCTCTACAGCCGGGTTTGGAAATCTTAGTCATTCTGATATCATTTGCTCTTCTTTTCAAAACACTTCACATCCAGACATCTTTTTGAATTGCTGGTCAGCTAAGTCTCTTGTTATTCAGCACTTGTGAATTATTATGTCAATCCCAGAAACTCAATGAGCTTGAGAGTTTACCAGACAGTTCTGAGAGCTGCGTTGATTTGAATATTTGAGTTTTAAACCCAGAAGAAAAATATCTTAGTCTTAGAGAAATGCACTTGTTTTTGAGATCAGGATTTGTTTGGATAGTCTGGTCTGATTGACCAAACAAACTCTGATATGGGTCAATTTGCTAAATGTGGTCTTGTTTGGAGTCTTGGTTCGGTTGAATAGTGCTTTGAGCAGTTTGTTTGTTTTGTGAGGGAAATGTACCAAAAGTGGAAGAAAACCAAGAAGTGAACAGTAACATGGTCCTGGACCTGTCAGCACGTGGATAGAAATCTTGTGGGGAAAAGAGGCCGGACAGCACATGAACACACATCTGTGCACAACTATGTGTGTGTGGGAGATTCTGTTTTAGAACTAAAATTACTTCCTGTGTTTGTAAACTTTTTTGTCAGTTTCTTAATTTATTGCAATTTATCTGCTGTAAAACTATGACAGACCAATTACTAGCACACTAAACTAAGTAAAAATGAGAAAAAATGCAACAAATTGGGGTACTACGCTTTTTATAGCTAAAATCAGCGCTTTGATTGGCTGAGCTAAGCTGTTCTTAAGCCATGATTGCATGTATCGGAAGTATTTATAAGACTAGGATATAGTTGGACAGATTAAATACATACCTGCCTCTGTTCCATAGCTATATTCAACTTTTACCAAGCATAAGAAATCATAACTTCCAGCATTGTGCCAGGCAAGTACAAAACCTCTCCAGTACCATGTTATTTGAAACAGTAGGTTACTTTCCCTTTATATTGTAGTGTCACAAATTATACCCTTACTTACTTCCGAGCGTGGCCTTTTCCTATTGTAATCTTCACACGCACACAGTAAGTTCTCAAAAATCAACTTCTGACAACTCTTCACTTAAATCCACTCAAACCAGTGACGCAAATCCATCCATTCACGACATACTGGATAATGTCTGTGATGGTAACACTCGGAGACAGTGTCAGGAATAATCCAGGCTCACGTTGTTGATATGGGCTGAAACAAAAGCTAATCAGAGAGTAAGTGGCACATAATAGGGTCAGCCTCGGTTAGCATCTTAGCATGGAGCTAGCGTCACAGCATGGCCTGAGTAAACCAGTCTGAAGTGCTCATTAGGAACTCTGAGAGAACATGTTTCATTTCCACTCCTGGTTAATTGGCCTCTTCTGTGTGTCATGACAACGCACTGGGTCAGAATGTACAGTCTAACTTGGGTTCAGCAAAGAGAAAAGGATAAAGATGCACTGGCTAACTCAGCAGTATAGGGAGGTTTCCAATTTTCTCATGAGAAATAAAGATTTATCAGCTTGATGCATCGGCCAGTTTCTTTTCACTTTGGTGATGTAGTTTGTTTGCTCCCAGAGTAGACTGGGTGGTTTGGCTTTAACAAACTTGATGCTTTTTGGTTGCTTCGTTTTTCAAAAAGTAGAGCATACATGTGTTGTTCTGGCCAACACACCACTTTGCTCCTGTTTGCTAAGTGGATGATGTACTTCCTGTTTTTTGGGAACCGTCTGCAGTTCTGGGATACCTGACTTAAAAGCTGTAATCAAATTAAATTGTGTAAAGGCACTAGGTGGCGCCAGCCGGGCTTCATGTTTAAACATAAATTTAACAAAATGAGTGTGTTCTACAGTCAGGTTAGGTCCTTTTGATTCTCTAAAAACATGAACAAGATTATTTAATTTAAACATCACAGGTTAGGAAAACTTCATGTATTTTGAGCCTCACAGTTCTCCACCATTTGAAGCACATTTCACAACTTTCCAAAGCCAGACAGAGTTGAGCTGTGTCGTCATGCTAACAGATGCTAAAACAAGCTATTATTAGATGTCAGCGGAATATGTGTGCTTATGAACACACTAGGGGTGTAACGATTCACCTAAATATTCGAAGTATCGATACACAGCCCTTACGATCCGCTACATCGATCGGCGTTCTACTAGTTATCCTCAATTCCACCCACACATCGATGCAACTTTGAATCGCTTCGAATCTAAGCCCAAAGAATCGATTTATTTAGATATGTGGCGAGACATAAACCATACAGACAAACGGCATTCTTAGTAGTGTGTTTTTCACATTAAACGTTTCATTAAATGCGCTTTTAATACGCTGGTTTTCTGCGCTGCGTCGTCATCAAGAGCCTGCAGCACTTAATTGTTTCACATGGAATCTACTCCCGGATGGCAACGCCGCTGTACTGCCCAGCGGAGGAGACGGACAGCGCTGTATTCCAAATCATCCTGCAGTGCCGGTGCACACCCGTGCCCACGAGAGCGCGGATAGCGGAAGCAACGTTACAAGGGACAAAGTCACGGAGGGACGCCGAACCGAACCACGGAGGTAACGCTGAGAAATGACTCAAGCTTGAAAAGAACCAGACGAGCTGCAAACGCGCAACCAGAGCTGCGACGCCACACTCATGTTTATAAAACAGACTCGCGCATTTAGGCTTTTAGCTTTTAAACGTCAACGTGCTTTGGGTCAAACTCTGCAGATGTTTGTGGATTTAATATTTAATGATAAGTCACAAAGATACAATAAGTTCACAGACTCCAATCTCAACACACTTCTGCATCTGTGTGAAAATGATTCAATCAGATGGTGAAATGTGGGTCACTTATTTTATTATGATACTAAACTTGTGTATAAAGGGGAAAAGTTGCAGTTTTTTATATGCAATGAAAAATAAGTGTGTTATTAAACTGAATATAAATGTATTACCCTTATAGGCCTACTTACCCTATAATTTTATTATTTGTCATTGAGTTTTGGATTTAATGCAAAATCTTGGTAATGATTTTATTCATGTTGTAAGTTATCAAACTGAATCGAAATATAATTTTAAAATTGCTGTATAGTTCCGAATCGTATCGTTCCCAAATACCCCAAAATCGCTTTGTAATCGTATCTCTAGGCTTCATGTCGATATGTATCGTATCGTTCTAAAAACGTATCGTTACACCCCTAGAACACACTGTGTATATGAACACGATAAATCACTGTGAAGTACGGACAACAAGTGGCACACAGGATACCTGTCTGCAGTAAATGTGTTTTGTTTAGAGATCATTCTATTAATTTTTGTGTCCTTTTTTAGGTTATCCATCCATTAGAACAGCCCGTTTAGATGTAGTCTTATTTAGAACATAGTTTAATTTAATGTGGGTCTGGTAGTACTTGGAGAGTTGTTGTGCTTAGTTTGAAATAGTTCTCAATTAAAGCAGTAATTATAATGTAAAACATTTACTTTCAAAGTTCTGCAAGATTAGAATTAATGTAAGGGGGAGTTCTGGGGAAGGGAGAAAGGAAGAGCTTAAAGCTCTAGTGATAGATGAACCTCCAGCTCACAGAGGAAAGCTATGCGGACACATGAAGAACATACAAACTCAACATAAAAGGTCCTCTGCCATCTGGACCTTCTGATACTGAGCTAAGAACTCTCTCTCCTGGGCCACTGCTTCAAAGTTGAAACAGACATTTGATTAATTGTGCAGGGTTTTGGACACTGCAGTCACCCACCCACTGTTCTTGTTAGTTTTACCCTGCAGTGCTGGATGGGTCAAATGCACACAACTAAATTTACCCTAAAAGTAAAGTTTATTAAATGAAGTCTGAACACATTCCTCTCATCGTGATAAGCTTGTGTAACGTTTGGCATGAGGAGTTATTCAACATGTTTTTCTCCTTGACATCTGACTAAAGGAATTCAAGTCAAACCGTGCTTTAGTTCTCTCTGCATCTATTCACTGAATACATTTAAGAAGTGCCTGCAACCAAATGAGGCATCTGTTGTGAAGACTCAAATACAGTCTTTGTCGGTGTCAAAGGAGTAATGGCCTCTTCACTGTGAACAACAACAGCACCGTACAATCTGTCTCCAAGTATCTCCAACAACACTCAGAAGAAAACTGCTTATTTCACTTCAGACTCTTATTTGGCAAAAGACTGGTATGAACCTGAAGAGGCGATTACAGAAGAAGGTCGACGGTACTTTTGCACAAATGGAGTTGTGTTTTGGATGTTCTGCATGTCATTGAGGGCATCTTCTTTGTGTCAGATCGACATTGCACCAAAACAAGGATGCTTTAGCTTTTAACTAAACACTCTCTGTTTCTACACTATGAATATAGTGTTTAAATAGCATTCTGCAGTGTTCCATTGTAAAACTCAGTGAGTAAATAGTCCCAATTTATGATATCTTAAATTCTGTATGCTGAATGTTTAATGGTCTTAACCCCTCAACCCCTTTCCATTAAAATGGAAACAGCTTGTGAACCCCGTGGTTCGACGACAATTGGCTGGACTCTTCGTCGGTGAGATTTTGTAGTTCTAGCCTCTGATTTCTGATTGACTCCAGTTGTAAGACGCTCTGGACAAAAGAGCATCAAGTTTTATAGTTTGTCTAAAATGTCTTTGGTAAATATGAGAATCAATACAGCTGGTGTCACAGCCTGGGACAGACACTAGATTTGGCATGTTTTTGGTTTTGACAATTCATCTACAAAAGTTGACACTATTGTCATTAAAAATAGGACCTGTATTAATTACTTGACTGTAAATAAGAGGGTTTCAGTTTGTTTTTTATCTATAACATGTCAGGGGGCTTGAGAGTTGATGTTTATTAGATGACCTAATGTTTTAGTTACATCATGTTGGGGTTTCATAGCCTAAAAAGCTCTGACAATTTTTACTACAGGTGTGACAAACTTCACTCTCAGGTGAAAATAAAATCTTGCCAAGTCAATAATCAGTGCTGCTCTAAACCCAATTAGGAGCATTATTCATTCACTCCTAAGTCGAAGCTATTACTGTCACAACTGTGGCGGGCTAACAACAACTGAGTCAGACTAACTAATGACAAGTGCAAGTAACACTACCACAAGCACCAGCCTGGTCTCATGGAAACATGTGTCTACCATACAATGTAAACATTTTTTTTTTTGCACAAAATCCAACTATAATCTTAACCAAAGCCATATGGACATAAACCTACCCATGTCTTCCGATCTAAGTTGAGCTGTTAAACACAAATAAAATAAACCCCACATGGATTGTTATAGAATCTTTAGGTGTTGATTCAATCTTTATGTTACTTTGATATCTGTTTAGCTTCTCCCGTACACAGACTGCGAGGGGAGTTTGATCCTAGACGTGTTTGAGTTTTTTGCGACGTGCCTTGTACACCAGCAGCAGTCCACTGCTCAAAGCCATGTGGATTCACATGGATTACCACGAGAATGCTCATATTATGACTTGAATGTCGTATCAGATCACTGCGACCTACAAAAATGGAATCTACAAATTCTTTCTGCACACTCGCGCGACCCTTGGACGTTGTTAAAACCGTAAATGCTAATGTTACTCACACCTCGGGAGTGCAAGCCTTTGTGTTACTTGAATGATAGAATCTTTCTGTATTCAACATTTTAATTTTGTCTCGATAATATTAATAAAAGTATAGGAAACATTACATATAACATATTTAATATTTAAATGTACATGTGTATGGTTGAATTAGTGATTTGAGTTTTCATTTTGGAAGGGAACATAGAAGAACACTTGTTAGGATCCAATACTATTAAATACTATCTTTCTGCATAAAGCCAGGCTTATGTTCAATATTATGTTCAATGTTCAATTTAAATCTGTATCCATTCACACAGGCGTCCAGTGGAGAGCGTAGATTGTTCTTCTGAGCAGATGATCATGTTTTCATAAAGACATAATCTTATTCTAATGCATAGACAGATCGCTTTGATTCCACCTGGAGAGAAAAGAAAATGGAAAAGTGTTCCTGAAATAGTCTACACAGTTTCTGTTTGTGAATTGTATCTGGATTCATCTGCACATTTACAGAATGACCATAACATCTATTTTCAACCATTGTGCAGGGAGTTTTATACATGCTGGGAGCCTCATCTGTGTGCCTTGTAACTAGAGGTTTGCAATATATCACATTTTAGATAACATTCTGATCGTTGTCTTGAATATATGCAAAAATAGAATATCAAGTATAATGAAATGCAACAACAAAAGGCTGTTAGAACAACAAAAAACAAAATTACATTGCACATATTCGAATAAAGTTCGACGCTGATATTTTAGTACATTTTATTATTTCATGAGCACAAATGCAAACTTATTCTGGGTTTTGTTTTTGTTCATGGAAATCTCATTTAGCTGTTTTTATCTTTTATTGTTCTTTGTCAGTTTTGTATTTAGCAAACAATTATAAAAGAGCTTGTGGCCTTGTGGATGCAGTTTGGCTCAGATCTTTGGTCAGATCATTGAGACACTCGCTAGTTTTGCTTTTACGTGACAAATCGATTAGCACATGTCTTAATTTGACCCAAAATGTCTCTAGCGAACCCAGTTAAGCTACATTTTTCTGATTATTTAAAATTTAACAAATACATCTAAAGACATGCTGGATGCTTTGTTTGAAATAACATCGTCTGACTGTCGTAATAGAGATATTTCAGAAAATGATCAAGATTCTCATTTTTGTCAATATAGCCCAGCTCATTGGACAACCTTTACAAGATTAAATACTCTTTTTTTACACCAGGACAGATTCATTGTCCAACTATCTATTTGACAAAACAAAACAAAACAAAAAAATGTGGAAAAAACTCAACGGTGAAGGTTTAGATAAGCTAAAAGAAAAAGTTATGGGTGGGAAAATTAATGTCATGATTTTGAGAAAAAGTTTGAGATTGAAATTACACAGTGAACTTTTAAACCTCAATCTTCGGTGACGCTGTGACGTCTGCTGAGATGTTCTCCTCAGGTAGAAACATCACCTGCCTCCATTGTACAACTCCATTATCTGTGACCACATGGAGCTAATGAGAGAACAATGGGGCTGTGCCGAGGCCCGCTTCTTGCTCTCGATTTCAGCATTTACAAGCTGCTTTCTATAATTTGTGCAATGCAGAGCTGTGTGGGATGTCGCTATAAAAGTGCACATTAATTTATTCTTCCAGAGAGTCAAATCAAGCATTATAGACTCGTTCTCCATTTAGTTGCATAGTTAGTTAGGTAGTTGCTTTGGAAAATAGTCTTCACCATTTGTCCTTTTGACACAATAACAGAAATACTTAATTGCAAAAGTCAGCAATGCATCTTATCTTTTACAATGTTCTCTTTTATAATCCAGTCAGGGGTCACTTGTGACTGGAGCCTATCCTGTGATTTTGGGTCTTAGATGGAGGAACATCCTGGACAGTGACCAACTAATCACAGTGAACACACAGAGATACAGACAGACCATCATGAACTCTCTCATTCATTCAGTGCTGTCAGTGAGCCCTTTGCACGCTGTGATTTGGCTAGTTTCTGTAATATCTGTGAATAGTTCCATCCCAAGATGTGCAAAAATTAATCATTATTTAGAAATTAAAAACAGAGAGCAGATTTCAACTAGAAACTGTGCAATGGCTGAAGCCATTGCGAGTGACTGCGAAACGTGAAAAAATTACTGCAAAAGATTGTGAACGTTGTTGAAAAGCACTGAACTTGTTGAAGAGTACTGAAATGGTTGAAGAGTTGTGAAATAGTTGAAGAACGTTGAAATGGTTGAAAAATGTTGAAATGGTTGAAGCTTGTTGAAATGGTTGAAGCTTGTTGAAATGGTTGAAGAATGTTGAAATGGTTGAAGAATGTTGAAATGGTTGAAGAACGTTGAAATGGTTGAAGATTGTTGAAATGGTTGAAGATTGTTGAAATGGTTGAAGATTGTTGAAATGGTTGAAGAATGTTGAAATGGTTGAAGATTGTTGAAATGGTTGAAGAACGTTGAAGAACACTGAAATGGTTGAAGAACGTTGAAATGGTTGAAGATTGTTGAAATTGTTTAAGAACGTTGAAATGGTTGAAGAACATTGAAATGGTTGAAGAACGTTGAAAAACGTTGAAATGGTTGAAGAATGTTAAAATGGTTGAAGATTGTTGAAATGGTTGAAGAACGTTGAAATGGTTGAAGACCTGTTGAAATGGTTGAAGATTGTTGAAATAGTTACTGAAGTTGTGGAAATATGTGTAAAATTGTGGAGAGGCTTGAAATGTGGAACATGTTTAATGTGTGTATGGGTGAACTGGTAGTAACTGCTTATAACTGCTGAAAATGACTAAGTGTTTTTTGGAAAAAGTATCAAAATTTCATTTTCAGGTTGAAATTGTGAAAAAACTACAAAAGGCATGAATGTCAAAAGTAATAGCAATAATAAGTTAGAAAGCGTGAACAGAACGAGGTATAAAGTGTTGAAATCGGTGAAAGTATCGAAGAGTTGAAACGAACCGAAAAACGGGAAAAAAGGGATGTTGGAATAATAATAATAATAAAAAACACAAGAACAAATAGTGACTGCGTGAACTACACGCAGTCACTCAACTAGATAATCACTGCAAACCATGACATGTGAGATTAATACTTCACCAGGGAAAGACTGCGTGTTTATACAAGTGCTCATATTTAGTGTAATGCTAAAAACTAAAAAATAAATTAACTTAAAACAAACTAAACAATTTGCTAAATTACATTACGGGCCATATTCTGCTCGTGGTCCATGTCTTGACATTGGAGAGATGTTTTTGTGTTGACACGTGGCACAGCTATGCTGTTTAGTCTGATCCAGTTAATTTAGTGAACCACACATCTGCAGAACGTGACAGTGGAGCAGTGCAGGAAGGTCACACAACATAAAAATATTAGGCCCTACATGTTGTTTTGCTATCAATTTTATTTTGCTGTTTGCCTTAGTTGGAAAAAGCCATATGTATTGAATCACAATTGTGTATTTGTCCAAAAAAAAAAAAAAAAAAAAAGATTCTCTTTAGTCAGACTTTGCCGATCTAAAGTTACAATAAAAAGTATCTGACGTGTGTGACATGAGACTTATCCAAGAATCTTGATCTGTATCTGCATGTCTGTGGTGTCTCTATCCCTCTCATAACAGGATGCAGCCGTGAGACAAATAATTCTTTGCAAAGTGCCCTTGTCTGGGTCCTGCTTTTTTCTTAGCATGTCTGGAAATCGATTATAAAGCCTTTAAGTTGGATTTGAGTTTGATGTAGGACTTGTAACATTAATCTCCAGCAGAAGTGGAGCTGCCTCAGACCTTCTCTGTGTTTGAGTCTCATTTCCTCACTGTCCATTTATTTATAACCACGCTCCATCAGACTTATTACATTAGTGGCTTGTGAGTGGTCGGTCTGTACTTCCTCATGTTCGCTTCATCATTAAACACAATTAGGTCACGGGAAATGACTCTGTCCGCTCTGTCTTGTTAGTTTATGCATTGTGAAACTTCAGTTCTTATAAAAGCAACTGATTAAAGTAGGCTTTTTTGCTCACGATACCATTCTTAAACTGGGCCGTAAAGTGAAAGACAAACAGGTGTTTCTCTCCTCCTCCTGGTTTGAATATTTCCCATGTAATTTAGACAGAGCTACTTATTAATTCCTGATGTGGGAAAGACATGACTCCTGAATGCTTTATTGCATTTGTTCATTATTATCTATGACTAAGATTCTCAAGAATATGTTTAAAAGACCTTGCAATGTGTGGGGCACTGTCCAAAGTGTTCCCCCTCCTAAGGCCCAAAGTCACTGTGATTCCTGACAAATACAAGCAGAAGAAAATGAATACCTGAAATAGAAGAAGATAAAAAAATAATGCATAATATGTATCCCGTGCATGGTAGCAGAGTGGTTAGAGCTCTGGTTTCCCAATAAGGAGGTCATGGATTCGACTCCCGGGTCAGACCAAATCATCATCTCACATCTCTCAGGGTGGAGTTTGCTTGTTCTCCCTGTGTCACCATGTGCTCCGGTTTCCTCCCAGGTTAATTGGGCATCACTGCATATTTCCCCTGAGAATGAATGGGACAGTAAATGGTTGTCTCTAACCCTGCGACGAGTTGTCCACTCTCCAGGGTGTTTCCCCGCCTCAAAGTCACTGGGGTAGGCTCACTTGTGACTCCTAATAGAAAAAAGCAGTAGAAAATGAATGTATTTCGTAAGGATGGACATGTTTTTTTAGTACTGTAACGCTCACCCTAATAAAATCAAGGCTCTTATTTTATTGTAGTTGTTAGTTGTGTGGTTGAAATGTTATGTGTAGTTGAAATATTGGTGAGGGTTTTTTATTGTATATCACAGTTTATGAGAGTCCTTCTGTATTATTGGTGAAATAAATCTGGAGCTGTGGAATAAAAAATGATAATTGGACTATATGCATAGTTACACACAGTCTAACGCTTATATATGCTTATAGAAATTGATCAGACCTTCTGATGAATTTCATTTCACCACCTACTATTAGGTATCTCAAAACTGCAGACGGTTTCCAAAAACCAGGATGTAAAATCAGCCAATCAGTGAGCCGAGATGAACAAGTGTGTTGGCCAGAACAAACCCGAGTTGAGATAACAGAGTATGCATTCTCCTTCTTTGAGCTTGTGTCTGAGAACTTAGAATATGATTGTAATCTTACCTCCCAGAAACAGCAAAGATCACATATGCTTACACTTTCTGGATGACAAAATGACCAAAACCATCAACGATTGGTTAAATCAAATTATGGTGCCATGTCAGATGGCACAAAGTGATATGAAACCGGCAGTAAAGTTTTATTTGTTTGTTTTTGTTGTTATGCATGTTAAAGTTAATAGAGGAAAGGAAGCCATCTTGAGGGAAACCATTCTAAAAAATATTGTGTCCATTACCAAATCAGTGATAATTTCCAGGATCCTTTGTTGCTTTGTCCCTTTATTCATTGATGAGCAAGCATTTTTGTTTCAGTACATACTGAGAATGATTGGCTAATCCAATCTTATATATCATAAAATATTGAAAATAATCAATGTCGTGCTTCCCTTTCTTGACATTATGTAGAAGAGAGAGAGCACACAGCTAGGAATTAACACCAAACTCTTTCAGAGTGAGGGTTCTAACTACTTATCCAATGCGGCGCCATCTTGGGTAAAAAAAAAAAAAAAAAAAATTGCAAATACAATTCAGTCAAATCCGAATTCATTTATTTAGCAGTATAATGTTGTATAACAAACTATTTGCATAACCTTCTACTAAACAACAATGAGCATGTATTTCATTTTCTTGCTCATTTCTGGTGGAATTCTGTGCTAATTTAGCTGGAGGTGACCCTGCTGTGTCTCCAGTGTCTGCAGATCGAAAACACATTGAAATCCTGCTTGAGTCTGAACGAACAGTCTTCAGTCTGTCCTCATCTTCTCCTTTGTGTGGAGCTAAAACTGGGCTAATCCTCACACTCTGAGGGACAGCAGCCTCCAGTACAAGGACGCACAAAGAGATGGATGCTTCTGCCCAAAATATCTGCTCAAAGGAAAGAAGTCAGCATCAAAAGTATCTCAAAGTAATAACACTGTTAACTTGTGGAAAGGTGTTGTGAGTTTCTTTTTGATTATCTAAGCTTATTTTCATATGGCAAAAAAAGATAAAACATGGAATCTCAATTGCTTTCACATATTTCAAGTCTGGTGAATTTTAGACTTATTCACCTTTACAAAACAATGTTCATTTTAGCTGCCCTCTATTTGTATTTTACTTTATTATTGTCATGTCACTTGAATCAAAGTGAGATATGCTGAAAACTAAGACATGCAGGTTTGCTGTTGAATAATTAAAATCAATGATTCAGTAATATATTAATTCCATTTGTGACTTGGAATAACAGGACTAATGACAGCTGGATTCCTAAGGAAACTGACAGATACAAGGGTCTTGAATGAAGATTAAGAATCTGTCATTTATGTAGTGAATACTTGGAGGGAGATTAATGTCATGTTATTTTTGACTGTACAACTTGTGACAGAATATATATATATCTCAACGTTTTATTTCAAACACCCAGACCCAGACATAGGCTTGTATTGCTCAAAGCTGAAAATAAGAACGTTGTGTAAACTTGGTGCTCACATGAAAAATGTTCTTGCTTTTTGTGAATTAATGAAAATGTGTTTTATGGATGTTATTCTGTCATGAATGAACATGTTTATGTTTCTGCTCCTCTGTACGGTGGCCCCTAACTGTAATGTTTTTTTTTTTTTATTGTGGATTTTAAACCTTCTATGGTCATCTCTTTGTGTTGTTTGTTAATTGTAATGTGTTGTAGACATTTCTTTATGTTGTTTGTTAATTTAGTTGTATTGTTTGCATTTACTGTGATACTGTGTTCAATAAATTAGTAAATGGAAAGACAAAGGAAAGGATATTGTCAGTCTTTTACCTCAAGTCCAAGGACTCAAGTCCTAGTCATGACTTAAATGTCGACACCACTGGTTTACATTGTCATATGTAACATTTACCTGAGTACTTTCTGTACAGCCTGTTACATGTTTTAAAACTCTTGTTCAATGTTCAGCAAAGTAAAGCAGCAAATAAAGGTCAGTATTATCCTATTTGTTGTTGCACACTGAGAACAGTACATTGTTAGCAACAATAAACCCAGTTACATGAGAGAAAAGCTTATATTAACTGACAGCTGACACAAACCACCAATCAGATCTCTCCCCTTCACAGCAGAGCCCGGCTGCAGGCTACACAGCCACGGACTATTTGCTGATGATGGCACTTTTCAATCAACAACTTTGCAGATGCCAAGTGGCAGTTTGATGAAATTGGCCCTTTGGTGCTTATGGGCTGAAATGTCCTTTACAGTCCAGCACTTTCATCAAGGCAGCGCTCGCAGAGAGGATTCAGTAACCATTCCCCAGCATTAGCTCAGTCTGCATCCGTCACAACAGTTTTCTATTTCTATGAAGAGGGTAAACTCACGAGATCTGACACAAGTGAAGGAAAACATGCATCAGTATGAACTGCTGACAGAAATATCTAGTGTTATTGTTGCTGTAGGTGCATTGTGGTATTTAGAATTATTTTTACACATGTTTTTCTTGTAGCCCATATGCAAAGCTTTCTGTGCCAAACTTTTAGAACTGGTCCATATTGTCTTTCCATCAATAAATCAGATATAGTTGGGGACCTGGGGAATCTTATTGCTCATTCTTTAATCTATTCATGGTCTGGCACCAGATTATTTGGAAGAAATTGTGTTTTTTGCCAGCCAGAGCACTCAAATCTTGAGAGCAGTGTCTGCTGGACTTAAGACAAACAGAGACAAAGTACTCTCCAGAGCTGGACCAAAATTGTGGAATTGTCTATGTTTTAATATAAAAAAGGTCATTTTGGTCGGGAATTTTAAATGTTTGTGGGTTTTAGTGAATTTCAAAATTTTGTTGTGGCTTTTAACAGAAGATGAACAGACCATTTTGCAATTGTGTACATTGATTGTGTTTGTATTAATTTTACAATACACTGTATATTTTAAATGTATTTTGTAATTTGTTAGTTCATCTCCCTATTTTGAAGAAATTGTGTTTTTTGCAAATTTCAGGTTGGAGCACCGGTTTTCTGACTAGTGACTACTGGACTGTCCTGTGTCCAGACTAAAAGCAAAAGAAAGAGTGCGTTCTCGAGACTCAAACTAAAAGCCACTCCAGTTTCAAATGTCTTTTGAAAACACACTTTTTTTTGCATTGACTTTTAACTCAAGATGTGCAGAATCATGTTCATTTGTTTGTGTTGTTAATTTATTAATTTAATATTTAAATTGTAATTTGTTGGTTCTATGTAATCTGCTCTAATTTCTCTTGTACCCCACACACAGTGAAGGCTGTTTTGCAAATGTGCTTTATAAATAAACTTGACAACTGTAAACCAGGCTTTGGCAAAGCAAAGGTTATGCACCTATAATATTTTTCCAGTGAACAGTGAATCTAAATTTAGCCAAGCCTATGTGGAGTTGAAGTGCAAAAAGGTGAAATCTATTCAGAGAAAAGCAACAGTAAACCAGGAGCTGTTTTTTGTTTGCTTTAGCACTCACACTGTCTCATTTCTCTGTCCTCACCTCCTCACTCCTTTAGCACCTCAGATCTCTCCTAGAAAACGAGTGAGGAAGTCCACCTTACCACAAAGACGGCATAGAGAAGGGAGTTCTCACAGCAAATACTGGGACAGACTTTTTTGTCATTGTAGCTGCAACATGAAGAAAAAAAAAAACAAACAGACAAAAAAAAAAACAAAAAAAAAAAAACAATGTGAGACAAATACAGTTTTATTAAAGCTGCGACTCTTATGTGCAACCTGGTTTCATTTTACTTCAAGGAAACCATCTGACATTAATACTGTAGGTGGATACTTTTTTGCTTTAACTCACAAGCATAAGACATTTTTTGTCAGCGATCAATTCTGTTCAATTCTGTTTCTTTCCTTGCCTCCTCTGAGCTTTTGGACACCTCTTACTATGGTTGGTAATATGGTTGATTGACAGCTTAAGTATGGAGGAAATGAGAAGACAAAGACAGGAATGGAAGTCAAGACAGATAATTCGATTTACTGAACACATTTTTGCTTTATTATTAATATACCATTAGATTTTAAGATTAGATTTTATGCCGTATATTACCCAAATGCATTATGAGCATGTGTTTTGGGCACTTTTCACCGCTTTTGGACGCAAACCATGTCAATATGCTAATGACAAGTATCCACAATGCAAACAACAAAAACAAGAAAATGTCCTAGATTTTAATGAACAAACATGAACAATGATGTGTCAGATCCTGTCCACACGAAGCCAAACTCAGGACGAAACAAATATTTGACCTAAACCACACATCGTCGACATGAAAACATATTTTTCTGAAACCAGATCCCAGAGTGGAAAGATTTCAAAACACTGGTTTAACGTCTTCACAATTACGCTGTATCAGCAACATTTGTATTTGTATCCTGAAAGTACTAACCTTAATATGATGTTCACTGCAATGTTCAGAAGACACATAAAAAATAAATAAATCAACTAAAATCTGTATTAAATTCGATTTGAAGCTTTGTCAAAGACATCAGAATCATAAATTCACGTTATGTGTCTCTTCTGATTTAGATCTGCTAACATAAAGCAACATTTCTGCACATGCTCAGTGTCAGGACTTCTTCTAGGTTTATGACTTTCTGTGCCAGTGTCACAGCGCCACACTCTGGTCAGTTAAAGACATTACATCAGCTTCAAGCTAGTTTACCGATTCTTGTGGACTCTCAACAGCTCAATGTTCATGCAATTTGTTTTTAAAATTGTTGTTTTGTCTTCCTATGGACAAGGCTTCAGTTATTTTCTTTACAAAATGTACCTGTAAGGACTCATATATGCTTGGAGGGATGTTAGTTCCTCACGTGACAATGCAGGGGTGGAACTGCAATTATTCAAAAGCACTAACCTTAAAATCCTCCTGGTTTACAATGATTTGAACTCATCAGCGTTTGACAACCTGCTCCATCTTCACTGCTTAAAGCCAGATTTACAACTCGCCCTCAAAGTCTGTGGACCCTTTCTCATAATACCACCATTGTATTTACCATTACCCGGGCGGATTGGTTTCCTGAGCGCTGGAAGAAGACGTACGCTTCTGTCAAACAAAAGACATATTCTCATTATTAAAAGGCCTATAGATTTACTGCAGGTTTATGACCAAATCAATGGGACTGTGAAGGAGCCCAAAGCAGCACTGTCACCGCGCCTGAATCACAGCTATCCCGCTCTTTAAGAATTTATTTGCTCATAAAATCATGTAAGTGTGCCGTATATTTGCAGCCAGAGGCAAAATGCAAAGTAAGCTTCTTCCTTTTGCACTTGTCAGACCTGCCCCAGACTCTGGACTGTGGAGGATTACCACAAGTTCAACAGTCACGAGTCGTTTTAATGCAACTCATTTGAGAGAAATGTGACCCATTTTCGAGCGGAAAATTGAGAAACTATTGAGAGCTCCACTGATAGAGGTGTGG
Organism: Mugilogobius chulae; assembly: GCA_038363315.1. Lineage (NCBI taxonomy): Eukaryota > Metazoa > Chordata > Actinopteri > Gobiiformes > Gobiidae > Mugilogobius > Mugilogobius chulae. The sequence continues at coordinate 21,823,363 of CM076400.1, read as the reverse complement.
CTGCTGCTCAGAGCCTCGAGGGTGACTGTGGGGTGAGGGATGCTGATTGTTCGCTTCACTTGTCCAATAACAGAACAACAGAGAAAAAAAAAAGATGAAATGAACATAACTAAAACTAGTAATTGTATTTAAAAGCTGTGTTTTATGTATCCAAATTTCCAGCTTAAGTTAATCTCATCTCACCTATGTGTTTATGTAGCAAGTCAAGTTCCTGTAGAATCTGAACCAATAGGCCTATGTCAAACACCTTCATGAGATTTCAGACTTAAAGACATATACTAAGTCAGGCTTATTTTAAAATTATTCTGGTTAGATTTGAATAACTTTGGAAGATTTGAAGCATACATTACATTAAAAAAGAAACATAATAGTAATAATTATGCAAGTAAAAGTTAGAAAAAGGTAACCTGCAAGTGGTGACTTGAACTTGAGTCCAGCTTGAGTCACTATTTTGATAAAAGGGACTAAGAGCTGAGACTCGACTTGGGCTTGAAATGGAATTAAATTGAGTTGTACGTGAATAGACTGGAACATGACCCTTCTGACTTAGTTTGCTTTGACCAAAATTTATTTTAAGTTGAACCATTTATAAAAAAAAATGTTCAACTTAAAATACATTTTGATTAAATATATGGATAATATGTAGATATACAAGATATATGAGGCAATTTCAAATAAAGACATGAAACTTAGGAGTGGGACTTGACTCACACTTGTCTCTATTCGACTTGACTTGGACTTGTCTCTCTTTGACTTGGGACTTGACTTGAACTTGTCTCTCTTTGATTTGGCTCTTAACTTGAACTTGTCTCTGTTTGACTTGGGACTTGACTTGGACTTGTCTCTGTTTGACTTGGGACTTGACTTGGACTTGTCTCTGTTTGGCTTGGGACTCGACTTGGACTTGTCTCTGTTTGACTTGGGGCTCGACTTGGACTTGTCTCTCTTTGCTAGACAGATCATGAACCTTCTTTTCCACAAGTTCCTCTGCTCTCACTTTTAACTTTCTACACAGCATTCCTGCTTCTCTTGGCCACAAACCCATGTTAACACACTTATACCTCCTGAATGAAACCACATTAAAAATATATCTGTTTCTGTGCTCCCAAAATCATAGCCATCAGTGCAGCACCAGTGAAATACATCCAATTCGCTCATTTAATCCCGACACTTTAGCGATTCAAACGAGGAACTAGTGCTAACAGACGGAGACAGAGGGAATAATGGGAAATGCAAATGGGCCGCTCACATATAGGAGATGTCATCAGAGAGCGTTCATTAGAGTGAGGCTAGATTACAGCTTCTCTCTGGGTTTTAAGTGTGAGGATGTAAATGAGGCTGGATAATCGCAGACGCCAGCAGAGAGAGCATCAAAGTTACATTCAAACTGCTCTCGGACCATTCAGGGAGAGCCGGAACGTTAAGACCAAAGGCTAAAATTAGAGCAGGAAAACGAGGTAAATGAGTTCAGCAAAAATTGTGTTTGTTACAGTTAACATTTCTAACAGTTGTAAATATACAGTACATACAATATAGAGCTCCTGTAGTTGTTGTCACGCTATCCCAGCATGCATTATGTAATTTATTTTGTATCAGTGAACGTACTATTCATTCTAACTGTGTCAATCCCAGTTATTTGAGTTTTGAAGAACAAGGAGTATTTTTCTTCACTAGAATTTACAAATAGTCAAATACAGAACAATATCCAATCATTTCTGTGCATAGACAACACTTTATGTTTACAAAAAAGTGGATAAAATACTAAATAGAATTAGATGAGTTAAGACTTACATCAGCACCTTGCCATTGCTTTGGGTTTTTTATTTTGGTAATGATCTAGTCACCGTCTCTAAATAAAGTCAACTTTCTACCTTCTGTTTTCATATTTCATGGGGTCATTACATTGACTTACATTCATTTCATGGACCCTTACACTAACCTTGGCCTTAGTGACTACTTAAACTTAACCTTGTTTGAACTCAGAACCATGTTGCTGTTTTAATTATGAAGGATTAACATCATGATGAAAAAGGCAGGTCCCTGTAAAGTGAGTGTGGATACAACTTTTGGTTCTCACAATGAGATGAAAACCCACCCACAAAACTAAAATACATTTTGCCATGTTTGCATGCATACAACTGGATACAGATGGACCGAAGAAAGCATCATTAGAGGAGTCATCTGAATCAGGAGCAGCCACCTGCAGCCACAGGACACCATTAAATTTTTTTTTTCTTCTTGTAATGGCAAGTCATTGTTTAATTATGCAATTCATTCTGAAAAAGTAGAATAGTGGGAAGACAAAATTGTTGCAAATATGATTCAAATTGGTGTTCAAAACTTTTTTTTTTTTTTTTTTCTCGTAAAAGCACAAACTAAAGTGAAACAGATTTTGGGGCTAATTGAGGCATGTCATTTTATATTATTTAATTATATTTTATTATAATGCATGAGGACAAATTGCCCTACAAAGACAATAACATGCACCTGAACCTTTATTCAACAATTTCAGACCACCAAACGGTGGCTAATGTTTAATTTGATTATTTTTCAAAACACTGTTTTTTATGGCTTTGTGCAATGACAAAGTTAAAGCTACAGTTTGGATTTGCTCATGAGCCCATATGCAGCTGATTTTCTGTTTGGAACAGTAATATCAGAAAACATGCATCTTTGTAAATGTTTGAGAGAGAATGAGGAAATATGCTCCCATCAGGTATAGATAATGGTTTGTTGGAAGCTGATGATGTCATATTGCCATACACAGTACTTTATCATAAAATATCTAAAACACTGTTTCATAAATGTTCAATCTGATTATTTCTATTGGTGATTATCTATTACCTAACAACAACAACATCATCATCATCAACAACAACAACAACAAAATTTAAGCTGCCCTCTATCAGTAACCAAGATTATTAACTCATTAAATGCCGTGATGTACTTGAACAAAAACATTTATAATTATTAGGCTGTTGATATAAACAATGATGTTTTTAGTGAGTTTCTAGCAAACAGACTTGCCCCTTTTGGTAAGTCTTTCATACATAATCGAAGCAGTGTGTTTCCTCGGTGTGTGTGACCTGACCCCGCAGACCGTAATCTCCATAAGATTGCACTGTCGTGTCCCCAGATCTCACCCAGGCCTTTTAAGGTTAACTCATCTGGTCTCAGCTCTCTGTCTCAAGTGTCCTTATGATCACTGCTCGCTGTGGAAGCTCTGATTGAATATTTCTAAAGATCTGTCCCCACCGCAGTGCACAGTCCTGCTTAAGAGCCACTGAAGGTCTTTTAATGTGGTCTGCTGTGACTAATAATGCACCCATTCATCTGAAAATGTACTCTGTCTGCTGTGTTATTGACTTGTTTACATAGATTGGTGCATTTAAGCTATTAACTAGAAAATTACATCTCCATTGATATGACACAAGCACACTCCTCAGTGCACATTTAAATGGTCCATTTTTTCCATGTTATACATTTGCTTCCTCATCAAAACATAACAAGAATTGTGCGTTGATTATTCCACACACAAGCTGGTTTTCTGCTCTTGAACTGAAAATGTTCCACCTTGTGATGTCCTTAAGCAATATTTCAACAAATGCTCCAATGTTCTTATAAACGTCACACAATTTTAGTAGATTAATTTTAAAATATGTTCAACCTTGTGGAGGTTTTGCACAGACATTATTTTATTTGAAAAATGCCCGTCAATATTCTGACAAAAGTAACAGAAATATTACAACTGATCAATTGTATTTTTAAGCTAGTTTTGAGCGTTTGATTCATATAGATTGAATTAAGGAGCTTTTCTGTTGTCATGGCAGAAGTGCTGCCATTAACCTGCTTGTTTACTTGCAGCATTTGGATATTTAAGGTATTTGTTCTATTGCACCACAATGATTTTCACTCATCAAAACTGATTAAAAAAAAAAATAAGAAGAAGAAGGAGAAGAATACAAATATTAATTGAACTGTGCTTGATCTTAAAGTCTGTGTCAGTGAGAAATGTGAGAAAAGACAATTTTAAAGCTCCCACATCACAAAGTGGAACTTGGCATTTAGAGTTTAGGAGTATAAGTTTTAAAAGTATTGTCTGGCTAGTGTGTCTCCCTTTTGAATTTCAGTGGGTGTGATTGACAGATTAATTAGCCAGTCAGGAACACATATGGTCTCTCGTATGAAAACCAACTTGGCTAAATACAACAACGAAAATATGCATGCAAAAAAAATACCACGTGGAACTGAAAAACATTGTGGATTTCTGCAGAATACATGAAGCGAAGCAAAAAGAACAACAAAAAAAATATTTTAATCTGACCTGAGTGAAGTTAGATTTTGTTACAAATGACAGACGACTAATCAGCGCTTTTGTTTTATGTGCATCACTAAAATAAACTAATCTGATGACAAAGAACACTACTAATAAACTAATCTGATGACAAAGAACACCTAAAACTCAGGCGAGAGGCGTGGTTACCAGACCCGCTCACAATTTGCTGAACGGTGGGCTTTGGATCCCAGGCAAATCTTTGATGAGGAAGCAAGATTATAACATGACTAAAACCTCATGGGAATGAATTTTACACAATGTAAAACCTTTAAGTTTCAAAATAAAGTGACGGTAACTCCACCCACAAACACATTTCAAACAGCTGGCTGCCGGAAAAGCGTAAGAGGGGGCAAATCATGTGAGTGTGAGTGCAGTGTGCTTGGCTTGAGCAGGTGTTTTTGATCAGACAATCCACACTAATGTGACAACTATGCAAGAAATAACAATACCAGCTGAAGTGAATAGTGAGTTTGGGATCATGTTGATGAAAAATGTGTTAATTTTCTTAGTTTGCACAAAAAATGTAGAACAAATTATAGTAGACAACACTATTTCAACATCACATTCATATTAACAGGCCAGAACAAGTTAGTTTGGTTTAGCTTCAGTTTAATTTTACAATGTGGAGACAAGTACTTTGCAAATATCCAACTGGAAAAACATAATCTCACTTTCTCACAATGGAGTCAGTCAAATGTGCGTGGACCATATGTTTCACAGCAGCAAAACAAACACAGACTGAAATACAAGCCTTTCACAGTGTCTCCAACAGCACCTCCTGCCTCATCTCCATCTGGAAGTTTAACCTCCAAGCTCTCGCCATATTGAGGACCACACGCCAAGGTATAGACCTCACACAAAACTGCTTTACACCCGGTAAAGCGACAGCAACACAGGTTTTTGGCTTGGGAATAGAAATAGTTGAGGTAGTGTCCTTATAAAGTGGCCATATTTACTGAATTGGGTATGTTTTCCTATGAGACTTCTATTATTCCTACACCTTTAAAAAACCTGATTACAATAAGGTATCACACAAATTAATTAATGATCAGAAAATTAAAAACAAAGATGTTCAGCTACCTTAATTAATACCACATAACTAAATCATAATCTCAAACTTCCTTACAACTGAGATGTCTGATTTTTTTATTGTTATAAACTAGTCTTTTGCTTGATGACTATAGTTGTTAAAGTTTGAGCAGTTGTCCTAAAAGCTAAACGTCAGGAAACAGTGTCGTATCTGGCCAGGTCAAACCAACACAGTATCAAAAAAAGAACAGAACAGAAAGATGTATTGTCTTTATCACAGAGTATAACTAAATTAGTCCATGTCACAATAAAGGACAGATCATAGTGTTCCTCGGATATTTTTTCAGATTTGTCTTTTACTACGACTAAGGCAGCATCCTGAGAGAGCTCCTGGTTTTATCTTTTCACATTAGTATCACAATTTTTGAGCCAGCGATGCACTCACTTTCTCGTTTCTCTATAACAAAATTACGTTTGGAGTGAGACCCGGGGCCGCTGCACCTTTTGAGCGCCGCCACTCACTCTTCTGAACATGAAATGCAAAGCAAACAGACAAGGGGAAAAAAAAAAAAAGTATGATGAGCACAATTTCAAAAAAAAAAAGCTTAAAAAGACACAGTATTTCATAGTTGTTGTTTTTTTTTTTTTTTTGTAGGTTTAACTGGTAAGTTAAGGCTTCAATTTGGGGCTGGGACTTGAGATAGGTTATGAATAAAATAGGAACTTTGTTAATGTTCAGAAATAATAACACATCTTTACAACGGCCATAGAAATGAAATGGGGCGCATGACATATATAAGCGCAAAAAAAAAAAAAAAAAGGAGTGAAGTCGTGGTAATCATACACTATTGGCATGTGCTGTTATATTGTGGTATATACGTATTGTTGGTCAAATCTTCAGAATTAGTGAAGTTATAAAAGAAGACAGTTATATGACTGTTTCTGTAATCAGGTAAATGATAAAGTGAACACCTACATCTATATTAAAGTGAGTGTGCATGATCAACATACAGAATGCAAAATAATATGGATTTGTCCACTGTGAAAAAAAAATTGCGTAAAAAAAAACAAAAAAAAAAACAATGAACTCCATCTAAATTAAATCATTATTAGAAAAAAAAAAAGTACTTAGAACATCAGCAAACACTAGTTGTTAATGTAAAATGTAAAGAAAAAATAAATAAATAAATAAATAAATAAATAAATAAATAAAACAATAACAAAATAAATAAATAAATCCCCAAAAAAACGACTGTGTAACCATTGGGATCATAATGACACATTTGACAATCTGCACAAAAGGACAAATCAGTGAGTGGGACAAAGACTATGCCTAGAACTGTTGAAAGTCAAGATACATTTCATTTCAAACTGTTCAGATTTTTTCATTTATTTGTCTTTTTGTAGCAGAGTGAAACTTTGTGTGAAACATGTGTAACCAACATAACATACGTACCTCAATTTAATGTCACAATTCTACGCATTGAACAAGACCTTATCTCCTTATTTCTCTCTTACATTACCTTTTTTGAATGCAAACCCCCGTGTCTTGCTGACCTCAGCTAACCTGTAAAAACCCCAATGGCAGTACTAGCCTGAATTACTACCTGGGAGGAGAGACTCAATAAATATTGTCAGATTGATGGATTGGTTAAACAATAGTTAGTAGCAGACGGCAATAGCAGCAAAACAAGTCAATAACATGTATTCAGTTTGTGTTGTATTGTCCTGTGACATGTTGACTTTAATCTTCCCTTCCTGACTCATAATAAAAGTGTGTGATGAATGGAGCAGCCTATTAGAAAGGAAAATGTGAGCGCACGAATGAGGCCAATCTCTGTAAAATTCTCTCTTTTTAAATTGATGAAAACCAAGTGTTTGTATTGATCCAGTTTCCCAAAAGTCACTAATCTCGGGTTCGCTCTGGTCAGCACAAGAGGAATGGAGTCCTGGCTCTGAAATGAAATGGCTTTTGCTTTTGTAATGAATGCACATAAAAGATTTAATCTGCCGCTGTCTCAGGCCAATAAAACTGCTGTTGTTTGTTCAGTCAAAGGAAAGTAATGAACAAAAGGTGAACATGGCGGAGTGTCCAGCAGAAATGGAAGAGATAAATGGTGTTTAGTGCTGCAGCTTCAAACAGAGGAGGTGAGCGATTTGTGTGTGGTCTTTGCATGTTGTATATTCCATGGGTTTTCAAATGAACATTCCACCTTTTCTTGGCCACTTTCTTTTGGGTCACCATTCAACAAAGACAAGGCATCAAGAAAAAAGTCCCTGCATTGGCAACAATTTCGAAACGTAGCCGGGTAGAATAAGGTGACTGCCACAAATCACAAAACAAGTTTACTTACAATGAAAGAAGACATCTTTCATTTGTCAGAAACTATGGCCAGAAATTATAAAATGACCGGTATATTCTGTTTTACATCCTTCAGCACAAAAAAGAGGGTCTAACTTATTCTAACTCAAATATGGTCTTGATGACAAATACCTGAGGCAGGAGGGTTACTATTCTCATCAAGGATTTATAGTTTACACCACTTTTTGCTTCTTAAGTTGTGATCATTTTGTCCTCGAGTGTTTTGCTTTTCGAGATTTTTTTCTTGAAATCTCTGCGTTTTGATAATGCCAATAACTAAATTGTTGTAATATTTGCACTACTGAAAGCATATACGCTGCACCAACCAGATAAAGAGAATAGGTTCCTGGAAATGCTAAAGATAAAAAAAATAAGCTAGTCTGGGATGAATTAGACTAAACCTACAATTAAAAGCAAACCCCAGAATTCTGCAACATGTAATAGGTCTTTCATATGGGCTCCTTTTCAATGTATCATTTGTCAAAACCCCAAATATGCCCATTCAGGCTACAGCCTTTCAGAAACTTTTTTGTTGTTTGTTTTACATTGTGTTGTAGTTTTTGTATGAAATGTGCTATACAAAATTGTTATTTTGCATTGTTCATTTTAACTTACGCAATGCATCTTTAAGGGAAATAGGCCAAAATGGTAAAGGCTTAAAAGACTCGGTAAGTTTTGCAGTAGTTTATGAAATGTGTAGAAGTTCTCAAACTAAACAGGCCAAGTCACTGCATATTTTTAAATCTCTTATAAAACACATACTTTGTTTTATGTAAAACATACATGACTTCTACTGCACAGCACTTTGGTCAATGTGGTTTTTGAAGCACTTTATGAAAAGCTTTATTCATGATTGATTGATTGAAGAAAATGTATTTGCTTTGCATGTTAATCATTTTGAACCAGTGTAGGTATGTTTACTGTTGTTGTTTGTTGATTTTGGCAAAGTTCCCTAATGGATGTTGAGCTGTTTGATGAATTAAAAGTAAAATGTAACTGTCAAACAGTTGATATATTTTTGGTGCATCATACACAGTGTAAAACCTCTTTAATCATCTTCAAAGAAGCAGAGTGCTGTGCTATGAGAACCTCTCAATCACACAGCAGGCCAATTTGACTAAAAGCATGACATAAAACTTAACTTGGTCTTCCACAGACTCTCTCAGCTCTAAACATGTCCTGCTCACTTCTGATCTGTGATTCATAATGTCTGTTTGACCAGCACAAGCCTGTTTGTGCTCTACACCAGTGGTTCACATTTCCGCTATCATGCATTTGAACTTATTTGCACATTATTTAACACTTTTTTTTTTAATTTATTTAACCTTTATTTAACCAGGAAAGTCCCATTGAGATTCAAAGATCTCTTTTGCAAGGGAGTCCTGGCCAAGAGGCTTCCACAACACAACACTACATAGACTAAAACAAACAAAAAGACATAATTAAAAACAGTTAAAAACAGTTACAGGTTAATGACTGCATTTCCAGGTCTTTCAAAAGAGAGTCAAAACTAGCCATAGAGACAAGAGTTTGGGTGCTTAAAAACTCTCTGTAAAAAATTCCAATCTGTGGGAGCACAGTACTGAAAAGACATTTTCCCTTTTTCTGTTCTAACATTGGGAACAATCAATGAGTAGACATCCTGAGAGCGCAACTGATGATGTCCTTCAGGCCTACGCTGAAGATACACACTCAGGTATGAAGGAAGTAGACCAACAAGGTTTATAAACCTGTACCAGTGTGTGAGCCGTCGCGTGGCTAAAGCAGGCCATCCAACACGAGAGTACAGGTCACAGTGATGGGTCCGTGCACCACAGTTTGTTATAAAGCGCAAAGAGGCGTGAACCACTGAATCCAGTGAACGCAAAGCTTGGGCTGGAGCATGCCTATACAAAAGGTCTCCATAGTCCAACACAGGAAGGAATGTTGCAGCAACAAGTCTCTTTCTGGAATTGAAAGAAAATGACAGCTTATTTCTGAAATAAAAACCTAATTTCAAACGCAGCTTTTTGACAAGAGATTCAATATGTGGTTTAAAAGACAATCCATCATCAATTATGACACCCAAGTATTTAAAAGTATTCACAACTTAATAACTACTTTGCTAATTTAACTCTCTGACTAGACAAAACTCTGAGGAGCCACCTTCAATTTCATTCTTTCTACCTTGTGATCCCATTCCCGGGGTTTGAAACCAATGATCTGGGGTCCTTTAGTTGTTTAGTCGATTAATTGGTCGATGGTCACTTAGTTTACCAACATTTTTATTAGTTGACTATTTTTGTATGCAGATTATTTTCACACATTGATGTACATTTTTATATGGAACAGGGACAAAAAGTAGTGATTTAGTTTAGGATTTGGGGTCGAATCTGCCGTTTTACCATGTTTCCCATTCATTTTGTGTATAAATTGTTGTTTTTGCATGGACTCCATTGGATTTCATGCAAAAAAAACTTTTCATTTGGGTCAGATGAATACAAAAAACTGAGGATCGAGACCATGAAAAATACAGTCTTCATCAAAGGCCATGTCCACTAACAGACCTCTGAGGGGGAAAGTTAACATGGAAAGTGAATCAGAACAACAGCTTTATAGGTTGCTGCTCAACAGCTACAACAGCAAATGTGGACTTTAAAAGATATATTGTGTCAAATATAGATACGAAGACATGGGGATAAATAGAGTGATTCAACCTTCCAAGTATGTAAATATATCTAACAATGCTAACAGTAGCTGCGTGCTAAATGCTAATGTGATGCTAGCGCTACCTGGCGTCTTTTAGGATCTTTTTTTAAACTTTCTGTTTACTTTTCTGACATAAAAACACCTCAGTAACCTCCATTTAAACCCGGTTGTAACTCAACTTGAATTAGTTAGCTAAAAATACATTTATTTTGGTAGAAAACGTTTTAAAAGAGGTAAACAGTTTAGCTTCTCCTTCTTTATTATGGTGAGGCAAGAGACACTTTCCCCCTCAGCAGGCCAACTGTATCTATAGGAACAAAAACTCGATCCATCGAGACCAAATCAAGACGATGATAATAATTTACACAATTATCAGTGTCTACATTATTTTATTGTGCAGTGCTTATTGCAAACTGTGGCTGGAATAGGTCACTGTGCTCCATGTACAAGTTTAGTGTAGTGGTAATAAAAATGTGGTCTCCTTGTCCAAGACAAAACCGAGCCCAAAACAAAACCAAGATCTTAAAAAAAAGTGTCCTTGAGACCAGTCTAAAGACCAAGACTGCATCAGGCCAAATTCAAATAGATCAAAGCAATCAAGTTAAATTTGCTCATTTCAAGAATACACATCAAGCTTCTTTCACTGGAAATTGACCCAAAACAAGGCAATGTCAATGTAGTCTTTTGTAATAGTATCTAAATTACATGGATTATGTTTTTTTCAGACTTGCACTAGAATTGTTCGTAGCCTTGTAGTACAGGCAGACAACATATATATTACCAAACAACTACTGGTACATCAGTAAGCAGAAAAATACATCACTATATGTATTGACAAAGTGCTACATGAACAAATGATATGTGGTCTTATCATAGTATCCTCTGAAAGGCTGTAACAAGCTTTTAGTGTACTTTAGTTTTCAAAAAATTGAGATTAAGTGTCTTTTAACAGCCAGTAATTTCATCAGACAAGCTGCACTGGAGCAAAGTAAAGCATCATGGTCTATGTAGTTTCTAAATCTAATTATAAACCAAATGAAGCGTTATGATCAGGTGTAATGTATCTTCTCATCCTTTAGACTTGAAGTGCATAAGAGATAAAAGTTTTCACGCTGTAACATTTCTCTTTGCACAGAGCGGTAATTAAATGAAGTTGGTGGAGAAAGTGTGTGAAAGTTTGCGGGTGCTTGATGTTGCGGAGCACAGCCTGTAGCAGAGGCACATCCACTTTTCATAAGACGAGGTTCAGAACGGCCTCACAGAGAACAAATCGATACAAGGACGGCGCGCGCACTGGCTAATGCATTCACACTGCTCACAAATGAAAACATACTGAACTAAATCCATCTGTATCAACCACCAGGGCCGAATGATGGACTCAAATTCAATCTATGATATAATCTAATAATCCCCAGTCCTCAAAGGGCAAAAATTATGCACTAGTTTGAATTGGCTTTTAAAGACCCTTTACCCCAATTATCCAAAATCTGTTTGATTGAAAATTAGTTTGCTGTGTCCTATGTGTCTAATAATATAGCTTTGTTCTTAAAATGTGTGCTGTGTGTGTTTGTACAGTATGTATATATGTATGTATATATGTATTTCATGTTAAAGTCTGATTTTCTTGGACTTACTCCTGTGTCTTGTTTCATTTTGCGGTGCGTATGTTTTTATTATTTCCTGAAATGCTCTGTTGTATATTCAGACATTCATTGTGGACAAACCATCTTTCAAAAACAACACATAAAATAGTACACAGTATATCTAGATTTGTTGTTGTTGGTTTTTTTTCCACTATATGCAGTTTAGCAGGAGTAAAAATATTTTTAAAATACAGTACAGTTCGGTGAAAGATTGTATCAGCCATTTGCTGTTTTTTTTCTGGACATGTTCAAGGTGGTTCATGAAATATAATGTTCAAGGTGGTTCATGTAATATAGTATGTGTTTGTGAAAGCCTGTGCTATGAGATAAAAAATAAAAATCTTTCTTTTATGGGCAGCTGAGGAAGAAGTGTGGATTTAGATCGACCACAGACACAGCTACGTAAAAAGTTATGAAAATTGGCATAACAGGCCTTAAAAAAGGCCGGACTGCTAAGTATAAATGACTGAATTCAGATATAAGTCAGATGTAGGTCTAATGGTGGAAATATGTGCATGACTTTGTGCATTACATTTATCACGTTGGATAATATATATATATATATATATATATATATATATATATAGTTAGGGTTAGGGTAGGTATAAGTTTTGACTCCACTAAACTAGCAACATCTGCACACGCAACTGCACTGTCCAATCAGAGTGAGATGATGAAGTATTTTCAACTGGGAAAAAAGTTTATGATCCAAAAATTGATACAGCTATGCAACCTTTCTGGAAGCTGTCGGTGCTTCATTAGATGAACACCGCCAGTTTGTTTTTACATTACGCTCTATGAAAAAAAGTAAGGATTTTTTCGCTGCAGTACCAATACTGGCTTCTGGATGTGATTTGGGCCTAGACCTACCCATCCAGATTTTTTGCTGCCAGCTCCAAACAAATTAGATGTAAATCGTGTAATTCTTTCTTTTTTTTTTAAATAAATGTGCAGCAAGTTCAGTTTTGACTATACTTTTCTCAACACCGAAGGCTTAAATCCAGAATGACTCAAAGATGGAAACTCCTTTCCAGTTTAAAGCGTACAGTATATCTTTCCGAATGTAGAAAGTGCAATAAAAAATATGAACTTTTTCAGAGTGCTTCATCTCTTTAACCATTTTTCAGTTTAATGCAGCAGAAGAGTCTGCAAGTGTCGAGTGTCTGTGGAAGACTATATAATTTGAAGATGACTTCGTTCACTGATGTCCTTGGACCTTTCTTTCTAACTCCGTCTCAATCCTGAGGCAAACCGTCTTTCATAAACTGCAGCTCTTTTGAACTTTGAGACTCAACATAAATCCTTACTTAGTGGTTCGTTTTGTAGAGCTGTTTTTTGCTAATTTAGTTTTCATCTTTGCAAATTAACTTTCTGAATTTTGAAGGCTGGGTTTGTTAATCCTCACAATATAGTGTGTTTTTGAGAAGGAGACTCAATCAATTTGCTTTTATAAAACAGACTTGAAAATAAAACTTTCAAGTTTGTTTTCTTGAAAATGTTAATTCATATTGTGACAAGACAGTGCAAACAAGATACTGACATACTCTTAATATAAAGTCAAGTGAAGGACCCTTCAAAACAAGCCCTCTCTTTTGATACAAACATTGACTAGTGACTAGGCTTATGTCAGTTCAAATACACAAGTCAAAGGCGGTGTTTTTTTCATCCAACATGTTCACATTGCTATTTTTGTGACAGCACAATATTCTTTGGTCTTTATAGCTTAGGTTTGAACTGGAGGAAAGACCTACACACAATTGGCATGACAGGACAGTATGTTCTGTTCCTGTTCTAATATTATGAGACCCCAAGTCCAGATGGTGGGCAAGAGTCAGCGTGCCCTATTTATAACATTATAGCCATACGATTGCTAAACCACTTTTAATTTTGATGAATTTTACCACTATGGGAATATTCATTTCAGCTTTTTGCTTGTGTTTTTGTAAGCCATAATTGCAACCAAAAAGAATTCATGTCAATATTGACCTTGTGTCAAAAGATTTAGGAGAGGAAGTTGTCAGATTTAAAACCTCAAATGTGTTTGCAGCCTGAAAATCAGCTACCCTACCTTTAAACTAAAGCAACAGTATGTTGCTTCATGTCACTATATAGAGGGTGGGCTTCAGAAGTAACTGGATCTATTTATTTTACTAAGCTGTACGTTGTGATTTACAACAAACAAAAGTACCCGATCTCAGTGTGACTCTTAATACATTTGGTTTGGAAGCAAAATCATGTATTTTGAAGTTATATGAGACCAACACATCTTTAATGTAATAATTTGATCACATCTCTCACTCTGTATAGAAAGTGTGACATAGAGGGAACAGACAGACCTTGCTCTGTCCTGTGTGTGCTGCAGAAGTTTGATCTGCTCCGTGTTCTCTCTTCACTGCAGTGGTATTTATCCAGAACTGAGCTGTCAGACTCACTGTGTCCTAGCAACAACTGCACCTACACCATCAACACAAACACCAGAAAATACAGCAAAGGACAGACAATAATATGTGCTTAGTGAATGCAGAACTTGACATTTGCTTGAATTGTTTGACTTCAAAGAAAAGAATAGAAGTCAAGAAACTGCAAATTGAATCTCATAGCAACAAGGTCCCGCCCAAAAATTTCTTTGTGAAGCTTGCTTATTTCTCCCCTTTGTCTACATAGATTTCCTCCACAGACTCCGGTTTCAGTAACCAACTAATACATGCATCATCATAGGTAATATTGTCTAGATACAGTGGTTCTGTCAGGCCGAGTAGGAGGAACTGGATATGGATCCCCGAGGCTGCACTGTGCCACTCACTGCTCCTGATGAGATGTTCCAGAGACATGCAGGTGATAGATCCCTTACCTTAATTTACCATATACCTTACCTTTTGTGTGTGTTCTTTCTATTGTGCTGGTGTAATGTGGCCACAGGTTTCATGCAATATAGTAAGGTAAGGTAAGGCAGTGGTTCTCATTCCACAGACCTGCATGACTCTCAAACTACACTTGACCAGAAGTCAGTGTGTCCACTGTATTGGTGGGCCTGCACTAGCCCAATCACACAATGCTCAAGCACAATGAGTTTGACAACTGTTAGTACGAACTTCGTAGCCTTTTCGTGCCTTGTCTTTACGTTCCTGAAATGTGCTTCAAACTACAGTTCTGGATCTTGCTAACCTGATACTGTGATTTTGAACTCCAAAAGTTTTGAAGTTCATGCCATGTTCACCTCAATCCTCACTTAGATATAGTAAAACATATTTGCTCTATTCTGTTGACTAATCCAAAAGCTGACAGAGAGTGCTTTGCTGATGGAACATATTTGTTTTTGATTTTAAGTTTTTTAGCATTATGTTTGGTTAATGATTCTTCAAAAGTTTCCAATATCTCTCCAGCCATTGTTTTGATGGAGGTGTCTGTTATTGGCTGATCCACCAGGAAATGATGCTCAACTGAATTCATGGAGATAAATCTAGTGCCCAGACTGCACATCTTTGTAAATGAATTTTGCATTAGTGAAGCGTGTATTCTTGGCTGACCAGGCAAGAAAAATGCACAGAACAGGACCTGCAAAACATCACAGTACATTAGCATCTCAATACATTGTATTTGATGCTTCAGGAGTGACACAGCTTGATAAAAAGCTTCCGGGTACAAAATGATAAAATGTAGTCTCTCCTTTCAGATTTCTAGCGGTGCTTTTAATCTGCTTCTTCTCATCATAAGTGTCTCATTTTTCACTTGTTCTCAGTTTGTGAGGAAAGTTTACTCTAAACAGTGTTAAATGTGAGAGCGAACTAATGAGGCTATTATGGCGGCTCCTGCAGGTGACACCTTTATATGCCATAAACAGTTTTAATGACGACCGAACCTCACACAGAGCAAAAGCATTTATATTTTACATGTACTTCTGCATTTAAACTATTGAAAGCATCGGAGTGAGACTTTTGTCAAATTCAGTCTAAATGAGAGGGTTTGTTTACTGCACGACGCGCCGCTCAGATCTGCAGCTACGGCTGACCTCATGAGTCACACTGGGAGAAGAGAATTACTTTGACGAGAAATAAGAATATGCACAATCCAAGCCTGTGTCTAGACTCAATTAACTACAAAACTTGAGGAAAATCTTAATAGACGTTTTGACTAATTTATAAGAATGGTAAGAGAAGTGACAGCTTAAGAAGAACATGGAAGTAACAAAAGAAATGAAGAAGGGAGACAGTGCATGCTGCTTTGTTTTTGGGCAAGAAACCTCACCCACCTTACTATCTTATGGTTTGTAGTTTTTAGTGCTTTTGGACAGGCCATGGGTGCAGCTAGTTTGATAAGATAAAAGTTCCACCACAAATAACACATAACATCATCAAACAAACAAACAAACAAACATGTGTGATAAGTTCATGAGTTCTTCCTTTGGCTTAAGCGTGAGAAGGCAAATGGCACAAAGGATTGCAGCAGCAGGGCACTTGAAAACACCACCCAGAGGACAAGAGTTCAAACTTATTGTTTAAAACATGATCTGTGTCAGTAAAAGTCTTGTTGGTCAACCTTAGTGTTGGCTTGTTTTACAAATGAGTGAATGTGCTCCCCAGGGGAGCCCTACTCTTTTAGAGCAAATATTCAAAAGCCTCTAGATTCTGTTCTTTTGTTATACCGAGGCCACAGAACCAAACTGCACTGCACTAAAGCAACACAGTGGCTGTGTAGAACTGCTCCAAGATGCTTTTGTTGACTCTAGAAGATCTGAGCCTCCACACAAAATAGATTTACTGTTGCACTTCATTGCAAAGGTAGTCTACATGTGGAATCCAAGAGACAGTTGTCCACAAACATTCACAAATCCAAACCAACGGATCAACAGCCATTTCGTGTCCTAATATCAAGAGATCAAGAGGGACAATTCGGGAACAGACTGAGCCTCTTAATCAAACAAACAATTAACTCACTTACTATCCAGGGTGTCCAAATAAATGATAAAGCCGTGCTAAAAGGTTAGAATAAAAAGTAATTTGTTAGACAAGTGGTTCTCAAAGTGGGGCCCGGGAACCTCTGGTGGGTCCATGTGTTGGGAATTCATCAAAAAAATCACTATATCACTGATCACCACATAGATTTTTTGATGGAAACAACTATGCCAATACAACAACATTATGAGAAAATAATAGTTGGTTTAAAACATGGTGTGAAAATATGAATGTCCTTTGGGTATTTATTACCAAAGGCTCCCTGTCATTAAAACTTTGAAAACCCCAGCTTTAGACAGCAGGTCAGCAACAAACAAAACATCAAACTTTGCTGGAGAGAATTAAGCTGATAAGCTAATAATATTTGGGGTAAAAATTGTATTGGTCTTCCCTGAGATCCATTGCTTTCTGGCCAGTATATTTCTTTTAGCTTGCGCATTCATATTTGGGGCTTAAAACCCACTATCAGACCTTTAGTTCATATTTTTATATCCTGTCTGGTCCTTGCAGAGTCATTGCTCACATTTGCAGGTTCATGAACTCCTGGTGCCCTGAACCTCCTCTGGTCTATGTTGGTGTTGCCTTCGGGGACTGCGCCTCACTGCTGTCTCTCCATGTTTGTTATGTGTACCGTCTCGCATGGATGAGCCGAGGGTAATCAGGAGTAAATGTCCGATACTTCTTCTTCCTCCGCAGCATGCTTCGAGTTGGGATCCTGTGAAAAGGAGGTAGATTGCTTTGAAATGGAGCAAATGTGTTGGGAATGCGTTCTTCCGTGCTGCTGGTCGGGTAGAGCCGCTGTGATCCTGATCATGGGCCAAAAAGCACAGGTCAGGTGGAAATACAGACTCGGGACTTTTGTTTTTCATAGCTTTAGATTACACACATGGAGGATTTGCTATCATTTCAGGCCAAGATGTTACTTTGAACTTTTAATGCTTTGTACAACTGAGTTTCAAACTTTTCACTTCAAGAATGACCTCAGGCGGAGCAAACTTTCCAGGTTTCAACTTATAAAAGAACATTTGGACTGTGACTGTTATTTGCATTGTTCTTGTCTGTCAAACATGCTCTTGAATACTTTTTCTTAGGATGCACTCAAAGTAGCGCAAACGAACCGTGCCCAGGCCCGTTTGGCCCCTAAAGGAAGGTCCAGTGTGAGTGCAAATGAACTTTACTATGGCGCAGCTGATCTGACTCTGGTGACGTTGGAGGAGGTGGACCAGCACACAGCACAATCACTCATGTACACGCACGATTTATGCATATATGCCCATTGTGAGTGCTGATGTTTTTTACAAGATGAAACATGTTCGAGTTTTGGACAAAGTGTCTGTTACACCAGCTTCTGTCCACTATGTTTTTGTCCAAAGTCTTGCATATTCGCACAAATTCCCATAGTAACACTTGTATAATGACCCGAAAGCCGCATCAGATGTCTCTGATCTCCGGAAAAAATAGACTCTCTACGGACATACTGGTTTTAAGCACTTTTTTGTCTTGTAGGACCCGCATGGACTCCGACCAGTGCACATCAGGATTAAGACATGTGAACCAATAACTCAACCCAAAATTCAACAAAGTTAAACCTCAAAATAATGCAGATAACTGAAGATATTGGTTTATTTAAAAAAAAATAGAAGTTTATGGAGAAGACTTGGTAACAGGGTGTATGTAGTTTTGTCAACTGCTTTGGCCATGTGACTTCCTTCTTAACTGAATCAGTTAATTTCAAGGCTTCTTTTGGTCACGCTCACTTTAGCTCAGACCAGGCTTCGAAATCATCAGCTATGACTGCAATAGTGAGGAAACTACAACATAAAGCTACTAAAATTCCAACAAAACCTAATTATTTTTGATCAACCAAGTATTCAAATATTTTGCTGGACTTCATATCAAGCCAGTTCATCTTGTTTTAATCCAGCAACGATGCTCCCAACTCCCCAGTCTACACTCTTGTTTTTGTGTTTTACTTTCCCCTGAGTGCTGCAGACGAGGGATTGGTTCAGATCTACATCCTGATCCTTGTATGATCCTGGTTCAGTCTAATCCCTGCTCTGTCTATCACTGCGGCGTTCTTCCTTCACGCTTCACTTATCCACAAACTGTCAGCCAATTATCACACAAATAACAGGCTGGATCTGAGCAGGAGGAAGGCCCAGGTTTGAACATTTCAGAAGAGAAAACAACAATGTATTTGGTAAAAAAAAAACGAGAGGGTGGTTTTTACACTAATTACTCTCGCAGTACTTAATGAGATTGTCCAGATGTCCGTCAAAAGCCATGTTTCCATTTTCTGGGTCCTGGCTCACGGGGTCTGCTACCTGAAATATATTTTTTTCTTCATGGCGTCGAGTGATTCACAAAACATGTGTGTCTGTGACAGGGCCCAGTCTTTAGAGAAAATATAGAAATTCACCAAAATGTCAAAAATGTATGATAAGTATTTTTTCATGCCTTTTTTACATTAATATGCAACGTTTCATTGGGTTTATCTTAACGTATAGTGAGTGGCAGCTAACACTTACTCTTGTCCAGTGGTGGGAAGTAGAACATTGTATTAAAATTAATATATTGTTTTCCTCAAAAATGTGTCTTTTCACATAATATTGTCTGAATTGTAATCGAAAAATGCAAACAAGTTTTTGATATATACATTTTTGTTTGATATATCCATTCATGCCGCACAGATTTACTACATGATTGTATGTGTATGTGGTAGTTTGCCTTGAGTAATATTTGCCTCTTGGCTCAGCTCTCAAACTCTCTTCTTTAAAATGTCATAATGCAGCTGCAGATGTGTTTCTCTGCTCCCGTCCACTGCCCCGAGGACCACACTCCTCTCTCGCCTCATTCTGCACCTCGACACAAACACTTTATCTGTGACTTTTAATACTTTTTTCTTCACAAGTTGAGAGCTGAGGCTTGTCCTTATCTCAGAGGCAATAGTGTGGGCATTTCAAAAGAAGGCTTGGATTTCTTTCTACATATTTCAGAAGAAAGGCAATTTTGTATGGGAATTACAAATACCTGTAATAGATTATAGAGACTATGCAAATGACATCACGCTATTGAACATTTTACAAATGAGTGGCAAAAAATGTATAATAGTTAATGTTGATATTTTTATTTTTTCTGTGAAGATGCTTACACACCAGAGGCGTCAATTAAATAAATTGGTCGTGCGTGGTCACTTGTACTGAAATGCAAACAACTTCAAGCTTTCAAGCATCAACTGCAGCACATTCATGCAACTACAATATCTTTGATACTCCTGTAATATGCAGATCTTTGTCTGCTGTGAGATGGTCGAGTGGTTAGCCCACAAGACTTTGGCTTGACGTGGCCGTGAGTGTGAGAGTTCAAATCCTGGCACTGCATTTGTAACCAAGTCACTTAATATATGTTACTTTTATAATCCTTTCTTTAAAAACATATTAGGTTATTGTTTTAAAACGTAAAACAAACACCATGTCTTATTTGTTAGTATATGCAGAAAACTAAAACAAAACAATAATAACAAATATATATATATATATGATTTTGTCCCACCTTTGATTTGAATTCCAGTCTACCGGGGTAAATGTTGTTGCCCTTCAAGTTACGCCAATTGATGCTTCAGTTGAAATGACTGTATATGATTTTGGTTCAATCTGTCAACCAGGTATTTTTAATGCAGAAGTCCCATTTGTCTAGCTGTGAACATAAAGTTCATTGGTTGTATTTTTAGGCCAAAATAGCCATGTGTTTTTGCCATAATCGAGAAATTATAGACATTGTTGACACCACACGAGGCGCAAACGAGAGGGATCCCTAGACTAAACTTAGTGAATACTATTTTTTTTTTTTCCTTTGTGGAGCCACAGCGTAAGTGACAGTCACACATTCACACATTTTTTTTTTTAATGTTTCTGCAATTTTTGATTAGAAGAAGTTATTAACTCAGAGGTCTGATCATGTTGAAATATGTAGTACTGATCATTTTGAGGCACTGTCATTTTGCTCTTCACATGTTGGTCGCGCATTGACACACATTCGCACATAAAAGTTCACATCGCCTGTCAATGCACCTCCACGTAGAAATAGCTTGGACACTGCTTGCATGATCGCGTCCGGTGTGTACGCACCTCAAGAGCTCAAAACACAACTGAAACGGGCTTCAAACTTCAAACAGGTACGCTTTGGGGTCCTCTCCAAAACACATACTGAACTACAATTAGAACAAGTTTAGATAGTATGACATACCCAGAATCAAACCAGTAGGAACATAGGTTGTATTGTTTGGACAATTGGTCATCTTACAAAAAAGCTAATCTTGCCCTTGGGTCTTATGTTGGTCAGCCCTCCTCCAGACAGCTGACATAACAACATTTTAAAAAACTTAATAGGTCTTTTTTATGCATTTCAGTTTCCTCCAGGTGCCATTTTGAGTAGCTTTTGAGCATATACATTTAAAGGCACAGTTTATTCTATTTGTTATTCACATGCAACTGCTTAGTCTACGCTCCAGACTTACGACCAACAATGTAAATATATCAATAACTTGTTACACAACCCTTGGAGAAAGAAGACTCCTGATTGGTCTAACACAGAAGAAACACTCTACATGTAGTGACTTCTCATCTGCACAACTCAAAAGAAAGAACACAGTAAAATTGCCACTTTATAGAAACGAAAGGCGTGTAAATTAATGTAACCAAGTTGAGAAAAGGGCAGCCATTTTTAGCATCCATCACCGTGACAACCTCTATTAAAGCTACTTATGTTTGATTTTAAAAGGCACCTGGGTTTATAGAGGAAAATGCCAAAGTGCTTAAGCAAAGAGCAGCAAGGGACATTTTATTCAGTCATGTTCATGTTCTTTAACAATTTAAACTGAAAATAGGCAACTGATGGGTCCAGTGAAAGCCAAGAAACACGAAATATTATTATTATGTGTATATGTCTTCATATGAGGACTTTTTCACCACTGTGGGCGGTGACGTCAAAGACTTGTTCAAAGACTAAAAATAGCAATGTGTTAAGCTGCACATTTCTTTACATGGGGTTTTAAACAAATGATTGTGTACTGATTTGAAGATTCAGTGATGACCTTTTCTTTCGTGAAGTATGCAAATGGCTAGAGAGGTTGTATTCATGATAATTTATGGCAACAAAATTATCAAGTTTATGTCAGCATGCACAGACATAAACTTGTAGACACGCAATTTGTTTCTGATGCTATCAAACATTTAGCATCTGAGCTAGTCTGGTCTGATTTAAAGAACACGAAAGAAGTGCACTTTTTTTTTTTTTTCCTACAGTCATTGGCATTAGCCTTCAAACAAACACAGATTTTGAATGATCCAGACCATAGACATTAAATTAGTAGACGCGCAATCAGCGTCTCTGTTCTGTTGCTACAACACGGACAGCGCGACGCCATATTCCTCCGGTAGAGATGATGACGCAAATCAATTGAAGTCAATGGCAGGAGCTGCACTTTTATGGATAAAATGAGCTAAAACAAGCGATTTAAAAAAAAAACATGAGCAAAACGGACTGATTTATGTCTTATGAAGTTTCTTTAAACAACTTTGGAGATGTGAAATTATATTTCTCAAACTACTATATTCTTAGACTGGAAATGCTCCATCAGTTGTCGATGCGGCAGACGCGCCTCCACAGATAAGTGAAGCTATAACTTTGTTTGGTGTTATTTATGTAATTTGTCTGCTTTTCTCACTAGTAATATGTAAAAGTGAACGTTTGGTAATCACTGGAGTCTCAAAAGATGCATAACTTCGTTAGCTGTTAGCAGTTTTATACACACATTTTACCTACAACAAAAAAACTAAACGGTTTGTAAACTCAACAATAATTTGTAACAAGGCTCTGACCTTTGCTAGATGTGGTCAGTAGGTTTGTTCCAGCTGACATGCTCTGGATCTTTCATAACTTGCATTTTTTGCGGGCTAATGCTAACGGCTATAGGAAAATAAACAGTAGAACGCTTCGGACTAGCTTAAATCTTACCGGACTAGCTCAGATGCTAAGTGTTCGATAGCATCAGAGTCGGACTGCGCGTCTACTAATTATATGTCTATGGATCCAGACGGTGTAAGATGGTACAAGCCTGTTGACCATTTGCACATCTTCTAGTGTTTTTAGGTAAAAAAAAAAAATTGCATGCAAAATTGCCAAACTTTAAGATAGGATTTCTGTGTGTGCAAATATTTCAGTCATCCCTGAGTTAATGTTTGTGAAACTAAAAAGGACAATATGACCAAACTCACCTGAATAGATACAGATAGAGCAGGCATCTGAGAACACCCACAAACAGATCTCAGTGCATGTATTCTGATGGAGAAGAACAGCCTTAACATTTACTACGTAAACTCTGTGTTTTCTACTAATGGTTAGGTCCACTAAAAGGTATGCAATAAATGTGAAAAAAGGAGATCACTGGAGTCCTGTCTGACCCGAATAATAACATTGGGCCTCATTCATGAAAATCTTCGTAAAATCTGTGCGTAACTTTCACTTTAAGAAGTCGCTGCGAAAACTCTACGTGTGATTCACGACAGGTTCGTAACGAGCCAAATTCCTTCCTAACAGCCTTTACGCCAAATTCACCAAACTCTAGCTACGAACGGTTATTTACATAAAAATTAATAATGCATACTTCCTTATATGGCAAAAATGGGCCGGACACAGCGCGTCATTCACAAGATTTCTGCTGGAGCGGAACTGGGAGGAGGAAGCGCTGCTGCGGAGGAGGAAAAAAGGCAGCAGCGCTTTCGCTGATTAAAAACGTCAGCGTCTTTTAAAAATGTCCAAACTCACATGAACACACTCAGAGGAAATATGTTCAAGTCACAGATGTATTGAAATAACGCTGGGCTTTTGCCGTTTATATCGCGTTTCACGTCGCGGTAGAACGCGCGTGTGGGGGAGCGGGGGAGGGGGCAGCGGCTGTAGCGGAGGAGCACAGTCAGAGCACAGAGGATCTGGTCCTGGGGGGACACAGGGTCCTGAGTCCTGTGGGGGTTAGATCACAGAGGCTGTGAGGCTGGGACAGGCTGCTGCAGGTTTATTAAAGGAGTCATTTTTAGCACGAGTGATGACTTTTTTGTTTCTCAAATAGTTTTACATATAATAATTTATAAAAATACATAACCTACAATCATGTAATAATAAACATTTTTGACTGAACAATATAAGAAATAAAAATCTGAAACAGCAGATTTTTTGTTCTTACGAGTGCTCCTCAGTGTTCGTAGGATTTGTTCGTACAGACGAACATTTTTCGTTAAGAACAAATTTTGTGAATGCCAAAAATGTTCGTAAGCAGCCTTTAAGAACAAATTTGTTCGTAAGAACATGTCATGAATGAGGCCCAATAATACTAATAACAATAATAATCATATTCATAAATGTTCTCATCAGGAGCTGAATGCAGCTCTCTGATTGGCTGTGCATGGGTTGTCCAGTTTACTTTTGCTGTTTGTAAAAGAACAACAACAACAATATCTATTAGGACTTAATTGTGACTCGACTTGAAATAGTTCTGCTCAAAATACACTGACAAAGCTATGAAATATTTTTAAAAAGCAAAAAACTGCAATTCCAAATGATTTCATACAGACCTATCCCTATGAATTTCCCCCACGGCAGGTCACGTCCCCAAACATGACATATTTTCGATTGTGTATATCGAAACACAACAAGAATAATCCTGCAGTGTTTATTTTTCCTGAGAAATCAACTTTTTCCTAACTTGTAGAAAATTATGAAACCGAGTGATAAAGGGACATATCAGGATCAAACCCAACACCAGAACTTAAATATTGTCCAATTCAATACTATTTTCAATATTGCTCCATACCTACTTATAATTTTTCCCACTTAAAATGATTTTGACAGTTGATACAAAAGCTTGATGCCCGACTTTGCATTACATTTTGAGATGATATATTAATAAGGCACATTATTATAACACAATAGACTGTTGCATAATTTAAAGCTGCTTCTTTAATTTTTAAAATACTGTATATCTCTAAGCTCAATATATGTGTTTTTTTATTTGTACCAACAGAACAGCTTATATTGAATCTGCCAGTGTTCCCAAGCTCTGTAACATGCATCAAATCCTATTGCCCCCTGTGGTCAGATTCATTCATACGCCTCATTTTTCACAATATAAAACTGTAGCGTGAAATCTCCACCTGGCCCCACACTGCTCGGTAGTATCACCCGCCCAATACAAGTGCCCTTTATCTACCATAGCGCTGACTCGATGCTTTTCTGAGAAGTGCTCCAACCTCACTGACCTACACGTGCACCGAAGACATTTTATCTTCCCTCTTCTTATCTCAACACACCAACTTATAGCCCCCATGTGATTACATACCGCAGACATACGCATGCTAGACTGGCTTCAACCTTCACTGATTACATAGGAGGCTCCCGGAGGACCAAGGGGGGCCGCGCTGGCATTTTACCCCGAGGAATAGAGCTGTATGTGGGTATGTGAGAGTGCTCTGGCCCCTAACCGGATTACTGTCACTAGGGGAAGAGATAGTGCAGCTTTAGCCTTCCATTGATGGGACGACATCCAAGAAACGCGATCCAATGTGCATCACCGAGCTTAAATTTGAAAGATCTTATTTTAGATATGTACCCTAGGCGTAACTGCAGTACAACTTTGTGCTTTCTTTGGCAAAACGAAGAGGGGGATATAGAGAGGTGTTGTATTTTGTGCTGATGTAGTAAGCAGAAAGCCAAGCACTTTCCATAGAAACGCAGGTAGAGCAAAGTAAATGCTAAAATCAGCAACTGGATTCAAGTAGAAACTCAGAAACACTCCGGGGGAGCTTCTTGTGCGTTTTAGATCAAGAAAAGCTCTGGTCAGGTCAAATACGGACATCACTGTTAATAATTTCTGTGAAAATGTCACTGAAGAAGTGAATGGAACAGTAAAATGTACATATTTGTCGAGTTTAAGATTATATATGGAAGGGAATATATAGCTCTGAGGTAAATTCAGTGTATTTACAGCACTGCGCCCATGCATACTGTCCAGTTCAGATGAATAAAATAAACTATATTATATTATATGAATCTCTCATTCTGGTCAGATAAATTAGAACAGGGCTGTTCAAACCTGAGGACAAAAGGGGAGGGTTCGTCTGAGCCACATTAAAGACAACATTCTTTGGCAGCTGACTTGAACCCATCCCAGTGACTTTGGGCCATAGGCGGGTGAACATCTTGAACAGTGGCCAATTTGTAGCAGTTTTAGCACATAAACAACTAGTTCTCTGTCAGAGAATTATTCTTGATGCACAGAACCAGGCAGAGCCTAGGAGAGGATTAACCAATAGAAAGCACGTATAGCACATGTGCCATAAAATATGCATTTCTTACGTGAAGCACACATCCCCAGATTTTTTTCCCCCCAGATTCTATGTGTAATTTCTTTCCATGCATAAAAAAAAAAAAAAAACAGTAAGCCTTAATTCACTCATTCCTTTGGAATTTTTTTCCTCCTTGCTGCAAAACCAGGAAATCCAGATAGCATTTTTAGTATAGTAAATGAATCTGAATATCTGCGAGCATTCAATCAATTATAGTCAAAACTAATCTTCTTGAAATCCGACCGAAACAACGCTGTCTCATTATTTCATCACATTAAGCCATACGTGTGGATTGTGAGACTGTAGTTTCCCGTATGCAGATTCCTACTGTTAGCATATGCAGCAGCACCTCTGAGGTATCAGTCTTGTGTTTTCCTTGATGGAACAGCAGTGCAAATGGGATTCAAAGCAGCATATGTCCCGCCTACCTGTGTCTTAAGTATTAGAGAATGGGAGAGCTCGAGTCCGGTCGGGAGCCAAAGTATTGCTTGCAGAAAATCTCATTCGATGCAGGTCTTTGAATCTCACATATGTAAAAGTGCAGCTCAAACTGGTGCTTATTCTTCCCATTATGATGGTGACTTGTTCTATTTATGCTTTCAATGCCCCACAGCTTATTGGTGTCTTTTTTGTTACAAAAAAAAGATAAATAAAGACAAAGTCCAAGGACTCATCACTGTAATTCCTCAAAGACAGTTCCTGAAATTCATTTGAACATGAATGCCTCCCTGTGACGCTGCCCCCTGCTGTTCTCTCGTATATCAACACTCACTGTATACATTTGCATTTAACATGTGATTTTTCCCATTGTTCTTGGCCTGCGCATTTGTCATGCGGCGTGCGTTCTATATTGTGACTAATTTGTGTGAACTGGCATCATGACAGTGCTAATGCATCCGCAGCTTCTCCTGTTATTAAAAATGAACAGAGCAATCAAACCCCAAGTGAGATAAAGGAGAAGGAATGAAAAATACATGGAGGTGTAGATGGAGACAGATCACAAACAGTACAAGGAAATGGTGAGATGTGAGTGGAGAACACATTAATGAAAGATGATCTACAGAATGTACTTTTGTGCTTGGTGTAACAAGAAGTGCGGAAGGTCTCCAAATGAATTGTGTTGCTGGAAAAGAGCTGGGAAATGTGTTGAAGAAATTGATGTCTTATTTTGCTCTTCACGGTGATTTTTTTCTGAGAAACTAGAGACAGACGGACATGAAAACGCAAGAAAAGTTGCATGAATGATGAAAAAGACTGACTGATTAAAAGTTGAAATTGTATTTTTTGGAGCAATTTCAACATTTTTAAAGATAACACGCTGAAAACATGGAACTCGACTACGCAGTTAGTATGATGATGTAAGTTTAGTGCCATGGCAAACACAATTATTTGTAAAAAATTTTAAGCTAGCACTGGTGCATAGGTGGAATTGTGTGACATTAACAGACAGTTCAAGCTATATAATGGAACATTTGTCATCTGTATAAAAGTCTTTTATACCAATACCAGGCATTTTTTCATAGAGGGATTATATGTCGACTGTGCATGCCCCCTGCAGAAGGAGATACTATCTGCTTCTTTGATTAAAACAACAAAACAAGTAACTTCGTAAAGACGGATTTCATTCACAAATGTTGAATTAGCAGCATAACTTTTGTTTTTGCACAGTGATAAATTCTTGTAGTTAGTTGTCAATCCTGCTGGCTCGAGTTGTTGCTACAGCTTGATCAGTCAGCCGCAGTTGAACAAATAGTTCCTCTATTCAAGTCTATTTTGGGGCCAAACAAAGATACAAATGTGACTGACAATGTATCTATTTTGTTGAGACAAGAAGTTTGCTTGTTTATTTTGTTAGCACTTTGGGTGTTTCAGCATACCAACATGTATCACTTCTTAAAGGTTGTATGGAGGATTTTCAAAAATTGTTTGTTGTCAGTCTTGGTCAAAAACAGTTAGATAGATTTGTAACAGCCTTGTACTTATGCTAAACAAAAATATATATATAAAAATATATAAACTGTGGACATGATGAGGCCAGTAAAACGTTGACCAATAGATAACGAGGTACCTCGTTATCTATTGGCCTGTTAACTTGTCAAGCAAACCCTCAGTGTTCCTAAGTAACTCATTGGTCAAGTTACAGTGAAGGGCGTGGCCCTGGGAGGAGAAACACATGTGCATCGTTTGAAAAACAACAAGCAGCTGTTTGATTTGAAAAATCCTCCACACAACCTTTAAAGTGAAAAATTCTTAAAATACAACAGTTTAAAAGCTCAAAATGCATTAGATTAGTTAGCAAATTAATTGTATCTAAATGTTAACATGTTTGAGGAAGCAAAAAACAATTATAGTGCCTTTCAGACACAAGAACAGAAACACACGCACAATATTGCTCCTACCAGATTTAGCTAAAACTACTTTCAACCTGCAGCCCTCGGGCAGAAGGAAAGTGTGAGTGACTGTTTCTTGTTGTCTGTCTTTTAAAATAACCCTGTGGAACATTCTATGTGAAGCAATACAATAGTGTCATCATGGAGATAATAAATCCTCTGCTGGAAAAATGAATGCACATTTGGTTTCAGTGAACGTTTTAAGGGCTAGCCTTGAGACACATCTGTAATTTCTATAGGCCCACTATAATAAATAAATTACTTTTATGAATACTGGGCTGTACACAATATAAAACTAATCTAAATAAGTTACACTGCACTTTCCCTGACACAGTTCTGTAACAAGTCAGAAGTTCTTGTGGTGAGACATGTTGCTTTGTAGTCGCAGCAGGTCCTCTCCAGTCGCAGACAGCTGGAGCAGTTCTCCGAGTGCCTCTAAGCATCGCTCAGAGCAGAAACATGTGCCGTCGTGTGACATAATGAACAAAGGAAAGCAGCAACTGTTATCAGAGAGAACACGGATCCAAGCAAAGAGCCCAGAGCAGCAGCAGGAGGCGCCATGACAGAGGGAACGCTGTTTGGGAAGGATAAAAGGAAGTTAAGACAATATAGACAAAAAGACGTCTCATCATTACATACATTGTGAGAAGGAATGTGTCTGTGTTTAAAGAATTTGAATACAGAAAACATAACATGATTAATTTTATTTATGTTGTTGGTGTTATTTTTTTCCTCTATTGAAAACAAATTTCTAATGACTAAGATGCTATGCCCAATTGTTCCTGTTGTTGAAAGATCTAATCTCATGGAATTGTCTATGCAATCATGTGAAAGCATCATCTATTTTCTGCATGTCTGGGACACACTTTGTTGCCCCATTTTATTTCTATGGATATAAACATGCTATTATTATTGAATAGCTGAATCTCAACCAATTCCAAGTTCAATACTTAAACTTAAAAACTGTGGTGGGTTCAGACCTAAAGACTTGTGTGTGAAATGAAAATAATGGGTCTATTACATGCACTGCATAACATGTTAACTCAAATATGTGTCATAGACACATTAGAAAAGAAAAAATGCATTTTCAAAACACATATTTTTATTGTCACCTTATTCTACTCCACCTACTTTTATTAACAGTGTATTTCCTGTTTAGCTCTGTAAGGTAGCTAACATGTTAGCTCTGTCTTGCGGGGCAATCTCAAAAAGATATAACCATAGTTAAACTATACCCAATGACTGAATTAGAGGCTAAACATAGCTAAACAGAAAGTGCATATCCAAGAAAAGTGGCGGAGCAAAAGTAGGTGAATAGACGCGCATGAGAACAACAGTTCACTTGTTCCACTCAGTTACCTATTGCATTCAGAGACTCTAAATTGTTCATCACAATGACTTTCAAAGCTGGATTCACAATGTTTTGAAGCCAGTACAATTTTAACCATGTTGGTTTGCTAATGACCATTGCTAACTAAATGCAACAACAATAAGAAGAAAACTTGCTGGATTTTAGGAAACAATCTAGCACAACAAACTTTGCCCAAATAATATATTGAAATTAAAATATGTGCTAATGTTGGTTATCTTTTTAGTTGTGCTCATTGTACAATGTTTGAATTGATACAAAAACAAGATAGCAGGTGTGAGGATATGAACTGAAAGTGAAAAACTACAACTGAAACAAGGAAATCAACCATCTGCCTGGGATAAATAAGGTGATAAAGATACTTATACAGGGAAACACCCAAGCAACATCATCCAAGTGTAGCTCTACTTTTGGGCTAAAATTTATTGTAGACTAACCTGTCCAATAAAATGAAGCCAAAACATAAGCCCTGGAGCAACATGTTTCATAATTTGTGCTACATATTTTTGTAACTAACAACAATAAAGAAACACATTCCTTTTGTCATTCTCCCCATTTCTGTTCTTGTTCTCCCTCTCTCACCAAAGTGACACATGGGCGATCAGCAGTGACATTTGGGAAACCTCTCTTCTTCCCGACTCGTTGCATTAGCTTTTCTCTCTTTTAAACCTGCCCCAGACTTCTCACAGCTCAGTCCTGTTCTGTTCTGTTCTGTATGCTCCTGATGCCTCCTGGACAAATGCAAAGCTCGTCCTCTCGCTCCACTGTCAGGTCTCAACTCCAGAGATTTCACCGAAGAAACGCTTGGACTTCTGAGACAACTCCCATCCATCTACTGTCTCTTAAAGAAGTCAGGAAGAAGTGAGTTTAGGTCACAAAGGAACAGCTCTTTGGGCATTTCAGAGTCTGTTTCTGCTTCTGGTTCTGATTATTCTTACAATATCTGCTCCAGGTCTGGTCCAGCAGTTTTAATGTGTTGTTTAAGCAATGGTTTGAAGAAAAACTTAAAAATAAATTCAATAATGTTAATTACATTTTAAAGAATTCCCAGTAGAAATAAAAAAAAAAAAAAGCCTAAAAATGTTTTACTTTCACAAACAACTGTACTGAACATGCACTAGATGTAATCATTACTTTCTTTACAAAAATTCTGAAAATCGGAGAGAACTTGTCAGTTTTGCGCTCCCTGTAATGTAATGTAATCTACTAATGTTAATCCTAATCCTAATGCTTATACTCTTGCTAACACATGTACTAATACTAATCTTAATACAAACAACACTAATTTATGTGCAAATACCGTTCAGAATCCATGAAGCTAGTCTCCTGTGTTTGTTCAATTACAGATGATTTATTGCTAAAGTAACACACTAAATATATGCAGTCTAACTATGACTCCTCAGACTCTATGACCTGTAAATGCCCTGGGTGAATCCTTGGAGATAGATTGATTTTTATCACACTTTAAAACTTTGGACTGTCCAAAGTTACATGGTACATCTTTAAAATCAATTCCAACCGGAAAAAATACACAGAGAAAGTAGCACAGCAGGTACAATTTGTCCCCATACACATCTGGTCTTGTGCCTTTAGTGAGAATTGACCTTTTGACAGAATGAAACATGAAACTTGATGAGGAGCTGACATGATGTACAACCTGCATCAGGAGTAAATCTGGAGCAGACACGCTCCATCCATCACCTTTTCTGCTTTAAAACATGTAAAGTCGCACTGCGGCTTTTTCTGACACTTCAGGCTTTTGTTTAGAAAAGCAAGCCTGGGCGACCTATTTTCTGTGTCTCACACAAAACTTGTCCTTTTGTGAGACAGCACAGGTAGAACAGTGTGCTGGGAGCAAATAGCTATTTTTTCTTATTTTCAAACTTTCATGGTAATGTTTTTTGTTATTATTATGGCATTCATCATTGATTGTCTTGTTTGCAACTAAAATGAGAGTAAACGTAGTAAGGTGCCAATGTGTTCACAATGCCAAGATGTCTGACAAGAAAATTAGCTGATGCACACGTGACAGATCATTTTTATTACTATTAGTAGGACTTTTTTTTTTTTTAGAATAGCTAAACACATACATTTTCAAAATACATATTTCAATTCAAGTGCATATGACAGGTTTAGTTCCCATTTTAATTTATATTAGTTGATTAACACTAGTTGATAGTTTTACTATCAAGAAATAGTTTGTGAAGAAAAGTTTGAAGATTTGTAGAAATTAATAAGAAGTAGAGTTCTAATAACATGGCACTAGGAAGACTTTTCAATTTCCTCTTATTTTAACAAATGTAATTAATTTATGACATGATCAGCAAGCTACTCCCTAGTGTGATGTCATTGTCTATGAACAGGAAGTACTTTTCTAATCCAAATAAATGGCTAATCTGGGATGAACTTTGCAAAAATGTTTAGAGAAATCTTAATAATCTTACCTCTGTCTTAGTGAAATGAGTAGTTCAACCTGTCACAGGCACTTTAAGAGAATAATTTTAAGAGAATAATTTAAAGGTACCGTATCTTTTTGAGATTGCCCCGCATATTTTACAGTCAAGGAGAATGTGATAATACAAAATACTGTATCTAAAGCTGAGTTCAGGTACAGCAGCAGTGTCAAAGGCATCATGTTTATAAGTAAAGTTTACTCTGGATATACAGTATGTACTGGCAACCCAAATTTTCTGTGAGTATTTCAGCATCTGTGGCATCTAAAGTTCTGAACATTCAACAAATTTTGTGGATTTAGAGTCATTCCTTATATTTATTTAATTTATTATTATTTTTTATTTATTTAACGTTCTATTGAGATCTGAAGCTATTTTCTAGAGGAATCTTGAGAGAGGGAGAAAGAAGAAGAATGATGTTTAACTTGAGTCTGTGTTTTTGAGTATATTTTGCCCTTCAAAGCCACCACAGTTACATGCGTTCTGTCCTTAAGAACCTCAAAATGCCAAATAAGTATGTTTGATGAAACTGGAGTTCCATGAGCAAACCCTTGCAGAAACAGATAGAACCTAAATTCCACAAAGAATTTGCATCACATTTGAGAGACACAAGGAAAGAGAGTCCAGTTGCCCAGGTGTATATTGATGCTGAAATCTAAATGTAGCACAACACATCTCAAGATCACCTCAAGCCACATCTTAGTCGAGAGTTGTTCTTTCAGAATCGTTACACAGCTGTCAGTCTTTCATCATTATAGAGTCAATTTTGCCCCAGAAGTGTCTCTAGTGAAGTGTCACCCTGAATGTTCTGAAGTGAAACTCATGCAAAACACACATATTTGATATTTTGACGTACTTACGGACAAAATGCATGTAGCTATGGCGGCTCTGAAGGGTAAAACATACTCAAAAACACAGATTCAAGTAAAACAAAAACAGAAACATTTATTTAGCAAAGCATATTACGGTGCTCGTGTTTTTATTTATTTATTTATTTGTGCATGTTTTTCTCTTAAGGGCCACCATACACAAGAGACTTTTATTTTCAATTTTTTTTTGTTCAAAGCAAAATGAATAAACATCCCTGGACATCTCTCTGCTGTTAACAGTTCTTTTTCAGACTGAGACAAGCATGATCTGACCAGTGTGGGGGGCAAGACACAAATTGAATTATCTGTTCATGCAAACTTTTATAGAACAATTTCTTGATACTCCTCCATAATCCATGTCTCGTGTATTGATCGTGACGCCTGTGTTTTGACACGTGAACACGCTAAAACAAAGCCCGTGGTGTTGTGTCTGTTTCCGGCCGGTGCTTTAATGAGAGTGGACAGAGACCCACAGCCACATGACTCACACACTCTTATTTTAGGTTTGTTCTGTTTACACTGCCAGGCCGCCCTCAGACCAGAGCCAGGAGAGCACTCGCAATCTGCATTTTATCTACAACACAACCTCTTCAGTGTGGAGCACCAATACATATTTAGCTTTTATGGAGAAATACTATCATTCTTTTGATTGTAAGAGCATATTTTATGCACATTATGCATAATCATGTTTGGCACAGGATAAAACAGAAAAGATGATGCTGTTGCAATGTAACACATTTTACAGAATGCTCAAAAAAACTAAGCAATACAGTTAGTAATACAGACCAAGCCAATAAACAAACAAATATAAAATGGCTTTAGAACGCTCTTAGTTCCCATATAAATCATAGAGTAAATATCAAACTCTATAGGAATAAATTCGTTCTAAGGCTATACTGAATTGTTTTTCAAATATTTCTAAGAAACCAACTAACAAAAACACAACTAAATTGTCAACCCTAAGCACAGATACATATTGTTAATGTATCTGATGAAGTGAAAATTAGTTTGCAGTATATTGCCAGCACATAATAATGTTGTTTTGGTTTGCTTGATTCCACAAAAACAGCTTTATCGTATTATTGGCTACCCAAAATGATTTGCCTATCTACTTAAAAGTTCCTATACTTAATTTTTTGGGGTACAGCCCATTTACGTATGCTTGACCTATGCTCCATTTTTGTATGTAAACAGCTCTGTGCACTTTAAATGTATTATCTGTCATGTGCATTCACTACCAATTGTTAGTGAATGAAACAATTGGCTTTGTTCTTATGACCAATAAGAAAGCTCTAAAAGTCAGAGAAAGTACCAAAACAGAAAATAAACATGGAGGCAATGTGGCATTTTCTTACATTTGTAGAGAAAGAACAAAGAAAATGACAGGTGTTTTTTTTTTTTATTATTATTTTTTTTGTAGTTACTTTTAACAAGCTAAGACCTTACTTGAAAAAAAAAAAAAAAAAAAAAAAAAAAAAAAATGTTGTCTAATGGACACTGTGTAAACTTTTGAGTGTTTGAATTTTCTGTGCAGACTATTTGGAAATAGGAAGAAAACCCACAACTACACAAGTAATACTTTGAACAGACAAGAACAAGAAGAAAAGTCTTAGGATTCCAAATGTCAGAGAGAGAGTTTGTTTGGGCTATACATCATTCAAAGAGAGGACTTTCTTTAGAGTTGTGACATTTAAAAGGTTTATGGAGGTTTGGAAAAAGGGACACTTCTTAAATCTGTCCGACGAGCTGTCACGGACAGGAAAATTTCACTGCAGCAACGACAAACTCCTGATCTAAACTCAGCTGATCTCAATGCTTTTAATAAGGTTTGATGGAGGCTTTTGTTCAATAAAAGGAACTTCAATAACATTTCTAGTTTCACTGTCTTCAGTCACTAAAACAAGTCCCACACTTCTGAGGCCAGGGAGGAGTTGCATATGAAATCATCTCAAGAAAACCCTATAGTTCTTCACAACAGTTTCACCAAAAAGTTCAGATATTCAAGCCTTCTGATCAAGTAAAAGCATGTTTCTTTGTTCAGGGATGAGATTGAGAGAGTGAACTTATTTTTAACTACGTGGGCCTTGAAAACCAAAGCACTAAAAATAACAATATGTCCATTGTTCCTGTAGTTAAAAAGACACTGGCATATATGCATGTGTTGAGCATCTTTACCTCTCATCTACCTTTTATTGTTTCAACATGTTTTTGTTTGTTTGTTTGTTTGTTTGTTTTTTCCTCAATGTTAGAAGCATTATTCATGAACTGATTTACTTTTAGTTTTAAAATAATTAAATGAAAATATAGTAAAATAGAAACACAAACCA
The DNA here is from genome assembly GCA_038363315.1 of Mugilogobius chulae. Lineage (NCBI taxonomy): Eukaryota > Metazoa > Chordata > Actinopteri > Gobiiformes > Gobiidae > Mugilogobius > Mugilogobius chulae. The sequence continues at coordinate 21,787,547 of CM076400.1, read as the reverse complement.
GGGCAGGAATTAAATCATTTAAAAATACATTTAAAAAGTAACAATTTTCAAGTATATTATTCATAACAAAAATGTGATTTAGTGTTTTGTTTACACCACAGTGTTCCAGAAAACAGATTTGAATCTCTCACAGTGCCTCTCACAGTTTGCCAGGTTGGTACACAGACCTCTTTGCGGTTGAATTGGCAGAGTTTGTTGATGTGGGCCGTGGTCCTGGTTTCTCTCAGGCTGAGCTTCCCTTGTGGAGCTCTCCGTGGTCCTGGTCTCTCTCAGGCTGAGGTTCCACTGTGGAGCTCTCCGTGGTCCTGCTCTCTCTCAGGTTGAGGTTCCCTGTGGAGCTCTCCATGGTCCTGGTCTCTCTCAGGTTGAGGTTCCCTTGTGGAGCTCTCCATGGTACTGGTCTCTCTCAGGCTGAGGTACCCTTGTGGAGCTCTTCGTGGTCCTGGTCTCTCTCAGGCTGAGGTTCCACTGTGGAGCTCTCCGTGGTCCTGCTCTCTCTCAGGTTGAGGTTCCCTGTGGAGCTCTCCATGGTCATGGTCTCTCTCAGACTGGGGTTCCCCTGTGGAGCTCTCTGTGGTCCTGGTCTCTCTCAAGTTGCTTTCTCCAGCAGAGCCTTAGTTTGTACATTCACAGTGGGTCTCTGCTCAGCTCAGTGTCCCGCTGTGGACCATGCTTCCCTCCAGCTCTCTCTCTCTCTCTTGTGTGTGTGTTTCACTTTTCTTTTTTATCACCCTCTCTTTTTCTTTTTTTCTTCATTCACTTGAGGCACAAAGGTGAGTTAGAGAAGAGAAGCGGTGTAAGAGAGTGGGACTAAGAGAAACCCCTGCTGATCAGGAGACAGAGCAGAGAAGAAATAAGAAAAAAAAATAGTCATACACAAGTGTCTGTTATACACGGTTGATAAAATATTGAGAACCAATTCTTACCTTGAGAATTTATGTAAAAACAAGCCTTAAACTGGTGATTTCTATTGAGCCTACTGTTATACAGTTGAAATCAAATTCTAGTTATAACTCTGACTTTGATCTGTTAATCTGTTTAGTGACTTTTCTTTCCTGCAATAATAAACACATTCAAGGCTTTATTTTCACATGCACCCATTAATTTCTTCATTTTCTTTCAGCTTGGTCTCCTCTTTCCAATTTTGAATTAAGACAGGCAATTATTTCCAGGGAACCTCACATGATTTGTACTGCATCCATTACCTACAAACAGCCCTCGGAATTATCTCCAATAATTCTTTATATGAGCGTGTTTCATTTGAATACACAACATTGTACTTTGCTCTGCGCGTTTATCGCCTGCACCTGTTTTAATCTCCAGCATTTTATCTTGATTTGTTTGGAGCCACCCAGAGCTGCGTTCAGGCGCTGTCCGCCTCATTTGCACACATCTGGTCCATAATTTATTAGGCTTACATTGATATGCACCAGGCTGGTCGTATTCACTGCAGAGGAACAGGGCTGGAGCAGAGGAAAGTGGGATAAGCAGGAGGAGTGTGAGAGGATGGGAGTTTTAACGGTATATGCATGTGGTTATTTGCATATGGAGTTCCTAAAGTTGGGACTATAGGAGCCAGAAGAAGCTGTACCAAGTCAGGACTGAATACACACAAAAATAAACTCTTTTTTTTTTTTTTTTTTTTTTGTTGTTATAACATTGCTCTATCATCAAAGTGTTAGAAAAAATATCTTCTATGTGTGTTGATGATTTGTAATCGTTCAAATGGTTTACATAATGTGATGTAAAATGCATTTGTGAAAAAAAGCAAACATTCCAAGGACTGGTTATTGACCTGTGAACTGTCACGGAGTGCTGACTTGCTTGGGTTTTGCAATCGACAAGGCTCAAGTTGAGAGAGGCACCAATTCTGAGTCTGAGTTTGAGATGAGATCCTGGAAATGAACATTCTGAGAAGCAACATCCAAACATGGCGAGTACCAAAGACTTGGACGACCAATCAGCTTTACTATGCTAAAAGAGAGACTTTCGACTTTGGTTCTTTGTGAGCACGTAAGGTGAAGGCGCAATGAGAAGTCGCATTGTGAAGACTCGACTGAGGACATCGGAGAAGGACAAGATTGGGATGAAGACGTTTAGGGTTTAGATCAGGAAGGATATGTTTTTGTAACTTTGTGTGTTTTCCCTTTGATCAAAGTAAATCTTATTCTAATTTGTATCGTTTTGAGTCTTGTTTGGTATTCTAAACAGGGATTACAGTCGGAAGGAGATTATTAATTAATTTCCCTAACACAAAGTTATGAGATAACCTTTTTTTTTTCCATACAGTCTTGCTTCATTTAAGTGCATATGGAATGTTCAAACATATTTTCAGTCAAAAACAGTGAAAACTATTATGTTTAAGACCAAACCAAATAATTTGCTTGTTTTCACCTAGATTGACTTTTTTTTTTTGAGGTTTGTAGTTTTATTTTGCTATTTTGCCCAGAAAAGTTGTCATATGTAGAGGTGAACCCACAGTTGTTAACTAGCAACCACATTGTAAATGTGGCCAAAACCCACATAAATGACACAGATGTTATGATTTGACAAATGACGATATTTTGTACCACTAAAGTTGTATTAAATGATTAGGTAAGTTCAGCCTAACCCAGGACACTGTATTAGTTGTGTCCTGAAATGTGGTGCTTTTTGATGACACGTGGAAGAATTCTGTTTTAGAACTCAGAACATATCTTGTCATGTTATTGATTGGTGGGGAAATGGAGCACCCAGAGGAAACCACTCAGACATGGGAAGGAACATGCAAACTCTGCCAGCCTGTTCTCATGGATAGGCGTGTCAATACCACGCTATTGTAAACAGTGTGTCATATGAACGCAACTTCTATTTTATGTGTGTGTATTTGACGCATTTTTGTCCTTGTTCATTTCTTTGGTGAATGTTAAGAGGTGTTATTATTCATGAAGACTAACACAATCCTAATCCTAACTTTAACCAACTCCAAGCCAACCACTGTTGTCAACCACTAGGCGTGTCCAGACGACACGAGAAAAAACGAGCGTGTAATTGCACGCCAAAACAGCAGAGGGCGTCGTCGTGACACGCAATTTGTCATGGCGTGCTATTTTACGCATTCCATGAGAACACGTTGACTCTGCACAGAAAGGTCCGGGGTGTGCATAAATCAATCCGTACCCTTCTTGCTGTAAGGCGAGGGCGCTATCCGCTCTGCCACCAATGATCATTCAAGTACTGCCTAGACCCAACCTGCTTGGCTTCTCAGCTCTGACAGAATCAAACTTCGTCAAGCTGATGTGGCTACAGGTTTAGCTTATCTGCTTTTAAAATGCACTCTTTACAACTGTAAGCTTACATTAGCATGCCAGGACAAGCTATCTATTGGTTCATTACAAGGACAATAATGTGCAGAATATGTGCTTATGTTTAACAAATGTTTAATGTAATTCAAAAGTAAAAACAAAAATGTGTGTCATGTGACCTTGATGAGCATTACTTCCTTTACTTTAGTTAGAACTCTATCATTTAGCTGCAAAGTAAAATACTCAGGGGAAACAATCAAAGAAAATTTGCCTGATATGCTAATGCTGCAGAAATGCTCAAAACAACACGGGATGATTTATGGACTTAAAAACAGTCGAGACAGAACTGGAGCTGTGTTTTTGATGCGTAAGCAACATTAGAACAGGATTAAAAACAAAATAAGTCCTCTTCTGTATATCAGTGACCCATTCTTCAAAATTCAAGTATTAACAACTCTATAGAAACAAAAAGGTGGTGAACCCTGTAAGTCCTGTACAACTGGGTTTCACTCGTGTCCCTTCAATATACAACAAAGAGGAGTAAAATTATACTAAAAATACGTGGTCTCGATTTAGAAAGCTAATTACAGCCTGCTTATATTGTCCATTACTCAAAAGACATTTAAGATCTTTATGTAGAAATGTGATGCATACTAATGAAGGCAAATAATAGAAGTGGAGTCGCAAGAAAAAAAAAAAAAAAGATTTCGAGGCATTTGATATGATAATCAACACATAACCCATTTGCATGAAACAGATTAAGTCCAAAATAGTGTGACTTTAAAGTAAGAACATTTTCAAGACACAGCAAAAGGATATATTCTATCCAAATGATATTTTAAGTTGCCATTAAGTTTTAGTCAATATAGTAAAATGCTCAGTCAGTCGGTCATGTCAGAAAGATGTGTCCTAAAATGCAATACAGTATATTGGTGCTTACTATATGTGTATGCAACTCATCTTCAAATCAATCAGCATTTTAGAATATTAATATCAAGACATTGTATTAATTGTGTAATTTTCTAATCTTTAATCAGAAACTATTCTTTAATTGGAAGATTAATGTTTTTGTATATACACTCCTGATCAGAATCTTAAGACCAGTTGAAAAATGGCTAGAATTCGCATTTTGCACATTTGGATCTTCATGAGGTTTTACGGAGAGCTACATAATGCAAAAGCAAGAAAGGGAAATGTGACAAAAACATTTATATATATATATATATATATATATATATATATAATATATATATATATAAAATAAAAAACAAAATATAATAGGCTGTTTATCACCTGATCAAAACTTTAAGACCACATTCTATAAAAGCCACAATCTGCTAAAAAATCTCCTTTTCTGTCAGGCTTTCAGAGAATTATGCCCTCCTGATGGTTAAAGCAAAGAAGTTTTCACTTCTTGAACGTGGCCGGATCATCGAGCTGCATGAGCAAAGGCTCTCACAGTGAGTCTCTGCTGCTGAGATTGGACGCAGTCAGACAGTTATTCTAAATGTTCAAAAAACATTTTGAAAGATCCTGAGCATTATGGAACAACAAAGTCAAGTGGTAGACCCAAAAATATGACACCTGCGCTGAGCTGGAGGATCCTATAATGTCAAGACACAGGGCAGTCTTCGACCCAAATTATGGCCCTCACTGGTGCCAACTGCAGCACAATAACCATCAGACGGATCTGTAGGAAAAGGGTTTCAAAAACAAAAAAAAAACGCTTTAAAGACCTCGTCTCCTTCAACGCCACAAAACAGCTCACTTAGACTTTGCCAGGAGCAGCAAACATGAGACACTGAAAGGTGGAAAAAGTGTTATTCTCTGATGAGAAAAAAATTTACATTGATGGTCCAGATGACTTCCAACGTTACTGACATGACAAGGAGATCCACCTGAGATGTTTTCCACCTGGCACAGTGGAGGGAGCTCCATCATGGTGTAGGCTGCTTTTTCCTTCAGTGGAACGCTGGAGCTTCAGGTGGTGCAGGTCAAACGGCGGCTGGTTACGTGCAGATGTTGCAGGAGCATCTCTAATGACTGAGGCCCTGGTCTGTGTGGTGACAGCTGGGTTTGTCAACAGGACAACGCTGCAGAAGTCTTTTGTCACTTGACAAAAGAAAGAATCCGGTGGTTTTCAAAATAATATCATTATATTTCTACTACTACAACAAATACGTCAAAATGCTCGACATATACGCAACTATTGAACACACAGGATATAAATAAATGTCCGTACTTACTCACAGTGGGAGAAAAATCAAGCAGAAAATGAACTGACGTGAAATAAGCCCAAAACTCGGCGCAAGTGTTTTGGGAAAGTACATGATCAAGTTTTAACAGTGTAAAGTCTCTGCATTTTCCAGCTTCACTGTAATTTCTTTTCATTAGCAGCCCCTCCTTGTGTAGAGTGTGATGTATGTTTGCTCTGTTACACTCATTTTAACATCAAATCAATGGCATCGACCGCAGCTCAGGCTGATTATGACGAATGAGAGCAATAAAAGTTTATTACAACATAGACACTTATTAAAAATATAGACTATTTATCAATGAGCCTCATCACGTGTATTAAGCAATTATGATGCATGTGTTTACTAATGATAATATCCATAAAGTCTGTTGAGTTTAGCTTTGGAGGGCAAAAAGTTAAGTCATCTCATTGGAAAGGTACACATAGTTATCCTTATCTTCTTCTGCTAGTAATACCATTTGTTGTGGATTTCACGACATTCAAGTTTTCTTTTTAAGTAAAGCTATTTTACTATTACTTACAGTGAATAGACTCATCTTTAGAAAGATCTGACTTTTGGCCTAAAGGTGAAGTGTGTGTTCCAGTGGTACTCAGAGCTTAGATCTTCCCACTGGAAAAGAGATTTTCAGAGTTCAAGGTAGATAAACAAGATAAACATCTGACAGCTTCACTGCTGATCGTACCTGTGTTGTGTTCCCTTTAGTTTGTCTTTACAGTTCAGTCGCCTCTGTGGCTTTGCTCCTGCACCTATTATGCACTTCTGCCCTTATAAACGTGCTGCAGTGCTAACAGCTACACATAACTTAAGTAAACAAAACATTATCTTGCAATGTTTTACAGACTGTATATGTAAAAGAAATGTCAAAGTTGATAAACCATGTCTTCGGATTTGGAGGAGCTGATTTTCATAACACTTGTTTCTTATTTTAATAAGAGAAAAGAGTCAGTAGTCTTGTGGTCTTGTCTGCAAATGTGTTTGCTGAGTCAGTTCTTGTTAGGACCAGGTTAAAGACAGACGGAGACAGAAGCTCCACAGTCTGCTGCTAGAGAGCAAAGATCATGAGTTTAAGCAGCAGGCTGGCTTCTTGACACATTAATTCTTCTCACTGAGTTTCCATTAGCTGCACAGAAACAGGTCCACGCTTTACTATTAAAGGTTATAATATTGGTTCTGTCTATTATGTGCAGCTCAGTGAGAGACAAGTAAGACAAGTAAGTGAGAAGTAGAAAAAAGGAAAGAAATCAGACTCCTCAAGATGCAGAATTCACAATTTATTTTTTTATAAGCAAATAAAGCTTAGCTCTGTGAAGGTTGGCATGTTTGTGGTGTCCAGAGGAGAACATTTTGTAAATAGGTCTTAATCTATCCTTACCTTGCCTGAAGCAGTGTTAGTTTACAACAGCAGAAAATAGATGACAGTCGAAGCTTTGCTGTAATGTGTCTGTTGCTGAATATTTCTGAGCCATAGAGGAGCTAATTGATTTGTCTGTTTGCCTGTACTGTGTTTTCTCTGCTCCTGTCCCTCACCTCTGCTCTGTCTGACTCAAACTCTTTCAACTTTTATCGAATGTCACGCTGTGTTATGTGGAAACAAACAAACACACACTCACTCACTTATTCTTCTCAATTCAATATTAAACTATTTAACATCTGTGCACAAAAAAGACAAAAGGATTTAGCTCATTGGCTCACAGTAAGAGGAAGAACCACAACTTATACTCAATTAGGATACTAGTACAAAAAGTACATATTCCACACATTAAAGTAAACATATTGTGTTGCACGGCCTAACATAAGTACTAAAAACAGCTGTGAACTCATGCTCAAAATACGCTGTTTTTGTGTTGTGGTAAAAGTACACCATCTAGTGAGACTGTGTTGGCCTCAGAGCAGGAACTAGAAAAATAGAATTTAAAAATGGTAAATGGTCTATTTATATAGCGCTTTTCTACCTTTGCAGGCACTCAAAGCACTTTCCAATCTAGCATCCACTCACCCAGTGTACACAGACACTGAGGCAGTGTGGGTTAAGTGTCTAGCTCAAGGACACAACGACAATCTACTCCTGTCGTCCCACTGTGGCACCTGGTGTTCTAACGGTCTCCCATCCAAGTACTAACCAGGCCCTTTATTGCTTAGCTTCTGAGATATGACGGGGTCAGGCTTTGACAAGCAGGTATGTCCTGCTTGTTAGTGACCATACCACAATCGTGGATTCAGTTCTTAATCTTTTTAACTGACCACTACCTTAAAGAGTTAATACGAAGTTGCTCAGTCCACATGCACCAGACAGAAGCTCACAGTAGAGTTGCTGCTCCTTAACAGAATTAAACAGCCTATCTTCAGTCTCCTTTATCCCAGTGAATTGTGACAGTGTGGCAGTGTGGAAAAGCCCTAGCGGCTGCAGTTTTGCCAAACAACCTTATGACATTTTAATGAATTAATTAAAGCTTAAGGGCTCCTTTTGGACGGCGTTCAGGTGGAGCTGAGCCAAGAGGACAAACAAGATAAAAATACCAGCGAGACGAGTAGAAGATGCAGCGGAGAAGGTGATTTCATAAGAGGCATTATTAGATACTGAGAGTGTTCTTTACTGTTATAGTTTTTCCATCCAAGAACACCTAGAACCATGCCTTATGTATACTTCTAAGCCATTCAAGCATCTGGTTAAATGTTTCAAGGGTAAGTTATCAATTTTATCATTATAGTTTATTATAATCAAAAATATATCTATTTAGTTTATCACCGATTATAGAATATAGTTTGGGTTTAGTTTAGTCTTTCTTTTAAGGGACATTAGTAGTAGTTTGAATTCTAAAACAGAATCCCTCCACCAAAAAGCCCCCAATGTGCAAAGACTATTTCAACATTGAGTTTCAGGGAGTTTACACACCATTTAACAAAATATATCATTTAACTAAATCAAAGTGTTACCAGGTAGCTTTTTTTCAAATTAGGTTTGTTAAATCAAAAAATCTGTGTGGATTTTAACCCATCTATGGTTGTTAGGAAACAGTTGTGGAACTAGATGGATGTTCATCATGTCTTCTTAATACATTTATGAAAGCATTTTAAGAGATGGTTTGTTACCTAACTAGTTTTGACGGTCACTTGCGTCTTCATCAGAGGGGTTGCCTAGGTGATGTGTCTTATTTGCTGCTGTTCCCAGGCGTAGTCAGCATGGCAGATTTACTTTGAATCGAGACAAAAGAGCTTTTCCAACTCTCCAGACATAGAGCATTTGTCGAACTACAAATAGTGTCATGCCTGTAATTTTTTTTTTCTTTGTTAAAGTTACTTTCCCACTAATACTTACTTGATTTTCTACATTCCAGATACAAAGTCAATATTCAGCAAAGTTATAGTTTATAATATGTATATACTATATTATCTAGTGCTGTCAAGCGATAAAAAAAGAGAGATTAATTGATTATAATCTGTAATTAGTTAATCTAATTAATCTATTTTTAATCTCACCTAAAAATTACTTGTTTTGTTTTCATCCAATTTAATTAATTACATTATTGTTGCAGATAGGAATTAATAATCTATTTTCAAAAAATGAAAACTTTACTAAGTTTTCGAAGATAAAATTCCCGTGCATCAGTCCAACAACTTTCGCCTTCTTCCTTATTTGTGTCTCACCACTTACAGATTTCAAAATAGATTAATGCGAGAAAAAAAAAAAAAAAAAAAGTTGTGTTTTGAACTCTTGCTCACCCCTAACAGTTTACAGTTTTCAGAACCCGTATTGCTTTTCTGCATTAACATAGGTGTCTTTAACTGCCCTCTGTAATTATCTTTTTTGTTAAAAGAGCTAGCACAAATCTATAATTGTAATTAACTCGATTAGCAGCTTTCTTCTTTTCATAAAGTTACATTAGCTTCATATTTTCACCTCAAATTTTGCTGAAAACAGTTTAATCTGACGACACAAGACCCTTGGTTGCATTGGCGTCGTAAACAAGTTGTTGCTGTTCGCTAATGAAAGCAGCTGTGTTTAAAAGTCTTTGTGCAGACCTGGAGCAGAGACTGTCTCCTGTGTTTACCTCGAGCTCCTGTCCCGCTCTGTGAATCGCCTCTCCGACTCGCCTCTTATTTGTTGCACTTGTTTGCGTTTCAAAGGGAGAAACATGGCCTCTTTACAAAACAACAGAGGAGCAGAGGAAGCCAACCTTTTCTACAAGTAAGAGAAGCTTTTTTTGCATTCTTAACATCACACGATTCACCAGAGGAACGTGGCTTTTCTGTACAACAAGAAAACAAGACTTTGAATGCGAAAGAAACTTCTCCAAAAAGGTCAAGCAATGTCTCAGTTCACAATGTCATTTCTACGACTGCTGGTGTTGGTACCAAAACTGTTGGGGCTTCAAATGTACTATTTAATGGTAAAAGTATTTGCAAAAAGTAGTATGTACACAAACTAAAATGTCTTCAGTAAAGAATATAATGTCTTAATGTGAGCAAATTGAACTCGTCAAGCTAAATAATGGAATTTTTATATTTTTTTTTGCCTGACATAAATATTAAATATTCATTTATTTTAACAAATATATTGCCATTTGAACATGCACATTCCAAGAAACCATTAGTTTATAATCTTGCTTTGTGAAAGAAAACAATGGAACAAAAAACATTTCCTGATTTTTCTCCATAAAACCAGAAAATGCATTTTGTCGTTACTAATGTCAGAAAAACAACACCTTTGTTTGTTTGCACGTTTATTTCAAACATTGACATAAGTTACAACAGACTTGCAATAATCACATATCAACATTGCCTTGTTTGAAATGGAGGATGGTGGAAGCAGGGCCGGCTTACGGCATTAGGCTGCACAGGCTGCAGCCTAGGGCCTCCGCCAGCAGGGGGCCTCAGTGAGCAGCAATTCAAAATGTATCTGCATTAGGCTACAATATATTATGAAAAGCTAAATCAAAACTGCTATTATAAAGTTTTATGTATATATATTTTTGTGATTGAACACTGTTGTTTGTCACTATTCTTCTTGACATAAATTAAAAATAAAAATGTTTAGTGTCTCAGAGGGAGGGGCCCTGTGCTGCTGCGCTCTGAGAGAGAGAGTCTGGAGAGATGCGGCTGATCATTAACAGCACACAGCGGAAAATCTAAGACTCTGGGCACAATTTAGAAGCGCAAAACATGTTCTACGTCCCATAACCTCTCACCCACTCTTTGTTTCGGGTCAATCCGACATGTATTCTCAGAGATACGATCAAAAAGAGGAACAAACCCTCAACCAGATTTAGTTTAATAGCGAAAATCGCCGCGACGAAGCGCGGCGCATTTCTGCCCGCATTCCTGTCGAATTAATCCAAAGATAGGTGTCTGAAAACGTAAGTTCAAAAGTTGTTTTAGCGTGAGCCACTCTGCTTCGTCTGTCCTTGACACGAGAGCGCACTTTGCCGAGGAGCAGGCCGAGGAGAAGAGGAAATTAAAGGGCCCATATACAAAAAAAAATTGCTATATTTTTTAGATCTGTTTTCTCATCTAAAACATATGTGGAACTGTGTTTTGTTTCTTTCACACTTGTTTTCCACACAGTTCCTTCATATTTAGGCTGTGTTCTTCTCTAAACCTGAAAACACTGATTTCTAAGGTACAAAGTGCTCCACTGTGATTTAAAATAGCACCCATCTTTACAAAAATCACTTTAACATTGTTAGCCATAGATTTGCTTGACATTGAGACCACATAAATAGTTTTAGCTTAATTCTAACCTGGAAACTTTCTGTAAGGTAAAACTTACTAACTTTAAATACTGCAAAATCCTTGTTGAAATAATAATAAGAATGTTTAATAAAACCATGGCCCTGAACAGAACTGAATACAAAAAACAAAATCTCCTCTAAAATCCACCAAAATGCAGGAAATATATTTTTTTAAGCAAAAATTTTCAGAGGCGGGAAGCGGGGGCGGTAGGGCCCTCAAAATGTAGTAGCCTAGGGCCTCCAAAAACCTTAAGCCGGCCCTGGGTGGAAGCGTTCGCTTTTGGAAAATCCACCCTCCATCTTTAATAAGAAGAAGGTATTTTTTTCTAATTCACTGATTTGATTTTGTAGCAATACACAGCTGTTCTCAACTATCGGTCATAAATTAAGATAAGCTATATTCTTAAGTTCGAGAGCAGGACCACACCTCTTCCTCGCCTCTTCCGGTGGCTACACCCCTCCCACCCTCTTCCAATAACAGGTTAGGGAAGGCTTGGTGTTGGTCGCAGGTCGTGGTCCTTATAATGAAACTTTGGGTGATGATTGAAAGGAGGCATGACAGATACAAGAGGAGTGCGTCATTTTTCTTTTCAGGTTGACATGATGTTGCCCCGGCCTTCCTTTTATCTCCTCAATTAATCCATTATTGAGCTGTCAATCAAATGTGGCATATTAGATGTTAGACTGAGGCACAGAAGAAGAAAGTACGCAAACAATAAATAAATAAATAAATAAATAAAGGAATAATAACTACAATGACAACACAATCGGTCCATTGATGATAATAATGCTAAATAAGCTTTGGATTTAGATACTCAAAAACATTCCCGTTTGTTTTATTATCTCGTCATTCGGTGCTTAGCTTGTTTCCTTAGTATCAGAAATGTAAGACAAAGCACCAATACTGCCCTTACAACCTCCCCTCCTCTCTTTTCTTTCTCTTTTCCTCTCCCATTTCCCTAAATCCCCCCTCTCCCTTCCTCCCTCCTCTCTCATCCCTTTCTCAAACTCTTTCACTTTCCCTCTTCCCCCCTTATTTCACTTTCTACCTATTTTCTTGTATCTCTTTCTCTCTCTCACCCCCTCTCTGTCTTGACCTCTCTAACCATCTCCACTTTCTCTCTTCCTCTTCTTTCCCATCCTCTTTCTCTCTCTCTCACATCCCCCTCTCTCTCCCTCCTCTCTCTCTCTCAGTCTCTTTCCTTCTTTCTCCCTAACTTCCTCTTTTTCACTTTCTCCTCTCTCTTTCTCACCCCTTCTCTCTCTCCTTCCTCCTTTTCTCTCCTTCTTCTCTCTCTCTTTCCCTCTCGACACAGTTTGGCCACGGTTCTGTCACTCTCTCGCCCTTCAAACCCTCACATTTGCGTTAATTATTCAGAGGGCTCTTGTAGTGAGCAGCGCCGCAGATTGCAGCCTTATTGCAGATGGTTGTAATCACTCGTCCCCTGGGCCAAATCACTTTGCACCAAACATGGAAATCCAACTCGGAGTTTGGATGTTCACATGCTGCTCTGACATCAACACCAAAAAGGAAAGAAAAACTCTCTCAAGACTTGCGTGTTAATATTCTTGGCCACTTTCCTTTGCTTTGTTTTGAGCTAAGACATTTTGAGTGCCACTAATCAGTAAAAAAGAACTCCTAAAAGGCAGCCATTATGACAACAAATACATATAATGCAATATTTGCCAACAATTTATTAACTATTTCAGTGCCAACTCTATTCTCCCTTTGACCCTCCCTCCCTGCAAGGCCTTTTTTAAATAATATTTACAGCTCCACAAAAACTTTGTGCAACCAGAATCATGACATGTTGTAAATCAAAAGAGACCTACAATCGATTCCCTTTTTCTAGGCACTTGGAATAACTTATTAACTCATAACTTATTATATCAGTGTCATTTTCCTCTGTTTTACTTTTTGATGAAAGAATATGAGCCACTATGAAATAATGTTTACAAGATAAAAATACAAAGTTTACATGGTTAAACCAATGAGGACGAGTGTATTTTTCATCTTTAAAAAAACACTTAAAAACACAGCACTTTTCTACGTTCAGATGTAGATTACATGTATTCAGCCTTTTTCATGGGTGTATATATTATTTAATCCTCCAAACATGAAAAAAGATAGTAGTTTTCTTACTTTGACCACTTTTAGATTGTTCACATAGGAGGACGTTTAGTTTTTTCCTCCTCTAGATTCGTTGCATGTGCCGTTCTCCTCAGTGTCGAAGTCCAGAAGGATTATCTTTTCTTTATTTTAATCTGCTCTAAACTTACTCAACAATACTTTTAGTCCAAATTACAGTATGTTGCCTGTAATCTGTCTGAAAAGAAAGTCGACCTCCAGAAGCATCTGGTCAGGCAAACACAGCTGACTTCGCTGCATAATGTCAACAAAGAGCAGATGTATTTCCCTTCATGTGACCTCCTCCGGGTGCTCACCCAATTCCACCATCTTCTGGTGAATCTGTGAAATGGCATCATGTATTTTACTGTAGACACAGTCAGCTCTTTTAATTAAAAAAAATGTGAGCAAAAAGAAAAGTGTTGCATTTATATTTTTGTTCAGGGTATTTTTCTGAAATGTTTGCTAAATGTAACCAAGACTCAGACTTGTAAAGAATAGAACATTTTAGAAACAAAACCAGCTGCATTTTAAAGTGTGTAATTCTATACATTGGAGGCAAAGTGATAACATTTCCAATGAGATAACAGACATCACGCCAGAAAAGTTACACAGTCCTCCTTTTGACATTGTAGCAACATCCTCAGAAGCTCTCTCAGCCCCATGTTGACTGCACTTCTTCCCCCTTTTCCCTGCTTTTTGTGTTTGGTCCAGGTGATTTGAGGCTCCACGACAGCCATTGAAACCTGAGGGATTAAACAAAGCTATTTTTACATGGGGTTTAACACAGCACAAGCCTGGCAGCAGCAGCAACAGCAGGAGCGGGTGACGAGAAACGCAGAGACAAGCCCGAAGAAACACAAGGTCTGAGAAAACACAGGTCTACAGCAGGAACACGGAACATTCCTCCTACACATGCTTCACCTGTCAGGACCACAAGAGCAGAACTGTCACTGAGGAGGACAGAGGGACAGGGCCAGCATGACACCTACACAAAAACTGCTTGTGTTAGAGTTTGGCTGCATGGAGGAAGTTTAAGGGAGGTAAATTTGCTGACATTTTTCCTTTTTCTGTGTGTCGGTGTGTGGATATGGAATCAATGTCCCGATGGAAAGAAGTGTATATTTGCAGGACACATTAGAAAGCAACAGGGACATTTAGTTGACAGTTTCGGGGGCAGGACTTCCACCTTTGGCAGAAGTGCTGTCTCATTACGAGAACAAATGGTCTTCTGTTTTTTTCTGGGAGCACAGAGGAAGCAGAAACACACCTTTTTTGTCAAACTGATTTTTCACAGGTCAGTCAAGAAGCATAGTCCCTTCAGTGTGTCCTGGTCTTCAGCTGAGCCTTTGTTCAGGAAGTGTCCAGAACAAAAGCCCTCTCATTCCCCAATAGGAGTCAGTGCTGAATTTGAGTGAAACGTTGATGTGCCCAGAAGCTACAGCACAAGCACATAAATATTAGAGTTGGACTAGGGCAACACATGTGGAGAACAACCGGTCTACAACTATTGTACAGTAACAGTCATCAGGTCTCCCAGTGAGTGATTCACGTTGCGAAGGGTTCGAGGATTGAGACTCACTGTTTTATCCTCATCTTTGATTTTGCGTGTGGAGATAACAAAGTTACATGAGATTACTGTATATGCTTCTGTTTCATAAGACTCCGATTGGGGAAGGACAGGCTCAGCCCCCTCTCGGTCTTTTCTGAGCAGTTTTCTGACGGAAATGTTAAACCCTTATGAGTAAACTCCATTGCATCATATGTATCCACCATACTGACCTTTCATTCCCCAAAACTAGTGGTTAAAGATGAACGTAGACAGACCAGTACATTGTGAGCCAAAGTCACCATCAATGCGCAATACTTAGAGACTTTGTACTTTTCAGATACTATGGAACATTGCTTTTACTTGAGGAACAGTTTTAGTTTCTCTTCTCACTGTGAGTAGAAATGTCAAAAGTATAGTGACAATAATAAATGTAAAATATGAAATAAATAAATAATTAACTAAGGAAACTAGTGCCCTTGCATTATGGGACAGCAGTGTACCATTACTTCACATAAGGAACTTTACTCTTGCTGAGTACAAGCTATGGCTATAGAAGAGCAACATTTGTACAAAAGTGTCTCAAACAAATATGTATTCTCAGACTAAAAGTGACTAATTAGTATCTCTAATTGACCCGTCGGCAGAATCAATTTTAAGTAAAGTAACACAGTCCACCTTTAAAGCTGTTCTTTAAAGCAGCAAGTTGTTCTGGTTATTAAAGTCGGTATTGTCCTGGTCCTTATTTTGTTCCCATCAGACCAAATCAGGTGAAGTGGTTTCAATGACAACCTCCAGGAAATGACTCTCAAAATAAATGATGAAGAGATGAATGAAAATTACACACGGGGCCAATTTCAGTCCCGTGGCAGCAGGACAAAGATGGTTCAACTGATGCCGGAGCAGGACAAAGAAAACAGACATGAAGTGTTTGTGCCTAACTGGTACATCCGGTGTATTTCAGTCTGGTTCATACTTCTGGGAGAGTTTAATCCTTGTTTGTCGTCATACTTGTTTTCATTTGTCATTGCTGCTGTATTTGGGTGCAAGATATGTGCTTGGATTCAACAAATGTTCTTTCTAATTTTACACATTTCAAAGGTTTGAGACAGACCAATGTAAATATTAAGAGGTCAGGCAAATAACATACAATAAGTTCTGCAGTTTTGCTCTCTTAGTATTAATAAAAGGCATAATGTCTAAAGAAAAAATAAGAAAAATACTTCAAAACAAGCTATGATCTACAAGCACACTTTGTCCTGTTAAAGAATCTCAAAATAAGACGTTTTTGCTTGAAAGAAGCTAAAGAAACTAGTCGACTAGTTCAAACGACTACAAACGTGTGTTTATATGGGTGTACAATCTCAAATCTAATAGTTTTGTCTTAAACCACAGCTCATGGCAGTTTTAGTCTGGATGGTCCTGGTTTAGTCCTGGTTTAATCCAGTTTTAGTCCTGGTCAAGTCTTATTTTAAGATGATTTTAGATCTGGTCTAGTCCTGGCTTTGTCCTGATTTAGTCTCGGTTTATTACAGCTTTTGTTCTCATCTAACTTACATCAAGATCTTGACCTGGTCTAATAATATAAATTACATTACATTGATCAAAGTAAATAGTTCTAATGTTCATTATATGTTGGTAAAGGTTCATTTGCTCAGTGAGATTTTCAAGATGTCTTGTTTTAAATGAAGTGTTTTTTGCTCTTATTGAATTTACCTCAGTTAAATAGGTCATAAGATAAGTCAAAGTATATATTTTATGCTAGAAATAAGAACAATGAAAAATAATAAGATTGGAGTTTTTGCAGTGGACATATTGTGCATTATTTGTATTGCTAGATGTAATCTCTGGCTTGTATTTACTAAAACGTCTTGCGTTTTAGAAATGAAAATAATGTTTGAGCTGAAAGTGTTCTCATCATGGTTTGTGTTAGTGGTTATTTAAATTGAACGATAAACAACCACATTCTAGAAAGTTTCATGTTCATTAACATTTCAACAAATAATTGCAAGTTGTTTAATACAGTTGAGCTTGTGTGAAGATTGACCCTTCAAGCAGCACGATAGTTTAGAGGTAAAGAATATTAGTCCCTTTATCAAAGAATCATCTTTAGCAGAAAAACTGAACACACATTTTGATGGTAAAAGCCAATTTACCACAGACTGTCAGAGTTGAGGAATGTACCGTACCATTTTATGATTGGAACTCACAAGAACAGAATGTTACTTCAAGTGAAATTACAAAAGCATAACGTAATTCCAAGAACAGCATGTTTAAGTTAAAAGAAAAGGTTTTTTTAATGATCACCATGCAGCCATTTCCTCAAGTTTAAGATAAATATAAGATTGCACTGAACATTGTGCTTGTCTTCACCCTGTTTGTTTTGATTAAAATTATTAACCTTTTTTCTGTCCCACCCACTTTTCTTGGCAGCACACTTCCTGTTTAACTGCAGTTAACTTAACGGTGGAGTAGCTAGCTTTTTTAGTTGTAAATTAATAAACTTTGAGTCCTGCCTGAACTGAATAATAAATAATTTTAGTTCTAATCGTTCATTCATTTTCTACCGCTTAATCCCGTTAGGGGTCGCGGGTGACTGGAGCCTATCCCAGTGACTTTGGGCCTTAGGCGGGGAACACCCTGGACAGTGGCCAACTTGCCGCAGGGTTAGACAGACAAACATTCACTGTCATTCACTCACTAAGGGAAATTTACAGTGATGCCCAATTGACCTAAACATGCATGTTTTTGGAGGTGGGAGGAAACCGGAGTACCCGGAGAAAACCCACGGTGACACGGGGAGAACATGCAAATTCCACCCAGAGAGATCGTGAGATGTTGATATGGTCCGAGCCGGGAGTCGAACCCACGACCTCCTTATTGGGAAGCCAGAGCTCTAACCACTTGGCTACCGTGCACCCCAGTTCTAATCAGTTGTTTATTCTCAAGCGACTCTTTTATCCTCTGTCATTCAGTCGTGTTTTCCTGACGCTGACTAGTTTGTTTTACAATGTGTTGTGGTGTGTAGTGACCATTCTCATTACAATCAATGCTCACTACGTTTCCAGATGCATTGTGGGACATTTTTAGTGCACTATTTTTTGCCTTGCTGCTTCGGACACCACTACAACATGGCATGACCACTATATAGTGCACTAGGGCAGTCATTCTTAACCATAGGGCCGGGGCCCAAAGTTGGGCCGCGAGCACCTTCTTAAAGGCCGCAAAATTATTAAAACACAATACATTTAATATGAGATTGGACCCCAGGTTACTATGCACATCAATGTTTGGGCCTCGAGGTCAAAAAGGTTAAGAACCCCTGCACTAGGGCACACATTCTGACCAAGCCCTAGGGGTAATTCCACAACCGTTACCTAGCAACCAACCAAATAATATGGGCCTTGAATCTACAAAAAAATGACAGATGACAAACGATAATATTGTGCAGCAGCTTAATTTGGTAAAAATATGTGTTTAAACTCCTAAAAACCATGTTACCTTTTTGTTGCTGTTTGATCAAATGTGGATCCTGGATTCACATTTTCAACGTTTATCAATAATAATGTAGCTGCTTCTAAAGCAATTTTTCCCTTTGATGGTGGGACTATCACATCAATAAAACAAACAAACAAACAACACACACAAATAATCTGGCTTTCAGTGTATACAGTATTAGTGAGGAAAAAAATGCTATTACAAGGATTAAAATGCATAAATACAATGAAAGGAATCCTTTTGCTTAACATACAGGTACATCCGTTTAGAATGCAACATTGCACAGAAATAATGCACATTCTTGTCTTTGCAGTGGCCTGGTTTTGCTTCATGCTGAGCTCTATAGTGCCTGGCCCATTAGTCCACAGTTATATCGACATATTGCACATTCACATATAAGTATAACTGCTGTGTCTCCATGCAGACCTCAGGCTCCGCTGAATGACCGTCTCTGTCACAACACAAACATTTGGTCTTTGTTTCTATGGGCTCACATGACGGCGCGCTCCCCCGGGGTTCGGCCAGAGCAGTTCTTCTGATGAGTCTGTCAATACGTGTATGTGTGAGGACAAAACAGCAGCAGGACAGATACGAGACACTCTTCACCTTTGGATAATAAACAGAATGGGGTCACAGTGCCTGGATGGAAATGTGCACCGGCGGAAAAACAAGACACAACTGAAGATTGATTCGATTTTCAGGGTGTTGTCTGTTATTCTCAAAGCAAGACACACAGCCTTTTTGTGACCTTCAGGGTGTATTTAGTAAGAGTAAGCAAGGCTGCAAAATGAAAAAAATGTGGAGATTTCCTCCAAAGAGAGACTGGTTGATTGACCTGAATGGCCTATGACTGTAGTTGTATTGAATATGGTGTCCAGATTTTAGAAAAAAAAAAAAAAAAAAAAGGATATATTAATAAGATAGTGAAAAGAAATAATATAGTGAAAAGAATGGGTTAAAAAGTACATTATGCATTTATCAGTCAAACAATGACTCAGACTTAATATTGACTCTGCACACAACAGCTCCTGGCTAAATTTGTTAGCCTTAGCAGCCTGTCAGTTTCTTGACAGGTTGACAGATTTTTTTTTTTTTTTTTTTTTTGCTAAGGCAGTCTAACATTAATATTATTATAAGACAAGGCAGTGACTAGTGAGTTCAGCTGGAGGATTTTTAAAACATGTTCAAAGCTTTACAAATAAATATACTTCACCAAGAACACAACATGTCCAGGCATTAAAACATTAATAAACCTAAACTTGAAGAAATGAAAAAAACAACCAACTTTTAACTTAAAAAAAAAAAAAAAATAATAATAATAATACAAATTGTTTGATTATTTTTAATGAATCCAAGTTAGTATTAGCTTCACAATCCAATAAGCTGTTTTTTTTTTGTTTTTGTTTTTAATAACATTACAGCAAGTAAAAACACATTAATAAATACATCAATAAATAATAATCATCATCATCATCTGGAAAAAGGTCCTGAAAACTACACAATAAATAAATAAATACATAGATACATAAAAATAAAATAAAAACATGCATGCCTATAAACTCCTTCTCCCCTTTCCCAGGATTTTTTTTTTTTTTTTTGAAAAAGAGATTAAAATCTCAGTGATATCTAGTAATGGATTGTTACTCCCATAAAATCCAGGAAGTGCAAATTTGCATAGGCCTAACATGTTTAACATGTGACTGTTTTAGCACTCCAACACAGCTCAACTTTGAATTAGCTTTTTAAAGTTAATAAAACAGTTTGACCAACCTGCTGCATAAAGTACAAAAATAAATAAGACTTAAGTGTAAAACATAAATAATGAGTTTTAAAAGCACAAGTAACGGATCCAGTTCAAGAGAAGTAATACTGTGGAACATTCCAGACAAACATCCTGCTATTGTCTTTTCAGACGCTTCTCCTTTTCCTGTGGTGTGTTATTGTTGAGAGACTGATATTGAAGTTGACAGAAGACATTTCAAAAGCAGAACTCATTTTCTCGTCTTGTGGTTTGTCTGTTATAAAGTGAAGATCAGTAATACAAGTTTCAACACAATCTAATAAAAAAGATGTTTACTTCAGCGAGACCATCGATGGCCAGTTTCAGCAGGTTATTCTGAGGTGACACAATAACATTAGTTTTAGTGGTGAAGATAGATGTGTCTTTTTACTCAACTGTTTTTTGCACTTTTTGCTTGGTACCAAAGCAAATGTAAAATCTAATAGAGGTACTAGTCATGCAATAACAGTGAATTTGCAATTGTTACAATATTATGTTGGCCACAACTAACTTGAAATTAAAGGAACTAAAAAGTATAGTTTGAGCGTCATTGGTTTGGTTTGAGAGAAATAACACTTTTATGGTTCTCACATCCAGTCGTATATGGATAATAACCAATGTAAGCTGAATACTTTTCTTTAATGCTCTAATGCTTTACTTGAAATAATATCTAATATAAAGGCAGAGTGCATTAGCTGTAATAGAAGTCTGCAGAGTCAGGGACGCCCCACTCCACCTGTTTACATCATTACAGGCTTAAACTCATTTGTTCGCGTTAGTCTGGTCTTTGTCTCTTTCCATTGGGTGTGCTCGCAGACTGGAAGCAGTTAGAGTCAGTAAAACTAATGTTCAGCGACCGGTGAAGTCTTCAGAGCAAACAACTGAGCCCATTTAAATCCGGTGTTCAGACAGGAGAGGAGATTTACTGTTGGTAAAGTTGGCCGTGTCTTTTTCGATGTATTTGAAGAACCGAGCTTTGAATTAGGAGCAGCTAATAAGCCAGACAGCAGGAGGATTTTTATCAATACAACTCCGAGCAGCTATTTACTTTTAATACAAGGGGAATCTCATGTGTATGTTTGGGTTTAGGCTGATTAGAAAACAAATGAAAGGCACGTGCAATAAAAGATAGGAATGCATCTCTAACAACTATTGCAATAACACTGAACCTGGATTTACTGAAAATGTTGAGTTTTATTTTGCATACTTATTGGATATTACATTTGTAAGTTCACAAATTGGCCGTTAGGTTTTGCAGTGTGAGACTCCAAACCAGCAGAGGTAAAGTCCAGGCACAGCAGCTTTTTTGTTTGGGCGGAAACCAAAGGTGAAGACCAAAACAAACATGGTGTCATTGATAGATGCATTGTGGCCAATTTTTGCAGAAATACAGACTATTTTGGTTTGGCAAAAAAAAAAACTTGCACATAGAGGCTTTTTGTGCATTTGTGGAGGAAAGGCCATGTGTGCCTTTGTCTCTACTGAATTTAACTAGAATTTGACTTCTCAGTATGCTGCAGCATTTTCAATGTTACTACTCTGGCTCAGTAGCAACAGGGAGAGGGAGACCACACAAAAGTAAACGTTTTTAACAAATAGTAACGGGAACGTGTAGGTCATTAGTGTATTCTGTGATGTGAGCGTGTGAGGTGTGTGGACGTGTAGATTAATTAACTAAACAAAAACAAAACAAAAAAGCAGACCCTGAATCTGAAAAGGGCTAATATGTGGCTCCTAGTTCCAGGTTCCTAACTCCTTATCTGTGGATGTTCAAGGTACCCAAAGGTAAATTTGTTTGCAGAGGGGAACTCATCTGTCCACATTAAAATCAAGACAAAACAGTTTACAAAAAAAAAAAAAAAAAAAAAAAAAAAAAAAAAAAAAATAATAATATTAATACATTACATCCCAAAGTCTACAGCTGTTCAATGGTCGCACAAAGCCACATGGTTCTTGTGAGGGTGAGATCCTCTAAACCCCATTTTTGCACCTAATCGTTGCAGGGATGAAACTGTCTCTGTATTGTTTAGATTTCCCACGAGGGACCACAAAGCGTCGCCCAGAGCGATGAAGCAAAAACTCCTCATATAGTGTATACTGTGGGGTCCATATGTGGCCCTGGCCTTACGCAGGACCTGAGTGGAATACAGCTCTGACATGTTGAGCTGGGGCAGGCCCATCAGTCTAGTCACCCAGTTAGGTTGCCAAACCAAGTCACAATTGTAAAGAACAACAAAAGTTCAATAAAAGCTAAAAGAGTCTCAGCAAGGTGCAGTCAGTATTAGATCGCGCCAACTTCCTCAGGCAGGACAATCTTTGGTGACCTTTTTTTTTACAAATGGACTCACAATTGTCCATAAAGCTCAAGTTAGAGTCTCTGATTGTTCCAAGGTATTTATAGTTGTGCACACACTCAATCAGTTGTCCTTTGATTGAGGTCATCACGGGGTCAACAGTAAGAGCACTAGAGTCAGAGACGAAGTCTTGCCACTGTTTGAAGAATCAGAATGTCCTAAACAGTAGTAGGAAACAGCAAGGGAAACAACGTGACTCTACAGCTTTTTATGAAAAAAAAAAAACAAAAACAAAAAAAAAACACATCACCCACAAGTGGACTACAAAGGACTGCAAAAATCTATAGATTTTTGGGTTTACTAACCCAAATTGTTCTTTGATCCTTTCTTTCGATTTAATTTTTTCTGGCTTTTAGTGAACAAATCAGTTGCTTAAAAAACAAAATAAATGGCAAACAACACTATTGCAGTTGCAGAGTTTTGCTTCTGAGGTTTTACCACAGATTAAGTCCATGTTGGTGGGTTTTTACTTGCAAATTACACAACATAACTATTATAAATCATATGTTGCAACACTATGTTATTTATTTTTTTATTGTATTAAAAATACAGTGACTAGTTCCACCTTAGTTGCAGCCAACACTGCTGGCCATGTGTTTTGCTAAAGTCATGAACAGTCTAAAACATTTCAAAAATCAAACCTTTGAGCTCCCCACACACTTTTACCCCTCTGTGTCATTTCTCCACTGCACAACAGCATTTGCATTTCACTGCCGACTCCCCGAGAAGCAGGTTATTTAGCGGAGCTCCACTCTGTCATCGCGTTGGCAGCTCGTATCATCGGAGAACATAAAACTGGATATTTCCCTCCCAACATGGTGCTCTCTCCCTGGCGCGGGCCTCATCGCTTCCAGCCAAATGTTGTGCCCGCTTCACTCTACCCGCTGAGTGTCTTTAACGACCGAAACACAGCACCACAAACCAGGAAGTGCCGCTCGACCAACCAACCAATCAGTATTCGGCCCACGCTGCCTCTTGTCTCATCAGCATTCTGCCAGTCTCTCCCAATCGTCATTGTGTCGGCGAGATGGGCCACCTATCTGCAAAAGTGGCCCCCGGGCACCAAACAGCGGCTCCCTCTGCCCTCACCCTAATGGAAACAAATGACAGAAATAGCATCTGCATCCGGAGATTAGAAGCCAACTGACAAAGACGAGGGCAGAATGGAGAAGAGGAGAGGTTCTAAAGAATGGACCGTCTTAAAGGATAGAGCTATTGGTGAGCGAGTTTGTAATCTTTTTAATGGAACAGATAGAGGAAATGCAGAACTCAAACAACTGTGTCGAATAAGTACTTTCAGTGCTCATTTCAAATAGGAATTCATTCATTTTATTATCTGTAAAGCTTTTATAGAGCTTTTTGCAGACTCCTAAAGTTGCATTACTCATTCTCTCCTCATTCTCTCCCTATATATCTTTCATTCATAAAGTTGGAAGTGTTTTGCATTAGCATTGGTTGGAGCTAATATTAAAAGTGAAACTAACTAAACTGCCTAAATACATTTTAAGCAAAACATTTTGCTTGAAAAGTTTGAGGAAAAGGTGAAAGGAGGGGCTGTGAGTAAAGAGCAGCAGTGTGGTTTGAGAGTAGGTGTTTTGAGACAAATAAGTGCTGGTTTCATAAAAGTCTAGAAATGAAATTGGCTTTTGCAGTGAGACACAGGATTTTTGACTTGACTAATTTAACGTGAGGTTTGCTCCTTTGCTTAGTTTAAAAAACAAACAATGTCATTTAAAAATTGTGTACACGGATTAACAAACAAAACAAAACAAACAAACAAAAAAATATGTTTAGCCTTACTTTAATCACCAGCCATGACAGTTGCAGCTCTGTTTGTAGCTACATTTTTCTTCAAGGTATGAAAATGTGTGGAAGCGTAAAGGGAAGCTAGGTTATTTGTTTAATTCTTCAGAAGTTCCAACTTTCTTAGTTTAGTCTTTATTTGTCAGGGACCATGTACAAAATCCATTAATCCCAATAAAAGAAGAGATGAACTGCACCAGATTTAGCTATTGCCTATTGCTACTTTCCCTCTGCTTCAGTCCTTCTATCACGGTTCTGGTGAGACTATCTTGCTGTACCTGGTTGGATACCTGTGGTTTTGACGCTCTGGACAGTCATTTAAACTTGGTCCACATCCTCGTCTCTCTGACCGCTGCAGGGACTGTTGTTTGGATGATTTACTGCGGCTCCAGACGAAGATTCTGATTGGAGCAACTCTGCAGAAAGTTTCAATTTTTCAACTTTGGACGCTTGTGGAGTGAGTGTGCCACAGACAGAACGATGTAGATGTAGAAAGAGTTGATGGGAGGAGCTAACCACTGAAACTATCACAGATGTTGAGCTGTTGATTAATACTTCAACAGACTTTTTACTTAAGTGTATTAGTTGTACTTTGCATTAAATATCTAAATGGTCATTTCACTTTCAATCTTCCACCTTTTTTGTTAGATCAACAAACTGCATTTAAACATTATTATTTTAACTCTTTAACTCATTTAAACATTGCCTGAGTTCTTCACTGAGCCAGTTCCATAATTTGCCTCCACAGATGGAGACACATTGTTTTTTTTTTTCTAATATTATGCAGCTTATCAAATTTGTGATGAGATTCTAACCAACTTCTCTATCACTAAATTCATATTGAATGTTTTGAGGCAGTTGAACATAATAAGCAGCATTTGGTATTCCCCAAAGTCTTCAAATTTTGTACTGCACAAATAAAGGATTTGGAACAATCTTAAATAAAGGAACAATCTTAAATGCACTTGGGATGCCAGAGTGTGAAACAAATAAACAAACAAACAAAAAAAAAATATAAAAAAAAATATGAAACACAAAGATGAAAAGTCACGGACCAATCAGGAGTAAGTTTTGCTATGAATCATAGGTATTATTGTTATTAACCAGAAAGTCACTTTCTCAGACACTTGATTCTTTTTCATTGTTTGTTCTCAAGAATAGCATTTTTACACAATGTGGGTGGAGCCTAATGAGAACTGTGAGGAAACAACAAGTGCATGAGTCTATCACAGGCATTTGTGTCTGCGTCCTGGAGCAACATCAGTTCCACCTAACCCTCAAAAAATGGAGATCATGTCCGTTGCTTTTTTAAATTAAGAGTAACTCAGATTTACAATTACTTTCAATAAAAAAAATAAAAAATAAATAAAATTAAAAAAAAAAAAAAATATATATATATATATATATATATATATATATATATATATATATATATATATATATATATATATATCTGGACATGTTGACCCTATATCTGTGACACATATAGGTCATGTTTCTGAAATCAAAATCATTTCAAAAAAGAATGTTGTGATGTCTCATGAACACAACCTATTCAAGAAACAGTTACAGAAATAACACTTTTTTTTTTCTCAACCAGAATGTCCAAAGCTCCAGTAGATACAGTATGTATGTAGCACTTTGTAGCCGTTTAAATGGTTCACATTCTGTTTATGTGACATGAGCTGTGAGGCCCTGGTGTCTTGTAAAAGCAGCATGTGTTGGTCTCAGCTTCGTCGACCTGTTTTATGTGACTTTATGCATCACAGAGCAAATAAACCACATGTTTCACAGATAATGTAATGTACCAACACAACCTTTAACCGTGCGTCTTTGTGTGATTTAAATTTAAACTTTACTACAACAAATCTACGTTGTAAGCTGTTCTTAAAGCGTTTTCACTTAGCAGTAATAGAAGAACAAAGTGGTACTGCAATTCATTAACCCTACAGCTTTGAGAGCTCATTTTCTGAGAAGATTTGGCCTCATTTTGATCTATTCATTACCGCTAATGATAATGACTTGTTAAGTGCCATTACAGTGTGTACTGCAAAGCCACATTGTATTTGGTCTGCTTAAATAGAGCTGCTAACTTGACACAATTTGAGATGATTTTTCTTTGTGTAAATTGGAGCTGTGGTTTTCTAACTTTTCACATCAAGTGACTAAGACTATATTTGACTTTCTGAATTAATCAAATCTGAATTATGGTTAAACATGTTCTAAAATCTAAGTAAAGCCACTTCGTTATAAATAACCAAATTAGACAAGCATTTAATAGGGGTTTTAAGCTAACGTCTTTCATATTCAGACTTAACTAAGCCGCAACATCTCTGTGGAGTCATTCTTACAACAGTGGTTGTTACGTCAAGTGAAGCATTGAACCCAAACTGACATCGAGCATCCTCACAATCCATGAAATATTGCTATATCTGGTATCGACCCAGTTAATAGCACATTGTTTGTGCTATTAACTGAACAAGAATGAGAATTTGTTGTCGTTCTGATGTGGCCCAGACATTTTATTAAGATAAAGTTAGGTTAGGTTAGGCTAAGTTGTCATTTAAACAATACATAACATTAGATGACAGTATATGACCCATTTTGTAATGTGGTAAAAAAAAAATATTTTCAATCCCTACACTAGTATTAATATCGAGACAGAAAGCTGGATATGGTGCATCCCTAAATAAGTCTACAACAGATGGCAAAATATTGCACAATTTTATATACCATCACATCAGACGGCACGGTGGCTGAGCGGTTAGCGCTCTTGCCTCACAGCAAGAAGGTCGCGGGTTCGATTCCCCGCACGGGCCGGGCCTTTCTGTGTGGAGTTTGCATGTTTCTCCCCGTGTCTGGGTGGGTTTCCTCCGGGCACTCCGGTTTCCCCCACCAACCAATAACATGCACGTTAGGGTAATATCCTCCAGCTACGGTAGTCCTGACCAAGCCTAGCAAGAACATCTGGAGATGGGTTCCCGAGCGCTGCACTGCGGCGATCACTGCTCCTGAGGAGATGCCCCAGAGGCATTGAAGGATGGGTCAAATGCAGAGGACAAATTTCCCTACGGGGACAATAAAGTATACCTTACCTTACCTTACCTTACCTTGCCCAAAATTTCTATTGCAGGGTTAACAACTGTTTCCCTATGCAAAACTACATCATTTTGTTTTTCGAGTCCTTTACAAACAGCCTGTTCAGCCTGAAGATCTGCAGAGCACCAGCCTGTTTTTTCCATAGTTGTTCCCCACTTTTCTCACACTATTCCAGCCCTAGAGCTCACTGTGGATGGGTCAGCGGTGTGTCATGAGCAGATCCTCTGTGGGTGGGTGTGTCAAGCAGCCAGGGGATTCCTGACGTACAATCGAAGTGATGTGCGTCAGTATAAAGGCCCCTGCAGGGTCACATACAGCACTACAGCACAATGGCCACATGTTGTGAAAAGGAGATTGAGGAGCTGCTGCAGGAGTGTTCAGAAGAGGAAGCCGTAGAGTTGAACAAACATAGGTCATTACAAAACTGAAGGTGCTCACTGGTTGCACAAGGTAAACGGAATCAACATTATAACTGGTCACTTGTGTTGTAAGAACATTCTGCAAAACGTCAGAGAGGGAGAGGCTTCAACCGAGATTTGTGAACTATTTCAGCAACTTGACCAAGAGCAATAAGAAACTTTGAGGTTTTAATATTAATTTTAGAAGTTGATATTGCTTTAATAACATGGGATTTTTACAGGACACTTGTCAATATCAAGGTGTTGAAACAAACTGGTGAGAAGCGTTGTATTTTCTAATTAGCCTGCTGCAGACTGGCTGTGTATGATGCTATGGCACATTTCAGAGTTGAGTAGACAGCGCAGTGGGCCGACAGTTTTGTGTGTTGTGAGATGTGCTGCTGGTCTGGAGCATATTCCTCCTGTCAGAGCAGTGTGTGTGACTCACCATGAGCAGTCCCTCTCTCTGCTCTGTATTTTTCACTCTCAGTCCTGGTTTTCTCCCTTGTTGCACTCCCAGCTCACTAGTCCCGCTCTATCTTTCTTTCTATGTTTTTCCTTATCTTGTTGGTCTCTCCTTGCCCTCTCTCTCCTGCTCCTACACCATAATTGACAGAGCACATTTTACAGTACATGTAGCAGACACAAACTGTATCTGTGTGCTTACTATCTTACATTGACTTTAAAATATTCAGCTCTTTGACTTCGAATGGTTATTTCCATCTGTCACTCGGAGATTTAAGGAGGCTGACCAACTGAAAGAATGAGTCAATTATTTTAAAGTGAATCTATCCACTAAACTCTGCTCACACAGCTCAAACAAAACAGGCTGCTGGAAAAAAATGAAAGTAGGGGCTAACACCTCTCATACACTGACTGCGAGGGGAGTTTGGTTTGGGACACTTGCAAGTTTCTTGTGAAGTGCCTTGTACAGCTCCAGTCCACTGTGGTCCATATTTACCCAAAGCAGATTCACCAGGATGCCAGGATGCTCACATTGGGACTTGAAAGTCATATCAGACCGTTGCAACCGCTGGGAAAAAATAGACTAGCTATAGATTCTGTCCATACACTTGCTCAATTCTAAGACATGTGCTCGCACTGCTACGCGGTCTGTGTACAAGGACACATTAGTTTTAAGCACAAGTCTTGCGTGACTCACGCAAGTCGCGACTAGCATCGAACTCACACTCAGTGTACAGTAGGGGTTAGGGTGGAAAGCAGCAGTGTGATTGGTTTGGCAGCAAGTATTTGTGACCTGTTACGTGTGGGCTTTCATCACTGATGTCACGACTATAATAGAATTTGCATTCGTGTTGCAATGAGACAGTCAGTTTGCTGAGTTTGCTCTAAAAGGGCAAGACAATGAAAAATAAATAGGACTCAAACTGACAAACATATACACAATTTATCAGTCAAAAAAAAAGTTGTTTTAATGTAAGCATGACTACATTCTGGTGCTCTTCGAAAAAAACATCTACCTTTTTGTCTTCATGTAAACAAAAGGACTGACCAAAGTAATTTTGTATATCATACTGTATATCTTAGATGTAGAACAGTTAAATTTTCAAACCCCATGTTGTGCTTGAAGCACAGAGGATTTTTGTCTCAACATATTGTGGCTAACTCCAAAAAAATCTGTCTGATTCCACTAAAGCCTTATTAAAGTCAAAACAGATCATGACAAATATAATCACGTGTATCAGGAGTGAAAGCAAAACATACAGCTTTTGTCCTCTTTTAAAATGTAATGTTGGCCTAATTTCATCTGCCAAAACTACAATATGACTATGGTTTGAGTCAGCTTAGTGTACAGTATGATTCATTTGTGTCATTGATCAGTTTGATCTCTGTACATTGTATTCACAGTTGTTCACATGGTCTATGCATTTACATAGTGATTTTGTGCCAGATGATTTTCACTTTGCCCTCTTTCAGGCATCACAGTGGCACAGTGGTTAGAGCTCTTGCCTCATAGAAAGAGGGTCTTTGGTTCAACTTTCAGGCAGTACAGAGTCAAGTATCAAAACCCAAATCTTTGACACTGAAGTCTGACTCGAGTCCAAATTACAACATGTGAGTCCACATCTCTGCTCTGTATCTCTTCTCTTTATCTCCTGTCACACCAGCCTCACACTGTAGATTTATTCATCTCAGCGTGACTCCAGGCTCCTCTGGCTGGACACACAGAACCACATCACTGAGTCTCACTGGTGGAGAGACACATTTAACCTTGGGCTTTTTCACTCAGCACAAGTAAAATGAAATACTTTTCCTAGCACTTTAAAATAGTGCACTAGTTGTTAATTTAAAAGCTGTGTGACGACAAGTTTGTTACTGGCTTTTCCACACCTGTTTGGGTTTTTGTAAGTAAACATGCCAATCTGCTAACGGATTTCACTAATGAGACTTCAAACATGTTTTTAGCGACACGGTAAAACTGGATATACACACTTCCGCCTGTTTTCTGACAAGCAACACAAATGTGCAAAAGGCTAAAGGTTTCACAACTTATTTTTAAAACATCTATTTCTTTTAACGTAGCATCCAGGGCGAACCTTACTAGTCTAATACTATTTGCTTTTACCATCATGTACTGCACTCATGTCAATGTTGAATTATGTAAATTATTGTTCCAGTATGAACAAGGTTTAAATCCCTAAACTTCCCCCACAAAATAGAGTTTAAATAGAGTTGCTAAACTAGGCAGTGTCAGACAAAAGGAAAGGTTTATTCCCCTCCCCACTCAGTGAAAGCAGCAGTCTTAGGGCAGCTCAGCAGAAGCAAGTCGCCTAAACACCCGGCGCCTCAAACTCCAACCACCACCAAGTGTTCACCTAACCAAATTAAACCGCCATCTTGAAGGAAACAGGTGGTGGTCCAAGGTTGAAGTTCCAGGTGTTTAGGTGACTCACTTCTGCTGGGTACAAACTTATACTTAGTATAAGTTTGTACAATTTCAAAATGCAGTATGTACAATGGTGCAAATTGTCAATGCAAATAGATCAGTTATGTTGATGTGACCTGGTATAGAGACAGGTGTAAAGTGATAAAGTTAAGTGTACAAAATGAGGTCATATAGCAGCTGAGAAGGGTCAATTGCTATCTGAATTGCTAGCCACTGAGCACTGGAGAGATGGAAGGTTGAGGCAGCAGAGCACACAATGTGCTGCAGTCTGTGTCTAGCCCTGGTTGTGACTCCAGTGTTGCATACTGTGAGGGCAAACTGTCTTCTGAGTGTTAAGCTCCAGGTTGGTGATGCTACATCAGGTCATCAGCCAGTTCACCTCCGTCTGTAGATAGAGATGAGCCTGGTGAGGGTGGTGTCATCTGTCAACTCAATCAGTTTAATAGTTTAACTCATAACTGGAAATGCAACAGTTAGGTGTTCAGGGAGAAGAGCAGGGGAGAAAGGACACAGCCCTGTGGTCAGCCTGAGTTGGCAGTTGGACTGGTTGTGACATTACTGCCTAGCCTGAACTAGTGTTTAGTTCGACTTTCATTTGAAGGGTGCTTGACTACAAGTTTACTAATTGGATTTTCTGTTGTTTTTGTAGGTAAACTCCAGTTGCTTATTTCACTAATGAGACTTCAGCTGTGTTTTTCAGAATGTTTTCAAAATGTGTTCACCTCTTGGGCTGCTACCACCTGTTTAACTCTGCATGCAACATCTTAGTTTTTGAGTAAGTCAGGCACTAAATAAACAAAAGCATGGAAATGAACGTAACCAGGCAAAGGCAAGGGGTTATTAACAATATTTCATTTTGGAAAACAAATGTGAACAATGAACTACCAGGGTAAGAATTTCTACTTTTGTAAAAACATATTTCAATAGAAGATGAGTTGACTTAATCTAAACATGGGACAGACATAAACTTACAGCCTTACAGCCCCAATTGGTCCAAGATCTGAACCTGAAACCCTTTAACTATGGAGAGGGGTGCAAGGCATTAAACTACTAAGCCAACACGGATCTACTAATCCCACATGAAAAGCTGCCAAGTTTAAACTGTTCTATTTAGAGGCTCCACTATAATCCAGTGAGTTCACAGACTTTGTTATGATTGGGCTGTAAATGACACCACGACACAGAGACAGAGCAGAGGCGAGTCGTGGTGACAGGCCGGAGTGTACCAGGGTTTTATTTTCCCATCATCCTCGGCGGCGCTCCTCAGAATAACCCCTGTCACCACCAACAAAGACTCGGAAACATGTGATCACAGTGTGTCAGAGGATAATGCAGTCTGGGTATTAATATCTCCACACAAGATACGAGCCTACACACATTCAACAGGGTTAGAACGGGGTGCTATAGCCACACAATACACAATCAAGCAGTTGGTTTATCCATAAAGATCTTGTGCTGTTTTCTTCAGTAATCACTTTTGCTTGAGTGCAAGACAACAGTTCAGGAGAGCATTATGTTTACATTGTTCTGTCTACATTTTGAGACATGCCAAAAAATGGGCTGTTGGCATATGGTAGTGTTGACTTGCAAAAGTCACATTTGAGTTTGGACTCCATTTAATGATTAACTCTTTCACTGCCAGTCCTATCCTCACTTCGACCCTCTTCCCTGTCAGGCCTTTTTGCTGATTTTAAGCAATATTCAAAGCTCCACAAAAAAAAAAAAAAAAACTTAAGACGAGTTGACGCTGCTCCTCAAAAAATAATTTGTGTAATTTTATATTTACAAACTGAAACATGTCCGCTGCACGGTGGCAGAGCGGTTAGCACTCTTGCCTCACAGCAAGAAGGTCGCGGGTTCGACTCCAGCAAGGGCCGAGCCTTTCTGTGTGGATTTTGCATGTTTCTCCCCGTGTCTGGGTGGGTTTCCTCCGGGCACTCCGGTTTCCCCCACCAACCAATAACATGCACGTGAGGGTAATATCTTCCAGCTACGGTAGTCCTGA
Source organism: Mugilogobius chulae (assembly GCA_038363315.1). NCBI lineage: Eukaryota > Metazoa > Chordata > Actinopteri > Gobiiformes > Gobiidae > Mugilogobius > Mugilogobius chulae. The sequence continues at coordinate 21,754,754 of CM076400.1, read as the reverse complement.
GCCTAGCAACAACACCTGGAGATGGGTCCCAGAGCGATGCTCCAGAGGCATTGAAGGATGGGTCAAATGCAGAGGACAAATTTCCCTACGGGGACAATAAAGTACACTTACCTTACCTTACCTTACCTCCTCATTTCTGTTTTGTGACACAATGAAAATGTGATACAAGATGTATTTGGTAGTTTGACTCAGAGACTTAAAATATTTGGTACTATGGCTCTGACTTTGAACTTGAGTTGGACTTGCCTCTTTTCTACTTGGGACTTGACTTCAACTTGTCTCTGTTTGACTTGGGACTTAACTTGGACTTGTCTCTCTTTGACTTGGGACTTGGCTTGGACTTGTACGGCTCTTGGGACTCAACTTGCACTTGTCTCTCTTTGACTTGAGACTCGACTTTGACTTCTATGACACTGACTTGGGACTTGACTTTGACTTGAGACTTGACTATGACTTTGGACTTGACTTGGACTTAAGTTGACATACTTCAGACTTGCTTGAGACTTCCAAAATAGTGACTTGGCCCCACCTCTGTTTCAAAGACGTGGAATATGATCACAATCCACAATCATCCAAACGCTCACAATATCAGCTTCATCATCATCATTCACAATCTACAAACGATCTAGCACAAAGGTTGTCCCATCGCACCAGTCGCTGTGGCACAGTGGTGATGTATGGAGAGCAATTAGCGCTGATGATCTGAGATGCTAATGATGGGGCTAGCGCTGGTGCTAACTGTGATCACAATCAGCCGCAGTGGGACACAATGAGTGGGGAGGTAAAAGGTTAGCGCGGTGAGTAGGTCTGAGGCTCAGCGGGCGGCAAACACAGAGGAAACGGTTCAAGGGACGAGATAATGACGCGTTTGGGGAGATGAGGTCACTGGTGCAGAGCGCGGCAGACATTAGCGCGATAGGGCTAATCCAGGCTGTTATAGTCAATGGTGTTTTAATGATAGGTGCATGTGTGAGGGGTAATAACACGGTCAGGCAAGAGAACACGGTGATTTTCTTATGATAAATTCAAATTATGTGCAGTGGATTACATATTTTAATGCAGCTGTGATTGCAGGTCGTAGGGTTGTTACAACATTTATATAGTAAGCATCATAAGGTTTTGGATTCAATTCAATTAGTTTGGTTGTGAAATAGCCTCACTTTTTCTGCATCAGAAAACAGCTGCTGCAGTCATGAAACCATTAAAAAAAAAAAATATATATATATATATATTTATATATATATATAATATATATATATATATATATATATATATATATTAGGGGTGTAACGATACGTTTTTAGAACGATACGATACATATCGATATGAAGCTTAGAGATACGATTACAAAACGATTTTAGGGTTTTTGGGAACGATACTATTCGGAACGATACAGCAGTTTTAAAACGATATTTCGATTCAGTTTGATAACTTACGACATAAATAAAATCATCACCAACATTTTGCATTAAATCCAAAACTCAATAACAAATAATAAAACGATAGGGTAAGTTTAAGGGTAATAAATATATTCAGCTTAATAACACAATTATTTTTCATTGCACATAAAAAACTGCAACTTTTCCCCTTTATACACAAGTTTAGTATCATAATAAAATAAGTGAACCACATTTCACCATCTTATTAAATCATTTTCACACAGATGCAGGTAGTGATATGGGAGTCTGTGAACTTGTATCTTATCATTAAATATTAAATCCACAAACATCTGCAGGCAGAGTTTTGACCCAAAGCACGTTGACGTTGCGTCTCAAGTACCACATACAGTATGTCCAAATGTGACAGATCGGCAGCGGAGCTAAAAGCCTAAACAAATGCACGGGTCTGTTTTATATATAAGCATAAAGTGTGGCGTCGCAGCTCTGGGTGCGCGTTTGCAGCTCGTCTGGTTCTTTTCTGAGCTCGAGTCATTACCTCCGTGGTCCGGTTCGGCGTCACCTCCACGGCTTTCCCTCGTAACGTTGCTTCCGCTGTCCACGCTCTCTCTCATCCATATGCACCGGGACCCGTGCCCGCGGGATGGTTTGGAATACAGCGCTGTCCGTCTCCTCCGCTGGGCAGTACAGCGGCGTTGCCGTCCGGGAGTACATTCCATGTGAAACAAGCTGCAGGCACTTGCTGATGACGCAGCACAGAAAACCAGCGTATTAAAAGCGCATTTAATGAAACGTTTATGTGAAAAACACACTACTAAGAATGCCGTTTGTATGTATTGTTTATGTTTCGCCATATATCTAAATAAATCGATTCTTTGGGCTTAAGGATTGGGATTGAGGATAACTAGTAGAACGCCGATCAATGTAGCGGATCGTAAGGGCTGTGTATCGATTCTTCGAATATGTAGGTGAATCGTTACACCCCTAATATATATATATATATATATATATATATATTATTATTATTATTATTATTATTATTATTATTATTATTATTATTATTATTATTATTTACTCATTACCAATAATAGCAAAAACATTTTTAAGTTCACTCATTACCAACAAATGCCATTATGTGTACAAAAAAATAGTGATGAGCGTTCATGTGACATAAAACATTCCAAAAGCCCAAATAACATTTAACAGGACAGCTAAAATGAATCTTGTTTAAGTTCAGTTTTTAGTTGTTATGGAATCCATTGTTTGGTGACTAATAGTTCTTATTATAATGTTTATTATAATAATAACTAATTGTATAATTTGAGAAAGTACCTTTTAGATATTTCATTGCAAAGTACAATGTTATTAGAAAAAAACAAAACAAAAAAAAAACACCATTTGACCTTTGGATGACATCACATTTTACAATGAGATCACGGCCTGAGTATCTATTGATTTTTAGATCTATTGGCATTATGATTGTAGAATTTATTCATTTGGAAATGCATAAGTTACACCAAATGTTTCCAGTGTATGGCTCATAAAGCCATATTTTGTTAGACTGATTTTTCCATAATATGCCCATCCACATTTAGTGCTAATCTATTTATTTTAGCAGCACTGGTATTTGCATAAATATTAGACATACTGTTGGTGTATTCCTCCACAAAAAAGCTTGTTGTGATTCTATATGTTAGCTTTAAGCAGTGGGAGCAGTGGCAGACACATATTTATTCCAGCCTTTTCTCATTGATAAGCGTGTGAATACCAAGCTATTGTAAACAGCGTGTCATATGAACACAACTTCTATTCACTAGCAAGGACCACATCACCATAAAGAATGCAATTAAGATATTTATTGATGATTAATGACTGATGATTGATGGCTGGATCGAGAGACTGTGGATGGGGGCTCCGTCTCGGCAATCCGTGCAGCCGATTCAGGACCCCCCCACGTGTAGATAAAGATGTCTCCAGCAGGAGGACAGATGAGATGTGGGGTCGGAGGGTGGGGTCGAGAGATCTGAGACAAGAGTGTTGTTAGGAAAGGACACTTTAAGTAGAGGCTTCTGGGTAGTTGGAGGTGTGTCAGAGAAAACGAGCGAGGCGTGGTTTCCTGGTTCAAAGGGGCTGTGGTCCTGCTCCTGAAACTCAGTTAATATCATTAACTCCCCATTTTGTGTGTGTTTTTGACCCGTTTCTGTCCTAGTTCATTTCAATTGTGAATGTTAAGACGTGTTATTATTCATGAATACTAACACAATCCTAATCCAAACCTTAACCAACTCCAAGCCTAAGAGCTAAATTTACCCATTTTTGTAACTTCAGACTTAAATTTAGCCGTTAATCCCTTGAAAAACCTCGTGTTTGTCGTCACCCACTAGGCATGTCCAGACCACGCCAGAAAAAATTAGCGTGTATTTTACGAAATCCATGAGAACACGTTGATTTATTCAGTTTCCAAACCCATTGCCTTTTCACAGAAAAAGGTTTAGTGCTTTCCGGACAACTAAGAACTGGGATACTTTCCACCTCTCACCTGTAAAATGTGCAGGAATGCCACACAAACTGGTAAATAACACTTGCAAACTGGGGTCTGATATGGGGTCTATATATATAAGTAGCAGGATGGCCTATAGCGCTCCTGTTTTGATGCGTCAGGTGAGAGGCTGCCCTATAAAAGGAGCATCCGCGCACCGGTCGACCTCTCACCTCTGACGTCAGACGCCGCAGGCTGCGGGCAGCCGGTCGGCAGGAGCTAGTGTGTGCTAACGCTAAATAAACGCCGAAAGTCACTGATTGTCGGGCGTAAAGCCGGGTGACTGCGCAACGTTATGGCGCTTATAATAATAATAATAATAAGAAGAATCTTTATTTATAGAGCACTTTTAAAAACCACAGTTTACAAAGTGCTGCACACACAGCATTGCATTACACAAATACAAAATCATCAAAATGCACAAGTTGGAAAAAGAAATCAGACAGACAGAGAGACAATCAAAACAACGAGCAGGCATATTCACAGACAGATCAACAGACAAGAGACAAATTTAAAATAAATAATTAAAATAAAATAGAATAAAATAAAACAGAACAAAAACATATAAATAAAATAAAATCCAATGAAATGTTAAGAAAAGGCCATTCGATAAAAGTGAGTTTTAAGAAGTGATTTAAAAGATGTCACTGATGATGCAAGCCTTATCTCCTCAGGCAGGTCATTCCAAAGCCGAGGAGCACGGACCGAAAAAGCTCGGTCACCTTTCGTCCGGAGCCTCGACTTTGGAACAGCAAGCAGGGACCTGCCTGAGGATCTAAGGCGGCGGGAGGGCTCATAGGGGATTAAAAGTTCAGAAATATAACTTGGTGCAAGACCTAAACGAGCTTTAAAAGTGATCAGTAAAATCTTAAAATCAATTCTAAAACGCACAGGGAGCCAGTGGAGAGAGGCTAAGACAGGGGTGATATGTTCCCTTCTGTTAAAACCAGTGATGTTGGTGAGTAGTTAGCCACGTCTTGTACCGATGCATTTGATGTCATTGGGCTAATTTTAATGTTGTTTTTAGTGTGGGCTGTTTCAAAGTGCGAGGTGCTCCCCGAGCCGCTTGTGTTTGTGTCCGTTTGATCATTATCTTGGTAAGCAATCACTTGTTTCGTCACTTCACTAACTCTAATTATTTTATGAAGGCTTACCCCGTGCTTTTGTTTTAGTGTGGCGCTTCAGCGTGGGGCCAGCGCTGGATCTGTCCTGTTCAGCTAGCAAATAGCAATGCTAAATCTGGTGCTTTTTGATCATGTCTTCTTTTTTGGAGACACTGTTTAACTGGACATGTACGTTTTCTGGAGTCAACTTAACTGTTTCACCTTGTAGCCTACTGTGAACTGGATTGCCTGTCCTGCTTTTCAAGCAGGGCTACATCAAGGTTTCATCAGCACACGTGAACTGTGATTTTAACAACAAAGGATAAACTACTAATTAACTTATTAATGTAATAATAAAAACTTTGTATATTTTTTATAAGAAATCCTGTCTCTAGTCTCATATTCAGCCAGTTCAACGAACCTGTGTCCTTCTAGGTTTATTATATTTTATTTTCTGGCATATGCCAGTGGCGTTGTTGGTCATTTTTATTTACAATATTTAATTACAAATTATTTAGTGGCACCTCCCTCGGTTACATATATATAAATCAAATAAAATAAATTCTGTGTTGGTCAGTCTTTCTGTGTTTGAAGTCCCTTTTTATTATAGATTTAAAGATAAATGTGCAAGTTGGACCAGCAGTACACACTGACCCTATGTTTACCTATGTTGTCAACAAATATTCTGTGGTATCTTGTGACTCCAAATGCAGAGAAGTATACCAAGCAGACATTTAACAGTGTTCTTAAAGTAAACATTTTTTGCCTATAGTGAGTTTTGAATTCCCACCTCAGTTCTCATATAGGCTGCCCAAATATTGAAAGAAGTCATGGTTGAGTTGTTGTTTGAGCCACTTTAGAACTGCTTAAGGCTTGACTCTCTCTCCAAAGTGAATGAATAGACCTCTTCTTGATAATTCCCTTCAGACAATTCTAGTTACAACTTAATCCAGTCAGATTAGTTTTGCCGCGGCTTCAATACACACAATCATCTTGGTAAATAAGACGTCTCTCTCAAAACTAATTGTGTCTAGACAGGATTTTAGTCACATTTTCTGAGTTTTGGGTCTGCAGCAGGTGAAGCCGGCTGATAGCTACGATGCAGCATTGATTTTTGCACTGAACCGTGAAGAAAATGTTTGGATTTCGGCAAAAGGCACAAGGTTTTTCAAAGCCTCCAAAGACGCACAATACAGCTGTAGGTGTAGAAGTGTATTGGAAGCAGGAAATATGTAAATTTAACCGTGAATTCCCGCATTAAAACGACTTTGAACCAGGATATGTTGCTATTTCAGGCCGTCGGACCAGAGTGATCTTTAGTTTAATTTGACATGTTTACTGTAGTTAAATCCCAGCTGTGTTTAGCTCAAGGACAATTTACATACATTTACGTAGAGAATAAGATAACCAGGAAAAAATGACATGCAAATGAGTCAAACGTAATTATTCTGGTGAGTCATTATGTGTTGACTTAGAGCTGCTCGTGATTCAAGTTAAGAAATGTCAAAATAATTTACAAATAGCGGTTTAATGCACATGTTTTGATCAGTGTCTGTCTCCTCGCTTCTGTTCTTGTCTGTCATTGTACAAGTACAGTAAGTTCTTTGGATTTCTGGCACCACAATGTAAATTAATGAAACTAAAACATACAAAATGTAGCTCAAGTGCATTTTTCAACACAGTCTCTGGAAAAAATTTAGATATGCAATGGAATGCCAAAAACATATTCATTTCCATGGATTATTTTCTTAAAAACACAATCCATGCTGTCAAAACTGACTTAAAACAATTATTCCCACATTCCCCAGCTGTAATGATGACTATTTTAACAAATTTACTATTGAAATGGCTACTAATAGAGGTAAAAGACTTGATATAGTCAAAACTTAACCTGGCTCCTGCCAGATAGATCTGTGTTGAACTCCGATTTGAGTTCTTCCACAGTATCCATTTGGAACTTTACTTGCTGAGGGCGTTTAGGAAAAGGTGGGGCGTTTAGTAAAATACGTCACACTGATTGGGTAAGCAACTTGTTTTATTTGTGCTTAGCCAATAGGTGGGTTTCACGTGACATCACAACATTCTACTGGCCAATGTTATTTCAATGAGGTGGAGGGCAGCTAAAATGAAGATTGTTTAAATGAAATTTATTTTTTGCAAAGCAAACGAGTAATGGGTCTAGTCATCCTAGAAATAGCCACTTTTAAATTTGCAAAATATTTTTTGAATTATTCCATGGCAAAGTCCAATGTTATTAATAGGAAAAAGTGCCTCTTGCCCTCCATCTGGCTTGTAACTGCCAAGAATTTTAGAATGTGAAACCCACCTATTGCAGCAACAAATCGTAATTGTGTATCCAATGTCCGTGTGGAATAGAACAAGTACGTGCACACATACTGCTCTTCTTTTAAAAAGAAATGACTCCGTATTTCTGCTAAAACCGCATCAAAAGCAGCGGAAGCACGTGCATCCATGGGAGCAGCTATCTTTGTTTAGATGGAATTAGACGGGGCGGTGGCGCTTCCAAAACCAATTGGGTGGCTGGAAGGCCAGATTGTTTATCTTGAGTTTGTGAATTCACAAATATCGCGAGATAAACCATCTGGCTATCCAGGTTAGTCAAAACTAGTGTCAAAGGAAAATACCTTGATTGACTGACACATGGATTTGTGGGGCAACCTCTAAAACACTTTTGGATAAGTCAAGAAGATTTATCACAGTCACAGTGCCCAGACTCTTTCACTAAGGAAAAGCCAGCCCAGTCTCCGGAGAAAAGGTAGATATACAATAAAATGTCAAAAACATACAAGAAGTATGTTTTCACATCTTTTTTATGTTACGAAAAGCCAAAATGTAAAATAAATTGAGTTGAAGTCACGTGGTGACATTTTCTTTGGGTTTAAGGAGTAAGTTTAGGCTTCAAGTAACTAAAATGGGTAAGTTTTAGATTGGGGCTGGGGTAGGTTAAGATTTACTCGTTAAACCCAAAGAAAATGTCATCACATGGCTTCAACCAAAATCTGGACATACTAAAAAAAAAAAAAAAAAAAAAAAAAAATTATGGCTATAACATTTGAGAGAAGACAGAAATAATTAATAAGCTATCACAAGACTCACATACATTCAGAACATGTTTGTAGCTGTCAAAAAGCTTTTGTTATTGTAAACAAATATTAACTATTCATGAATTGAGATACATCCAAATGTCCTTTCTAGGCTCTTCTCCAATCACTAGATCTAGAAATAATGACACTTTACTGGAACTTAATGACTATTCTAAATTAAGTCTTCTCTTTGATTTGGTGGTGGTCAATTGTCACAATTAAAACCGTATCACAGAAGATTATTACCTTCAGTCTTGTACTGCGATCCACTAATATACTCTTTTTATGTTGAGTTTACGCAGACCACTCTGACACTGTATACAGCAGCAGACAACAGCTGATGACATGCTGGCTCCACACTCGATTACATTCATTTGAAGCAGTTTAGAAAATTGCACATTTACATTGATTTGTGTCCAGCTACGATTCTGTTTTTCAATGCATGTTATTTCTCTATTTTGTTCCATTCTTGGCTTGAAATTGCTGTAATAATTGGATGGATCGGAGGACAAGGGGAAAGGTCTGGACACTTTGTTGGACACTGTGCAGAGGAGGACACTTAATGGCTTTCAGTGGAGCGTGCATGCCGTAAAATGAGAGACAACATTAGATACAAGAGTCGACGACAATGAAGACAATTATTACAACACAATGTAGTACATTTTGAAAAGCACATTTTCCTCAGATTGAATGTGGCTGCTTCAAAGCTGAGTGTGGAACAAACTATTTTTAAAATTAATAAGTTCATTCATCATATTCTACTATTTTTATTTATTGTTTTACCTAACACATTATCAATCTGGAATGACTCCTTCTGAAAGCCATTGGGAAAAAAAAAAAAAAAAAAAAAACAACTTCATGGCAGTAAGTAAGTAAGTAAGAAAGTAAGTAAGCTTCATTTTTATAGTGCCTTTTACAGATACAGAGTCACAAAGTCCTTCACAGTCAGTGATAGTAAACAGCCTTGGAGAAGCTCAACAGAGGTGATTCGCCTAAATACCTGGCACCACAACATCTGACCACCACCAAGCGTTTCCTAACCTGCATGTTATTAGTTGGTGGGAAAACCGGATTAGATTCAATATTTCAATCTGACTGATCAAAGCATCTGAACCTGGAAGTAGCCAAAAGTCAAGTTTTTGGTTGAATACAGTCAAAAAAAACAAAAAAACAAAAAACATCTGCCTCTTCCAAAAATGCACAATTCTTTTCTTTTTTTTGTGTGTCCATGAACTTTTCTGAGCTGCCACATTTGTCATGGACTAACCTATCCGGCTAACCTTGGCCGTCTCTAACAGTACGGTGGGAGTCACTCCAGATGAATTCTTCAGATTTTTTGAAAATCACAAATACCACAAGAATCCACCTGGTAGAGCCAGGTTATCAGGAGGGAAATGTTGTACTACTATTGAAAAAAAAAAAAAATAAAGAACTAAACAAATCTGGAAACGGAGATAGTATTAGTTATTTGATTTCAATATATAACAAAATTTGCATGGACATAAGAGCAGAACTAAGATATGATATTGCCCAGCCCTAATACACCAAAATTCCATTGTCCATCCTTGTGTAGAAGCATCCAGAGCACAGACAGACCTGCTGGCCTTCTCCTGCTGCTGTGCTGGCCTTCTGCAGCCTCAGATACAGACCTGGTACATGTCCTGGTGCTCTCCACAGAGGCTGACTGAACCCTCTGATGGGATAGATTGTGACAGAGCACTATTTACCCGGATAGCACCAGACGCAGCGGCTCCGAAAGCTGCTTCTGCACCGATGAGAAAGGTCAGTGCTAATGTAGCCGGGTCGCTCCAATGCCGTACTCCATCTACAAGATTTAGTGTCTTTGTTTGGGTTTGTGTGGAGTTACTACCACTTTGTAGCTAAAATGCACCAGCTCCTAAAACGTTTTCACTGTATAAGCTAAACATGGGAGGGATTTAAAATTAGGATGAAGCATTAACTAATAAGGTTAGGGTTAACAATAGGCAGCTTGCTTAAGCTTTAGATTAACCTAACCCTAAAAAAAAAAAAAAAGTATTCGTCTGTAATCTTTAAACCTTAGAAATAGTGTAGATTACTGCCAACAAGAGGGGCTCTAAAAAATTATACAATTAAGAATGCTTGTTTTTTATAATTATTCTTGAAACTAAATTATCTCATTAAAAACAAGTCCTATCTCAGAGAAATGTATGTATACAACACAATTTGTCCTTTTTATGACACACAATTCATTTCTATAATGAATGCAAATATGTAATATTATTTATGAATAATATTGGGATCCTAATCCTCTAATCTTAACCAAATCCAAGCTCCAGATTTTTTTTGTTTTACTTCAGACCTGAACTGTTAGACTGTGTCATAGCAGGGCTGAGCAATTATTTTTTTCCTGTGTGTCATATTTGATCCTGGACAAGCGGCGGAGGACCAGATTGTGGTAATTTGTGTAGCAAACACATTTTTGTAAAACATAAGATTTTTGATCTATATCACAAGAGCATTTTTTCAATTAATATTAGGGAAACAAGCAATTACACATGCTCCATAGACAAGCTCTTATTCTCAAAAATGTGCTAGGGGCCACAATGAAACAGTCCGAGGGCCACATGTCCACTTTAATGCCTATTATTGAGCTTAAAAGTTACAATTACCTTTCCACTGACCAAGAACATTTCCCTACTGTTTTGATCTTTGGCTTCCATGTCAGACTTACAGAACGAAAGGGCCATTTCACATCAGGAGATGTTTTCCTCAACGTCAAAAGCAGCTTCCTTTATTGAGGCATACATTGCTGTCCTGGGGTATTTTAGGATCAGACACAAATCCAAAGTCTGTACTTTAATGGTTTGCTGTATGAAGAGATGTAAATGTCTGACAAAGTTAGTTGTGGCAAGCTTATGCTGCTTTAAAGTGGTGTCAGCGACTCTCCAGGCAGAAGATAAGGATCAAAACCCCAAACACATGTCTTCTTGAAGTATCACTTCTTTTCATCTTCAGTGAGACGTGCTACGCTGTGATGTAGCGTCAGGACTATCAAACAGCAGAGATCAGGCTACAACATACAATGTATCTTCAAAATGATGACAGCAAAGAAGTCACGTAGCTGAAACACAAGAATAAGAAAAAAGAAAACCTGAGGATTCTCAAGGACAAAAAAAAAAAACAAAAAAAAAAACACAATGGAAAAGATGCTTCTACTAATGCCTTGACAGATTATTACTTTCATTGTTCTTTGTCTTTTTGTTGTCATATTCCAGTATGTTGACAGCAATTTCTCTTTCTAAATACAATTAAATGAAAGACTTAAATAAAATGTTATGTATAAATTGAGATATTGTGTTCACATAATGCACACTTTTAGCTTCAAAGACATAATAATCAAACTAACTTTGCCCTAGCACTGACATTGTCTACATCGGTGGTCAACAATCTTTTTTTCTTCCAAGGACCGGTACAGTCATAATTTCCTTTTCCAGGGACCGGTCAAAGCTGGGTCGCACCATTAAAAACACTGTGTACAACTGAATATTGTACTGTATATTTTTTTAGTTAAATTTTCATTGTAAAGCACAAGGAAGTTTTTTAACTATGATTATAAAATAAAATACATTTAAAAAAAATCTTATGAGGCCCAGTAGCAGATGGCCTGCGGCCTGGTTTTAGGCCCCAGACTGGTGGTTGGGGACCCCAGGTCTATATCTATTTGAGGAGAAATGTGTTTACAATGGTCACGTTTAACAATGTGTTCGAAACACATAGTGGTGAGTAATATATATAATGTATTAGGCAAGTGTTAGTGAAGTAATTACTTTAAAATTAAAACATTTCTGAGTTTTTAAGGGGGTACAAATCAGCCGTGACAAGTTCCTTTTGATTCAAAAAATGCTCCCAAACACTAGACACAACCTGTCTTAACCTGATGTTTCTACCGTCGAGTGTCTTTGTTGTGGAGTAGCAGCAGCAGGTGGTGTATCTTGCTCAAGGGCACTTCAGCAGCACAGTGTTTCCTCTCTTCACATCTGAGCCATTCTCTCTTCACATTTTCTTGTTTTTTTGGAAGTTGCCGAGGTTACAGCAGGTCATTAAACTCAGCTCTGCCCGGGCGTCTTGTTAGCGCATGTGGAAAGGTCAGCGCTAATGTGCCACAGTTAACTCATAGCTCATTCACTTCTGTTTACTGCAACAACTCTGACTTTCTCCACTTTAATCTAGACACTTGCAGTTACTCACCTAGAAATACGCCTGATTTGAACTTTTCTGATGAGGTTTACTCCATGGAAATGTTGCACTGCATGGTATGACATTAACATTTTATGTCCTGCTTTTAAACCAGTGTATTTAATACTCAATGGTCTCCTGTCCACAGATCTGGGATGTAAACTGGATGGTGCTGCCATATGTGTTTTCATCGAGACATAGATCATTTGGATATTGTCATATTGTGGAATATATGCAATGCAATCTACATCTTGTTCGTATGAAGATAGCTGTTTTACAGGATCATATTTTGGCAATCTTGTCTGAGTCACACAGCAAAGTTCGAGCACGAGGAAGAACCATCTCATGGATTATGTGATCTGTAGTGGCTATAAGCAGATCTATTTATAATTAAGATAACATTGAATTATTATCTTTTTTTTTTTTTTTTTCTTGAATACAATATCTTCTTACGATATAAGAAGCTGCCGTTGCCCTGCTAGAGAATTAATTTCCCTTTGCCACTGGTTTCTATGGGAGTGAATCTCTCCTTAACTGTAGGTCTTTTCGAGTTTTTTTTTTTTTTTTTTTTTGTTCCTTGGCCTTTGAGATAACTGCTGTTGTGATTCTTGAATGATAACCCATTTACACTAAGGTTTTTAGGTAAACAACTGCACTGATAAAATAAAGACTCTGACAAATGTATTTATTCCACATCATATTGTTTTAAATTTAATTGCAATGCCAAGGTGAGAAAATAAATAGCTCTCTATTTTTGATCTGGTTATTCTTTTGTAGAGCCAAAAATCACAATAAAAGTAATCCTTGAAAAGACTTCACAAAAGTTCTCGTATGGATTTAGCAAACATCAGTGTTAGAAAGTGAAAACATTTAAACAGCCAAACATAAAGTCAAATCCAAACAGAAACAATAGAAAATCAAAAACAGTCATTGGTGAAAGCATTCAGAAGCAAACTGTCCAACAGTAAACAGTCAAATGGATAACTGCTCCAGATCATCCGCCGTCTCAGCAAGAAAAAAAAAACAACAACAAAACTTGCATAAAACCATTTGCAGATATAGAGTTTAGGTCAGAGGCAGAGGGAAACAACTCATCTACCAGGGCACAGATAATCCAGAAGTTAAAAAAAAAAACATGGTTTATAGTCACAAAGAGCAAAAAGTAGCATTGCTGTATGTGGGAGGTCATTAGAATACAAAAACACAGTCAGCAGACTGTTAACTGAGACGAGGGGGCATACCAATCTTCTCACACTTGGGATATAGTTCTGAACAAGTCATAAAAAACAGTTTAAATCAGCTGAACAAACATAACGGTGACACGTCTGGGATTTTACACAGTTCAGCTCAAACTGTGAGTGTTATAAAATCCTATGTACCTCGTATGTGCTACTTATTTCAATTTAAACACCCTTGCCCTGCACCGCGTTCTTGCAAACCTCCTGTGACTTTACTTTCTTGTCGACTGTGCATCTCCAGCTGTTGATTAGGGGCCATATTGTTCCCTCTTTGTGTCCCTGAGCCTGTGCATGTGTGGAGTTGGATTAAATCAAACCCTCCATCTGCTTTAAGGGAAACTAACTCGATATGCTTTCCTCCGTTTGAGCTAATTGTCCTGAGCAGCCAGGTGTGCGGTGCATTATGGGACTGGCACCACAAACTCTATAGAAAGGCCTGGAAATGACAAGACAGCTGCCTCTACGCTGGCTCTGGCAATTAGAACGAGTATGTGTGTTACAGTGGCCTAAGAATGAGTTTTTGTCCAGATTTGAGTCTAAGCAACAATGTACTCGGTGTTCAACTCTGTGAAAGTTATTAAGAAAGTCATTAGCACTTGAAATTGGTGCTAAGACCAAAATAATTGAAAGGCTTCACAAAGAGCCCAGTCATTTATTTTTACTTTAAGCGGTTCAGAAACACGGTCAGTTTGAAGTGAGGATCATTGTGGTCATGCATTTTAAAGAAAATCAGCTTCAAGTTAGGAAGTGAGGTGTTACTAGGTTTTAACTAGTCCCAAGCTGGAAGAATATTATCTTCAACAAAGGCCAAGAAATACACAACACGTTTTAACACTACACTGCCAAAAATGTGGATGAAAAACCAAATTGCTCTCATCACTGCTGCATTCCGATATATTTAGAACTACCTTGTGGAAATGTAAAACTGTTGAACTCAATAGCTAATAAAACTAAATTAAAAATTGTAACTCAAGGGTTAAAGTTGCATTGTGAAAGTGACAATGTTTTTGAACAAAGGCGCTATCTTCTGTCTTTAGAGGCACTGCACCTACACCATTACGCTGAGCTGGAGACAAAAATATAATTTTCATGTTGAGACATTATTTTCTGCAAACATTTTTAGAGGTAAGAGGACAGAGTTATTTGTATTAAAGTGTAGATGCTGACTATTTTATTTGTTGGACCAGTTTGCAAACTCCAAAAATCTTTTATTTTGTGCAAGAGAAACAAGCGCTATAGGACTAATTTCTAATAAACAAAATTGCATATGTCAATTTAGTACTATAGCCACTAAAACACAAACCAAGACAACATAAAGCTAAATATTTGAATCCATGTCTAAATCCACGACACAGCCTACTTAGGCAAACATGTGGTTCCGTGATGCCCTAGCGTTGTCCGTATACGCATGCATAATCCGGTCGCAGTGTGAGTGGCCACCAAACCAAGGCGGATCAGCAGCGTGAGGCCGGTGTAAGACAGTAAAGAAGAGCTGAGACAGGATAATTCAGCCTGAGCCACTCACATATAACAGTCTGTTTGCTATTATAGAGGCAACCGAGGAGAATTTGCAAAACGCCATGACACACATCCAGGCAAACGCCAATGAACTGTAATTTGTTATATCTGCAACTTTGAGCATTTTAACTTATGCAATGTATTGGATGTAAACATTTGTACCCAAATAGTATGAAAGTTTGTGAGTGAGAGTAAAACAATGCGTTACTTTTATGGGTTTGTAACCAGTAGGTGGTGATGCTAAGTATTAAAACTCTGTTCAGACAAATATTACCTCTTCTCTGTCTCTGAAACACGTGCTTCCTGTTTGAGTGGACTATGCCTTCAGGTTGTTCTCTGTCCTCGGCTCTATCAGGTACAAATCTTTTACGGTATTCTAATCTGTATAACATATTAGCTAATGAGACTTTTCTGTAGTGAAGCGATGAAGCAAATCCCCGCACTGTGCCTCCAAAAGTGTACTGCTGTGGCGCCCCATCGCTCTGTGGGTCAGTGGGCAGCAGTCCTGGGGTCCTTCTGAAGCTGGTGGTGCGGCAGGTCAAATCCCCACCGGAGTCCGACATTGAAGCTGGTCACTGAGGTCGTTTGCCATGTCGGGTAATGGCTCGTAATGTGAGTGCGGTGCGTTTTTTGCTCTGGTTTCTGTGGTCTGTTTGAATAGCTACTTTATTTTATTTTTTTCCCCCATACATAAAAACACTGTATAATTTGTGATACGCCATTTGTTATTACATCGGTTAGTAGGGAAAATGCTTGATATGTCTCTAAATACCACAATTTTGACAGTTTTCCCCAGTCCTGACCCTGTTTCTGTCAGTTGCAGATGTATTAGCAGTAGTTGATCATTTGCACCATAAAAACAGTCTTGTGTAAAGTTTGAAGCGACTTTGACAGGAGTTGCATTACTGTGGCTGGGTCAGTGCAAGTCCAAAACAACAGTACTTTCAAACTTTTGGGGTTAAAAATGCAGGGGTTCATAGTTTGCATATATTCCAATTTAGTCCATTTCCAACAGTGACAACATGGTGACAGACTGGGTAGCTTTATGTGGAGTTTGCATTCTTATCCCTGTGTCTTGGTGAGTTTCTTCCAGGTACTCCAGTTTTCTTCACCAACCAAAACATGCACCATCAGGCTATACTCGTCCTGACCAAGCCAAGCCAAGCGAGAAGATCTGGATTTTATTGCCTTGTCTTTTACAAATCCCTAGAGCTTTGCCATCTTTGGTTTCAGATGCCACTTTTAAAGGTCAGTGACTCTCTGTGTGCCAGCTACAGACGTGATCACATCAAAATTATACAAACTATTACACAAACATGACTTACATAACCATAAATATACTTAATACATACTCATCAATCCAATTCAAGGAAAGTGTTTGCAGCATTTTGTTGATTTGAATTCAGATTTGTGTCATTGGGCTCATGGCACTTGAGTCAACTCCACTGACCTTTCCCACAGTGACGCTCAAAATGGTGACGTCTTCTTTAGTTTGAGTCGTGTGAAAAACAGTTCCACAGTTTTGACAGATACGCTCTAAAAGCCCAATCCTCGGAGTCTGACAACGTAACAACAGTAGCAGCGAAACATCGATCCGGTCCAAAGCTCCGCCGCTGTTTCACCAAACGAGGAGTAGTTGTGGAGAGTCATTTTGTGTTAGCACCATTAGCACCGGCCTGTCACTGCACTGGCCCTGTTCTCACATGGCTGCAGCTGTTGGACAAGCTAACTGGTGAAAAAACATTGTAAATCAAACTTCATTATATTGGTTAACTAAAACCATATTTATTTTTTAAAGCTGTTTGATGATTGTATAGCAAGTACACAAGGTTTTGCAATGTTCTACATTTAACTCTTTCATTGCCAGTCATTTCAGGCTTTTTTTGCAAATTTTAAACAATATGCACAACTCCACAAAAAAAAAAAAAAAAAAAAAAAAACTTTGTGCAACTGGATCATGAGATGTCCATAGCTCTCTTTTGATATCTAGATGACATCAAAAGAGACCTATAAGTGTCTACTTTCATTTAAAAAGAAGCAAACTGATGGCAAACTTTTGAGATGATGTCCTTTTTTTCTTTTACAAACTTCATGTGAGTGTTATTTCAATCTAGATTCAAACAGACAAAAGGACGTGATTAATGATAATATTTATTAATACAGGTTTGGCACTTAAGCCCCAACAGGAAAACAAAGCATGCGATAAATGATTGGCTGATAGAGTAGGGTTGTGAGATGCGATGAGGCAACAAAATGCTTGCATGGGCTGTCAGCAAACTGAGGAATTCCGGCTGCTATTTTAAATTTAGCCCTGATGCTCCATAAGGCTGAAGGGAGCGAGGAGGAGATGAGAGCTGCAGGGTGACTGGCTGAGCTGCGCAGGGCCAGGATGTGATTGGATACAGGATGAAGTCAGAGGAGCGGATTGAAGAGCGTGGCAAAGTCAACATATAGACTGCCAGGGTGAATATTGGCTTCTTAGCTTCATTTTCCTCTGTTCTATTTTTTTGTTTTTTGGTAAAAGAATATGAGCCACTACACGGAAATAATGTCTCTAGGGTAAAAAATGAATACATAATTAAAATGAGTTAAATAATAATAATAAGAAAAAAAATTAAAAAAACAATAGTTTTACTTACTCTGACATATTTTAATCACTTACGGAAGAGGAAGTTTATTAATTTTTTCTTCTCTAGACTCGCTGCATGCACCGTTCTCCTGAGAATCCTATAGTCAAGTAGGGTCGTCTTTTTGTCATTTTAAAGATTAAATATCTGCTCTAAACTTACTCAACAATGTTTTTAGTCCAACATGTTTTGCCTGTAATCTTTTTGAAAAGAAAGCCAAATTCCAGAAGCAGCTGATCACGTAAACACAGCCGACTGCGCTAGGTAAATGAAAGCAAGGCCACATGTATTTCCCTGAGTGGTGGAAATGGCACTGCTTAGTGAGTTTATTCATGTTGTGTATACATTTGTATGCCTCAGTTTCTCAAAATCTTCAACATTTAATTATATAGGAAGTCGATTCGCCAGTATTACCAAGCTCAAATCTAAATATCTGGAAATGCTGGCTGCTGAGAGAAATGTAGGAATGTAATCAGTGTTATTTGAAAAACCCTTGCTTCAAAACTGAAAGAAACTCTCCAGTAATTTTGCTCTAAAACAATCACTGTGAAATTCCTCGAGCTGCTAAACTCTCCTTCTTACCTCCACACAGACCAAACACAAGTGCTCCAATTAACCAAGCTCAAGCCCTGCTCCAAAGTTCAGCCCAAATCCCCCGAAAACTTTGAATGGTCGTTTTCCTTTATCTGCCCTTTACAGCAGGTGTGCAAAGCAATTCAAATTTATGCTAATAAATAATCTCCGGCATTGATTTTGGTTAATTTTGGCCGGGCGAGTGTCTGCGACCTTCACCTGTGAGTCTTTGTCTTGCTGTCTGTGCGCTGTCAGACATTGTTTCAGCCAAACTGCATTTCAATGGAGACGAGTCCCTCCAGCAATGCGAAAAATGGACCAAATGAGTGCATAAATGAGAGTTACTTTTTAATACAGAAGAAAAACAGAGGAGGAATATGATGCATCATTCATGGCTTTGCATATTCTTCTGTTTTTGAGGCTCTAGCAACACATCAGATACATTAATCATGCTTAATTATAATGGTGGAAAGTAATTAAATGCAAAACTGTAATTATAATTTTATCCGCAATAGGATTTTGAGTCGATTTTTAAACATGTACTTATAATTATTATTCTTCCCTTGTAGTTTTAAAGGCACATTGTGTAACTTTTTGACAATACACTTCTCAAAACTCCTTTAGCTATATTTATGTTGTAAAGTATATTTTTCGCAAAATTGTATCAAAATGTGTAGCTTTTTCATCTTCGGAAAGTTACGCAGTGTCACTTTAAACTGCAAGTTTATCACTGTGTGGAAACAAAAGTTATGCTGCTAAATCAACATTTGTGAATGAAATTTGTAATTTCTTCGTGTTACATTCATGTGAGTGAAAAAAAAAAAAAAGAAAAACAGTACCTCACTTCAAAAAGCCAGAACATAGATCAGTTGTTCATACACTACACTGTTTTCATGAATCATCCAAACTTATTTTGATCTTTTCACTAGCGCACCAAGCTTGGTTTGATTACAACCCATGTGTTATTTTCTTTGTCAACAGATAGACGGTGGGGGAGCATAATTGAGAGTTCCAAGATATTACGTCAAAAATGTATAAAATCTAAACCGAGATTTGGTAACTGCAGATTTTATTGAATATATCTAATGAACTCATGTTTTGGCCTATTTCCTCAGTCAAATCAATCTTTGTATATACAGCTGCTTTTTCACTTTTAGGGTAGATCATATTTGCTGTTGTATGGTTTTATTATTGAGACTCATTTGTCACGATTGGAGTTAATAAAAAAACTGCACTGTGAAGCACTTTGAGTTTCAAGAGGTGCCATGTAAATTCACTTATCACCTGGTCCTATTGTTAGTTTGAATAATAATGCACCGGTCAGTTCATATGATGAGCTAATGTTGGCGAAAACTTTGCTCACGGAGAAAGAAGTGGACATTTATTCATCAAAGGGCATTTCAAAAACTTTTCAAGTTGGCTCCAATAGCTCATAATAGTTTTACACAGTCGTTTGAGGTCATTAGACGTGATCTGCAGTCGCTTCCAGCTGTACAAGAACTGCCCTATTAATTATATAAGTCAAATTAAATGACTGTAAGTAAATTAAGATGCTTAAAAGTTAATGCAGCAAAGTTCAATTGAGGTTCAAGCGATTCGTACTACATAAGTGTGCGACAGAGTGAATATTTCATTGGGAGAGGGCAGTTGCTTGCACACATTTGCTCCGCTGTGTTGTTACGTAACTTGGTCATGTTTTTAATCTGCAGAGACATAAGCTTCTCTTTGCTCTTCTGACAGCAAAACCGCTGTCTTACCGAGTCTCTGCCCTGCTTTCTCTGCCTGGACATTGAGGTTCAATCTAATGTCTGTTTCCATCGTTTTATTGCTCCTTAGGTTCCACTGTTTACTTTTTCATCTCTTTCACGTCCCATTTGTTACATATTGTGGTTTGAAGTAAAGGATCGCAAAGACTCCCAGGAGTGAAGTCAGAATGGGTGTAAGTATGCTCTGAGGGAGTGCCACAGGGGTCTGTTGTGGAACCACTACATTTGCACAAAGGATCAGTACATTTTTGACCTGTATGTCTCCAAGTTCAAGATATTTGCAGCATAATTCTATCTCTTTCTCTCATAAATGACTTTAACAGCATTAGCACGGACCACGCCAGACAGATATAAGTGTACATTCTTTACTGAATGATACTGATATTGTTTCATGGAATCGAAGGATCAATGGCCAGAAAATGAGACTTGACTGCTAGAAGGAATATTGCAAAATAGGAGAGGGTTGGTGGGTCGAGAGAGCAGAGTCAAACTGAGATAGATGCATGAGCTGGGATAAGAAGCTTTTGGTGACGCAGGGTTGTAGAGCATGGGCACGCTCACAAAACTCAGTCAACAGATATTCTATATAACTTGGTTTGATTGAGGCAAATGTGACTGCTTTGCTGTTAATAGTTGCAGACACCTTGCATAGATAATGCCATACTATTCAACTCAATGACACTATGTAAAATAATCACATTCATCATAATAATAGTAGTTAGTTTTTCTAATTGAATGTAATGCCAAGTTCTTAGTTCTATAGTGTCTTTGTGGAGGGCCCATAAATGAACATTCACAGCAGGGCTAGAACTCTGTTGGACATTTCATTTTCTTGAGGGGCTAAGTTGTTAGCTGAACATTTCAGTGTCCTTTCATTGTGTTCAATCTAGGAATCGCTTGTGAAACATGTAAGCTGTCAAATCAGAACTTAAATGTTGACTACAATACATACAAACATCCTGAGCTTCATCGTTTTGAAATTCCATGTACCTGTACCAATAAAAAAGTGCAAATGTCATGTGTTTCTGGAATGGGGAATTAAGTATACACTCCAGCAACTGACTAGAAAATAAACTACATGGATGGGTGGGGAAATAAAAAAAAAAAGATTTTGCCTGATATGACAAAGATGCAGACATGTATGGACAAGTATGGAACATATCAACACATGCTGAAGCTCAGACGAGACCAAATAGTATCTCACAGAAAGAAATCAAGCTATGTTTTTCCACGAGAAAGCAATTTTTGAATGAGCTTTAAAACTGTGCATATGTGTCCTTTAATTTTTCACAGCTGTTTAGTGGGATAAATGATCTTGGCATAGAAAAACTGAGATTTTGTGAACAAGATTTGAGAGAAATGTAATGAAAATGCTATATATATTTGATTCCAGTTCATGAACAAGAATAAAAGCTAAATGTTGGGTTTATATGTTTTGTTCAGTGGAAAAAAGTCACTAAAACAACATTTCATTTAATAAACAGCACAGCCAAAACTATAACATCTTGATGTAAGCAGATAAGAACACAGTGTACCTTTAAATTGAATCACACTGTTATACTTACTCCGCAGACAGTCCCATGCTTGTCCAACAGTGCATTGAAACTATACTGCTGAACTATTACTATGCTCAGTCAGATGCCTCGCGGTCCCTGCACTGTTTTCTCCTCGGGGGATTTCTGCAGCCTGGAGTCCAATTTCATACACTTTGTTTGCTGCTTTGTGTTACTGTTCCCTCTGGCCCCTCGCGCGCCGCTGTCTCACATATCTGAGCCCGGCGGTAATAACCCAAAACGCCTGCGACAAATCATTTCTGTGTTCCTAAGCCTTGGTCCGTCCGAGCTGCAGCCGGCCTGACCTCCAGAGCAAACAGGAGAAAATGAGAAAGCTGCCGACTGGAATGGTTCTGTGCTGTTTTAACCTGGCACATGTTATAGCCGAGGTCAACGCAATAAAATAATAGCGAAAGGATAGGTGTGATAGTTTGGTTTGATGACACTTGGGCGGTGGTAATGTGCTTGTATGGTCAATGGACTCATATAGAGATGTTTTTCTTTGCTGGATATTGAAGCCGTTCGAGTGCTAAGGAAAATACAGAAGGCTAAGTGTGACAATCTTAGATTGAGTCATTCCTTCCATCATTCATTCCAAAGAACCTGTACGATTTCAGAATAATTCTTGCAATAGCCTGGATTGCATGGAATTTGATACAACTGTTGAGTAGAAAATAAGTGAAGTATCTTTTGTGCTATAAGTTGTTAGGTTTTGATCATTAGTAATTCCTCGAACATAAGGATAAAACACAAAAGTAAGTTTTTCCGCAACAAAGCTGTGAATTCAGTGAAAACGGTGAAAAAGTGGGGTACAGTTATGACATCAGCTGAATTGCCAACATGGAACAGTGTGCTGATCACAAACACCTGTCTGCTAATCAATCACACTGCATCCCACCACTGACACTGCATTACATTCACCCTTTCTTTCACCTCTGCTTCTATGTTGATCCAGTCCTCTTGCGGAGGACAGCTCGCATTCAGTCCATTGCTGCTGTTGCTGCTATCATCTTCTTTGAACTCAGCACATGATCACAGAAATGTAATTATTTGAGATGAAAAAAGAGAAGGCTTCTGCAGGGCTCAGATCATCTGCTGAACATTCTTTCAAATTGAAAATCTGGAGCTTCAGACTGCTCGGTGAGGGCATCTTTTAATTTCTTGGAAAGTAGTCTTGGAAAGAAAAAGCAGTTCTCATTCATTTCCTCTGCAGGTTCTCACAAAAAGGCGACATGAGGAAGTGACGAGAAGAATGCACCGGTCCTGCCGACCTGAGCGTGGCAAAGTTTAGATGAACTTAAGATCAGGCAAATTAAGAGAAACATCGCCAAGACGACAGCCACCTAGTGAACACATTTTCACAAACAAGGCATTAGTCAAGCCACTCAAAGTGCTCCTATTGACAACCTCCCTCTGAAAACTTCTCTGGAAACAGCATTAGAGCAGCCAGGGTTCAAGGGGCTGTGTTTATCGCTGCTGGTGCGAATCCGCTGTTGTCCTTGTTTGTGGGTGGAGTTTAGGAGGTTAGTATCAGCACACAATTTTTACCTTATGACAAATACTGTATTTCTGAATGTTTTGAGTATGATTCAAGTTAATCTGAGAGAAAATCCAACTTTAGAAAGCACCAGGTGTTAAAATTAACAGAGTTTTATCTGTCAACGTGTGTTAGTGTGACATGGATCCTATTCATGCTGAGGTTCTAAAATATCGGGGCAAATTTGATACAAACTGCTTCTCGTCTTTGCAAAGATTCAGAAAGACGTCAGATTTTGATCACAGTTGCCCATTTATGGATGAATAAACCGACATAATGTTACATTTGAAAAACACAATTGGATGGATAATAAGGATTCGTGTACAGATGCTAACAAACTTATCCTAAGACTTAGAACTCCTGTACAGTAAGTAATGTTGTACATGTCATAACATTAGGTGAAGCTATAATTCCAGAGAATTGTTGCATATCTAACCTTTTACATTATGCTAAATCCCATGATCACTGTAAGCATTTATAGACAAACAGTAAACTGCACCAACATACCACAGTCTGAATTAAAGATTTAAAGACAATTGATTGAAATTCCCTCCTTTAATTCTGTTGTTCTCTAAATTGTCCCGAGGAGAAAAGCCAAAACGACATCATCTCCCAACATTTCAAACACTGATTAAAACAACAGCTTCTGACTGTGCCGTGTCTGTGTGAATTATAAATGTACCACAGAGAGAATTTAAACATTTAACAAAGAGAAAAGGGCTCAAAATGGAGGAATGCAGTCTGCTGTTTAGTCTGTAGTGTGCATAATTTAAGCTGCACTTGAAATGTGAGACTCGGGCACTGATGTGGGAGAGATGACACTGCGATTTTCAAGTCTTTATGATGCAACCCTCTCCAGTTATTGGAAATATCTAAACTGTCATATACAGAGGTCGAGTAGAGCAGATTTAAATTTTACTTAAATAAGGACTTGTCACTAAGAACAGTTCAAGAAGAAGTGAGAGGTATGCAAGTGGCTTAATCTTATAAAAGTAGGACAAGTTACCACAGGGAACAAACAATAAAGGGAACCTATAGCAATGTCTTGTTTTTGGCCTTCACACAGTGACTTTTCTCAGCATCGTAAACTTTACAATAAAGTATGTAACAAAATGATGCATGAATCTAAATATGTGGTAAAGTAATAATACATTTGTCATCTGGATTTGTGGCAGAGATACAAACAAACAAACAAAAAAACAAACATTAAGTTATTATAATGCATAGGGAAAATTTTCACGCCTTTTTAAGTAAATTTCGAACAAGAAATAAGGCCAAATTTTGGTTGAAGCCACCTGGCAACATTTTTCTTTGGGTTTAATGGGTAAATCTTAACGTACCCCAAACCCCAGTCCTATTTTAGCAACTTGAAGCCTATAATCTTACCAGTCAAACCTAAAGAAAATGTTGCCACATGGTTTCAACCAAAATGTGTTTTTTTATTTTACATTTTGGCTTTTGGTAACATATTTATGCTAAAAAGATGTGGTAACTTGCTTATCATACATTTTTTTGACATTTTGTTTCATATCTCCTCCTGATCCTCTTGTTCCTTTAGCTATAATGTTTCAGAGCATGACAGTAAAAAAAAAAAAAAAGGTTCATGCATTCAATTTTTTACCTCTTGAAAGTTACAACACAGTGTCACTTTAAAAACACAGTTTTAGGCCATATTCCATGCACTATTTGTGGATACAATCATTTATCATTACTGTGCTTACTTCTCAATATTACTATAAAACCCTAAAATCAAACGTGTGTTTTTTCAAGATTTTTTTTCCCTTCACTTTGGTTGTCATAATGCACAAATGCAAAAAGTTCAACAATCAAAATATATAAAATATATATAAGTCTTTGTGAGGCTTAAAGAAGACTGAAAATCTGAAATTAAAGGGACTGAAGCTAGAGTCAGGTGGAGGTACATCTTGGGGGGCACCAGTACTTTGAGGTCATATCTGTGGAGAGGCAGCAGTCCCAATCACAGTAAGAATGCATGCTTTCAAGGAATTATTTCCTCAGGTGTACAAACGGTAGAATTGTATCTATTGCCATATTTAGTTTTCAGTTGCTTCAAAGTTTACAGTATATTGTAAATGCAGCAGTTCTCATTTTCTTATGTGGGAGAAATAAGAACCTTTTCAGTGAAATATGAAGAGTGACCATCTGATAAGGTTAACCTCATTCATCAGCATTTAAGCACCTCCTACATCCAGCTCTGGGCTTTTTAATGACCTTTTGAGAAGATCGAATTGTATTAACTTTAATGTTCACATAAATGAGGGTCAATTAGAGTCCTGTCAGTGTCATGGTTTAATTGTGATAAAGCTGTAAACTGACTTCAAACTGAGATAATCAAGAGGAGTAAATAATTAGATGTCTTTGGAATGGCATTAAAGGACACATAATTTTTTATTTGGAATTAAATTGGACACAAGGACTATTGACATCTAATTTTCATAACAATGCATATAGTGGAAACCACACAACTTTCTACCAGTAGGGCGTGTTCTCTTAATAGATTGTGTGTTAGCTTTTCATTTAATGACCGTGGAGTGAATAAGCATGGGTAAACAAAAGCCAGATCCGCATTATGATAACTACCCTTTGTAAAGCCTTACTAAAGCATGAATAAAAATATAACAATTCATAAACAATCAATAATGTTTATTAAGGCTAATCAATATGTAGTTATAACAAAGTGTTGCCCAAAATCTTGTCTCCAGCATGTTAATAACAGCGTGCACACACAGTATAATGAACAACATTTGATGGAAGAAACACTCTTATTGATTTATGGACTTTCTTTTACAAATAAAGGGAATTTGAAACTGATCATCTTCTGAGACTTAGTGTCAGAAACACTCATAAAGGAACTGCATGAAGTGATTAAATGCACAAAATAATGCGCAACTCTATATTTCTGATTTGTATTGTATTGGATGGGAGACTGCTGGAACACCTGGTGCCACATTGGAGTAATGTCGTGGTAAAAGCGTACATTTACCACGACATTACACAATATGTAAATGAGGTATGATTAGCACGAGTCCACAGCTGTTTTGCGTAATTATAGTACGTGACACAGTCCCCATTCATTTCAATGGTGGTTGTTAAGACGTGTTCTTATTTATGAATATTAATGAAATCCTGATTCTAATCTTAACCTGCCCCAAGCCCCAGACCTAATCTTACCAATTTTAGTAACTTTTTTGCCTGAACTTACCCGTTTCACTTGAAGAAAACATCCCCACGTGGCTGCAATCAAAACTTGTCCTATTTTGACGCTGTGAAATTTCGTGTCATTTTTACGCTTTTTCATATCGTGCTAAATGTACGGCGTAACATAACTAAAAATAGCCGTGAACTCGTGGTCAAAATAGGCTGTTTTTGTGTCGTGGTAAAAGTACGCCATCTAGTGAGTCTGTGTTGCACATTGGGACTAGAGAACTGTCCTTGTTGTTTGGGAAAGAAACTTAGCTGACCTTACCTCAGTGTGTGAACTGGGTGAGTTCTGAGTGTGTTGAATGGGCTTAAAGGTCTATGGGTTATTATATAACCAAGACAGATGTTTGGACAGATATGTCCACTGTTTTGGAAATTAATTTGTATAAAGAATCCGAGGAAAACAGAAGTGTCTTTATGTGGTTTATTATAAATATCTTTGCAAAGAGAGTGAGAGATACAAGTCTGTCAAGTACAGAGTTCCAGCTCCCACTGGGCTGTTTCCCAGTGGGTCTTATCTTATGAGACACAGGACTACAAAGGTGTAGGAGGAGAGTTGAGCAGAAAGAGAAACTCACATTCTTTAGTAATTGGCAAATGTGCCCGTTTATCAAAATGTACATGTCAAGGTTATGCAGCTTAGTTTCAACAGAAACTAAGCCTCATTTTTGTAGTTTTCCATCTCAATTCCCTCCTTTTGATTAACTTTAATCAACTATAAGACTAAAATTATTTGTCAACCATCAAAATAGCTGTAAAACATATTTAAACAGTAAAACTTTAAAATTAAACAACCTGTAAAAAGCAAAACAGCGTTAGAATATACACTATATACTAAGTAAAATATTAGCATTAGCAAACTTCAATAAATTCAATTTATTTTAATGTAATTTTAATAAATATTGTAAAAAACAACAACCTGCAAAACAATAAGAAATTCACAGCAGTTAATGCTTAAGAAATCAATCATGACATGGTTTACATATTCATAATTTAATAGTTTTGTCATTGAGTCATTGAGAACAAGTTAGATAAGGAATTATCAGGATCTGGCTAAGCAGCATGCAGAGCAGTGTTTTTTTTTTTTTTTACCAGCATTGAAGACTCGAGCATGCAAGAAATCAGAGATTTTATAAGAGGGTCCATACAACAAGAGAGGAAGCATAGGACAAGAATGGCAACATCAAACATTACAAAAATTTGAGTTAGGCAGGCTTCCATCCCGGGCCAGAAAACCATGAAGAGTTCAATATGAAGTCATGATCACGCAGAGAGGTTAAATTAACAGCCACAATAAAAGAATGCTCAGAACTTGTGATTGAAGTATTTAACTGGGATTACCGTGATATGGCATGCAAGGGATTGACATATTCAAACAATACTGACCTGGAATTTGTCAATGAGACTTGTGCCACAGCATAACTAACATGTTTTGTCCGTGGTCTGATATGAACAGCATTAGAAATTGTAGTCTCGCTCGTCTCATTAGTTGATTTGGAGGTGCAGTCAGAATTAGTAACTGGAATAAGTAGAAAAGAAATGTGCCAGTGCGTTTTTATAGTGTCATTCAAAAAGTCGGCTGAAACAAATAAAAACAAAGTCTTTGGGAAGTATCAGATAGGAGTGTAATGTGAGGATTAGAAGGGTTAATAGGCATGTGAGTACAGACATAACAGTTGGAACGATTGTGTGTGTCACATACTGTATACACATATTTAGCACATTGATATCAATAATTGCTTTAGAGAACTAACTTAACGTATAATCATTTTCAAATATTAATTCTGCAATTTCAACCATGACAATGGAAGCACAATATTTATTGACACAAGAAGCAACCACAAGTAAAATCTTACAAATATTAACCTGGATGTCTGAACAGGTGCTAAGGCACTCGCTCTATGATGCTTACTTCTGCTTCTGCCGTAGGTGGCGGGCTCGTCTGTGGCCTATTTTCTGCTCCTCTATGACCTAGGTGAACGGTTACTAGCACACGTCCCCTTTTGCAGCTAACAGTGTAAGCTAACAGTGTTTTAGTCGGTGGGAGGGTTGGTGTGTGTGGGTGTCCCTCCTTTGGTTGGGGCTCCGCGTACATCTTATCGAACAATTGGGATTGGAACTTCCTTGCAGTGCGAGGCGTACACCCAAGTTGCCCTTTCCTGGACCTTAATGGCGTTGTGGGTTGTGAGAAGCACCTGGAAGGGTCCCAGCCAACGCTGCTGTTGCCAATTCTCTTGACAGAAGTTCTTCACCTGACTTGATACCTGTTGATCTGCTTGTTGCGGGAGTGCTGATGCAACCTGTTGTCTAATATCAGAAAGATAATAAGTCAAAAATATGCAGTAACTTACCAATGCGTCTTCGCAGAGATTTAGTGTTGATCGGTGATCTTGAAGGTCCTATTTCAACGTGTTGAGGAAAAGCTGCAAACACAATCTCAAAAGAAGAAAGCTTATTACGCGCGCGCACTCATCCTCATATACATCAGAACAATAGGCAGGCATTTAGGCCAGCTGAGTTTTGTTTCTTCACAACATTTAACCAATTTTGATTTTATTATGTTGTTTTTCTGTCTTAACTGCGTCTCCTGACTGTAATATATATGCACAATGTGTCTTTATGCCATTTTCAAATGACCAGACAGGTGTTTTATTACTTCAAATTAGAGCCATTATCAGAAGAGAACTAGTAGAATTTCAATCTGAGAATTATTTCAGTAAATAATGTTTTAGCTATGGTTGCAGAACTTGGACATTTGGTAGGGAAAGCCTCTACTCATTTGGATATCTACCATTACCAAACAATAATATTCTTTCCTTCATTATGTGTAAGTTCAATTAAGTCCATCACTACACATTGAAATGTTCTAGTTGGTGGAGTGTGTGAGGTCTGTTGTGTTAGTGGTTTGCATCTGCCTAGGTTTTTTTTTAAGCACAGATTAAACAATTCTTGTAGCTCTTAGCAGCAAATGTTGTAAAGCCTTTTCTGAATTAAAAATTGTTGTACTGATCTGCACATCCCTCCTTTTGACACATGGTCTAATTAACCCATGTGACAACTTTGCATTGAAAGAGGCATTGTGACAGGTAGCACTTATCATTTCTGACAAACCGAACATCATACAACAAAGTATTTCTACAACAGGACTAGTGATGGCAGTAACTCATTACAAAAGTAACCACTTACTGTAATATATTCCCCTTTTCAGTAACCAAGTATTGCAACTCATAACTTATAGAAATGCTTACAATATATCACTGTTACAATCTGAGTAAGTTCATATAAATTAATTGCTTTTATATTCTATTGAAAACTACTGAAACACCACTAAAATACTGAAAACTAATTCTGTTTGCTTAAGGCGAATACAATTTTATGAGGAAAATGTGTTATGACATCACATTTCCATAAATTAACCAGTAATCAAGTGTAACAGGATTAGTATTACGAAGTCTTAACAAATGTGTGGTTAGCTCAACTCACATTAGTGTAACTCAGTTACATTTTTGAGACAGTAATATTGTGCAGTAATATTGTAATATTTTTCTCACTAGTATAATTTATTACAACAGGACCACAGTGCATCTCACCTCAAGTTGAGAGAGAGAGCATACATCTGTGAGAGAAACGGGAGGGGACGAGTCAGGGAGAAGAGAAAGGGAGAGGGGAGGGGGAGCTTGGGTGTTGCCTGACGCAGGGTCCGAAGAAGCAGTGTGAGCAGAACATTTACAAACTACAATTTTGAAGAGGAAAAGAGTAGCTTCCAGCAATGAAGCAACTTTTTGGTGATGTTAAATAAATTTACCATCAGATTTGAGAAATTGTCTGTGTTTCTAAAGCACAACAAAATTATAAACCAATTCAAAACATACCTTGAGTCAGTATAAATTGTAACAGAATGATTTTTGGTCAATTTGCATGCGTCAGTGCCTCCAGCTCTGCTGCCTGTTCTCACCAATGAGGATGTAGAGGAAAGGAAAGCGTAATCAACTACCACAGTATAGCCAGCATGAGATTGTCCGGTATCAGAATCTCAAAAAGCAGAGCCATCTACAAAAACAAACAGTCATAGTTAGTTAAAGGTGAGTTAGTCTGGTCCAGTCGTGTGAAATTTGGTCGTAATTTAGCTTAACGTGATGGTACCATCATCACAAAGAGATAGCTGGGTTTAAAGTTCTGGATTTAAAAACTGCTACATGAGTAAAGTCAAGTATTGTCATGTTATATTGTCAGGGGTCCACTCAAAAGGATTGGATGCAGTCATCTTTCCCTAATGTCACATCTCTAAAATGTTTGTCTATTTTAAAGAAATTTGGCACAAAATGCCTGCAATGGATTGCATTTACAGGACATCACTGTATTCTGCTTTTCAAAATCTCATTAGCACTGCAGTTAAAATTAATGTTGTTTAAATGTACTTGATTTTTGTAGTTATTATTCCTATTATTATACTCAATTCAATTTATTTATTTTTTTTATTTTACATGTCAGGACAAAGTACAATGTTATTAATAAATCAAACTTTCCTTTTGATATCAATCACATTTCAGAAAAAAATTGACTTATAAAAGCTTAGGTCTCAGCAAAAAAAAGTTGTTTCTTGATTTATGGTGACAGATGTACTGATCGTAGACATTTTGACCATGCATGGGAGTAAAATTGTGTTCAAAGACAATGACTAGAAGAATAAGTTTGGACTGCGCATTCACAGCTTCCAATCATGAGTAGTAATGTAGTTTTGAGCAAAACAACCTAAGATTTTGTAATTGAAACACAACGATAGATAAAAAATGAAAATGATAAACACTGCCGTTGAGGAGTGTATTCTACTAATGAAATGCGACGGTTGTTGTCACAAAAAATTGCCATTGAGACATTAAAAAATCAAAAATCACTGTAAATTATTTTTTCAAAAGCTAATTCCGGACAAAAGTGCACATTTTCAACCTTCTATCTGTCAGATTCTGGAGTTTAGACATGGGAATGCTGCTTCCAGCAAACTAACCAGTAATTAAATCAATTAACTCTTCATAAACATAGATCAGAGAGGTTTCACACTATAACACAGTTCTAATTGAACACATTTCGGCTGATTTCAAGAGTTGTGGTTGTTGAGACATTTTAATTTCTCAACTTGATTATCAATTCCTCTCCCAACAGATTGACGTGGCACACACCAGAATTAATGTTTAACTGTGATTGTGCTATTGTTTTTTTTTTTTTGTTGTTGTTTTTTTTTTTAAACTACAGTTTGACCATTTACATTAGTAGAATGAAGGGTTCTGCCACTTAATTTTGCACACAAATCATCTGTACATATAACAAAGTGGGCTGCTTCTGAATCATAGATCTTTTTTTTATTTATTATTATTATTCACCATACAAGTGATCACAAGCAATCTACTATATGCTGGAGAGTCAAATAAAGAACAAGTTTGTCATTGTTATTCTAATTCTCTAATTCTGTCCTGTACTAAAGCAAGCAGTGTATCAGTTGCAAGCGCTTCTTCATTGCAATGAGCATGTGAAGTGGTGTTGGGTGTAAAAGAGTGTGAAGCACTTATCTGCTGGCCATTGTCACCCGGTCAGTCGGAGAGGTGGCTGGACGACTGGGGAGCTTGTTGAAAGTTACTTTGTTGGTTCCCGCCTCTGCCTCCACGCCCTCTCGGTCTGCGGGGCTCTGGGCAGTCCCTGGACCAATGTCCTCGTTCCCCACAGTTGTAACATGTGTCATTGTCTTTAGTTAAAAAGTTTTTTTGAAGTCCAGTGCCTTGATTGTTAACACGTCCTCTTTGTCTGCCATGTCCCTTGAATTGTTCTCCAGAGAGTTGGACCACAGCCACATTTGCCTCTAACTGAGCAGTTTCAAACTTGTCAGCTTTATTGGCTTTTCCCTCGTTAACCTTAGCTTCTGCGTGTTTGGCGTGACGCAGAATTTCTGGAATACGATTCTTTAGCCATCCACCTACAAGGGTAGTTTTCATTGATTTCAGAATTGGCACATAAAGTCCTTCACAATATGCCATTTTTAAAATAACTTCAAAGGGGGTCTCTTGACCAGTGTAATTTTGGGGTTTGGCATTTCCTGAGTGAATGACACATACATCTTCTAGACGATGGAAATAGTCCAGTACAGTCTCATGTGAGTCTTGGATACAGTTCTTGATTTTGTCCATGTCAAATGTTACAGGAAACTCCTTTTTGATGACTTCACCAATAACCAAAATTCATTTTTCCCAGAGTCCAGAGACATCCCAGGCTGTGAACACTGGATGCAGGGATATGTGGTCTTGTGTGGTGACAGTTTCTCGAGCATCTCCTTGTGAGGGAGTCATGTCAGATAATGCTTCTTGCATGATGGAGCAGATGGGGTGGTGGCTGCTGCTTCTTGGTGCTGGTGTGGTGAGGTTGTTGTCGGCGACAGTAGGGAGGAACCCAGTCGTCCTCTCTCCGCTGAGTGGGTCAACTCAGGCTCAAAACAAAGCAGACAGAGAAAAATCAGTTGCAGATCCCTGTTGTTCATCCTGTCTCTCATTTCTGACCTTTTTTTTTTTTTTTTTTTTTTTTCTACAGCTCTACATATTACAGCTTCCTTTACCCACACTTTCAGACACTTTGTGTTTAAATCTTTGGCATTGACTATATTCTTACTCTTTTTACCCTCTTTAATTTAATATATATATATATATATATTTTTTTTCCCCTAATCTTGTATTTTTCAACTGGTTTGAGCTAAAATAACCAACTTTAAGAAGTCCAAGATGTCTCACCCACTTTTCCCAAACATTTTAAACATTCTTTACTTTGTTTATTTTTCATTGTGAGTACACATGGGGAATTCCAGTCTGGGTCTTCAACTTTAGGGGCCTCGAACCCCTTTTTTACAGGACTCTAACCTGTTCTTAGAGGGGACTCGAACCCCTTTTTTTACAGGACTCTAACCTGTTCTTTGAGGGCCTCGAACCCCTTTTTTTACAGGACTCTAACCTGTTCTTTAAGGGGACTCGAACCCCTTTTTTTACAGGACTCTAACCTGTTCTTTGAGGGGCCTCGAACCCCTTTTTTAGTGGGCCTCTAACCCTTTTTGTTGTCACCAGAGCTTTCATTCCCCATCAATCTGTTTTCAAAACAATCTCGGATATTTTGAACAATTTGTAATTTACAAAATTGTATTTTGGAAAGAAAATTACCGCATCAATGTTGTAGTGGTTCTCCAACGAGGATTCCGAGGTGACGGCTGGAGTCCAGAAGCAGTCGGCCCTCCCGTCCTTTAGTTGAGGGAAAGAGACAGAGCGTGAATTTGGTTGCCCTGGGTGATCAGCCTCCGCCTGCTGCTGGTCCAACGGTCTGCCTGGAATCCCACTTCTGACACCAGTTTGTTTTGGAAATTAATTTGTATAAGAATCCGAGGAAAACAGAAGTGTCTTTATGTGGTTTATTATAAATATCTTTGCAAAGAGAGTGAGAGATACAAGTCTGTCAAGTACAGAGTTCCAGCTCCCACTGGGCTGTTTCCCAGTGGGTCTTATCTTATGAGACACAGGACTACAAAGGTGTAGGAGGAGAGTTGAGCAGAAAGAGAAACTCACATTCTTTAGTAATTGGCAAATGTGCCCGTTTATCAAAATGTACATGTCAAGGTTATGCAGCTTAGTTTCAACAGAAACTAAGCCTCATTTTTGTAGTTTTCCATCTCACCACCCAATACAGCAGATCAGACCCAGGGAAATTGCAGTCCGGGTGACAGAGACGTTTCTCTGCTTGTTTCTTTGCTGGAGAGCCCGTGTCTACATTTACGTCAATAACTGTTACAATATACAGGATTCTGCAGAAATGTGGCTGTAAAAATGAAAATTTGCTACACCAAAGGTCGCGGTCTGACCCTCCACCTCTTCTCTGGATTTAAACATGGCCCTCGGGGACCAGCAATTGCTCACCGCTGCAGCAGATAACCCAGCAACATATCATGGCATCACTAACTAAAAGCTCAGAAAAAAGGTGAACTGTATGAATTTAAGTGATTTTTAGTTGTAAATGGCAACAAAGTCTTAAATTTGACTCTGTGTCAAACTACTAATTATTACCACCCATTTTAATGTCTGTATTGGTTTTACTGTATGCTACGTACTTTATTGTTCCTGTAGATCTGACTTCTTTTTAAATCTATGGCTTTTAAACCACACACTTTTGCTCATCAAAGTCAAGTTGGAGGATCACAACTGAACCTTCCCATATGTCAATTATAGTTAGTGTAAGTGAATAAAGACACAAGGCTTAGTCTAACTGGATGGTTTTAACAGTAAAACAGTCCACAGACATGTCTTTAAATACCTACACTTTCTGAATTCCCACATATAGTTATTAGACTTTTTCTCCTTTCTCTTCTTCGCTCATTACATTTCTCAGTGATAGGTATCGATTACAGACTTACATTTTGATCTATTCTTGGCCTGGAAACTTGGAAATGCTTCTTCTTTTGAGTCCAATGAGTTCTTTGGTCCAATCCTATAGGACGGAGGCGTCAGAGAAA
Source organism: Mugilogobius chulae (assembly GCA_038363315.1). Classification (NCBI taxonomy): domain Eukaryota; kingdom Metazoa; phylum Chordata; class Actinopteri; order Gobiiformes; family Gobiidae; genus Mugilogobius; species Mugilogobius chulae. The sequence continues at coordinate 21,719,829 of CM076400.1, read as the reverse complement.
TGAATCCAATAATGATGAATATTAAATTAATCAAGACAGTGCGTTTCTCCAGAGCCTGATTACAGAGGCTAATGGCACCGCTCCAAACTAAATTATTCTATAGGGCCAGATTCCCTCAAGGAGCTGAAGGAGAACTCGCTGTAAACTGCTGTAAAATGAAGAGAAAATAATAATATTGCATAGTATATCTGGATAGGTGCTTTACAATTGTATGAATTATGTATATGCATCTAATATTAATGACTGCACCACTCACAATATTGATTTATTTATGTCCAGAAGTAGAAGTATATGTCTTGAGAAAGGAGTCAAGAGGCTGAAGTATTGTTTGTTTTCCAAGTTACATTATTTGGAAAATGTACTCCTTTGATCTTTGCTGAACGTCTTACAGCAACCCTGATCTACGTGTGCATTACTTTAGAAATACTTGCGCAAAGCCATGTGGAAAAGGTGGAACGTCAAGGCAAATACTTGAAGCTGATTGGTCAAAATTCCACAACACTGGAACAGATGTGTGTAAGAAAGGTTTTTGTGATTTTCCATTTTTAACCCTTAGATGCATGGCCGACCAATACCTACACTCTTCCATGAGCGGGGTCGAAAATGACCCCAATTGAATCAAAGCCTTTTTGCAATAACACTTTATTTTGATTAAAGATTATGATTTCTATAATATTTTAAACAACAAAAGAACATTTCTCTTTTTTAATTGATCAGTTTTTCTTCACATTTGAACACAAATCAGTCACGTTCAAAAAATGTCAAAATCCATTTTGTGACTGTGATTATGGAAGACGAACAAAAATACAACTATAACTGGGGACTATAACTTTGTCCACATACATGAACACACACAAAGCATGTTCTCTTTTCTCTCTGTGTGCAGCTGTTACAAACTACTTGATTTTGGCTGTGATCAGTTCACAGGAATACTGCTTTTCCAGCAGCAGTTGGTGGCTTTGTGGTCCTTGTTTCTTGGACACGTGACATCTCTGTCTCTTCTGTTGGCCCTGTGTGCTTCTCTCGTGTTTAGATTGTGTATTTTGTCACTAAATACCTTCCCATTCCTAAAGTGATGTAGGTTGGTAGGTTTGAGTTACTTTCCAGTCGACTTTTCACATGAGGAGTCACAAACTCCTTTGACAGTTTTGTGAGAAAGCGTCTCCGTGTGTTGGTGAACCTTACATGAGTGATGCTGAGTCAAAATGACCTCCTGACTGCTGCATCAGATGTGTAAATGCCACAGTAAATGTAAATTGACAAGTACACTTGACAAGAATCAAAAGTTCCTTGGGCTTACCCCTGAGATTCCATACGAAATGACTAGGGTCATTTTTGACTCCACTTATGGAAGAGCGGGGTAGTGATACAAAAGATGGAATTTCTTAAAAAGTATATATACAAATGTTTTAATTGCTATGGCCTCATGTCACAAACAACTTTGTTGAGGAACACCTGAAACATGAAACTGTAACTACAATTAATTTAAAAGATTTCTCAAAATAACAACACCTGGGGTCATTTTTCACCCCACTTGTGCATCTTCTTTTCATTGGCATATGATTCCAGTTAGAGTGAGACAGGCTTTGATTTACTTCATATGACTACCGATAGGGTAGATTTGGTAGATTTATGCTTCTTGTAGACATAAATGATACTTTTACATGAATCAAGAACAGGTTTGCAACACAAAAATTGCGTATGATGAGCACAATGTCATTCCTTTTTTTGTGCATACTGTGCATAAAAAGCTTAAACATCACACAGTATTTCATAGCATAAAATACACTTAAGTTTTGGTTGAAGCCACGTGTCGACATTGACTGTTTCCCAAAGCCTAGGTATCGTGTCTTGCCTTAGTCTGATCTGGGCATGGCAAGGCATTGACATCATTAAAGTCATGTCGCAGTGTTCATGTTCCCCACAGGCAACCGTTTGGTTAGCGTGTGGCTAATTTACCAAGGATACAGAAGTGCATGCTTCACTGCCTCGCTCTGGTGAATATAACTGAACAACATGATCATTTAAAAAGATATTCTAAAAATATTATTTTTAGAAAAAACTTCAATAGTAAAACGAACACATTTTTTTAAATAATCTTGTTTCATTTAAGTCTTCCTCAGAACATGAGCCTGTGTGTGTGTGTTTTGCTGCGTCATTATGTTCACTTGATGCCACTATGCCTTATTCCTCTGAAGCCTGTTCCATTAGACGTCAGTTTGAGCTGAGAAAAGCGCTTGTCTGGAATTGAAAGGAACTAACTCTGGAGGCAAAGCAAGGTACCTATAGGCTTTGGGAAACAGCTATTTTCTTTAGGTTTAGCATGTAAGTTTAGGCTTTAGGTTACTAAAATGGGTAAGTTTAGGGCTGGGGCTTGGGGTAGGTTAAGATAGAATAAGAATTTTGTTAATATTCATAAATATAAACATCTTTACAGCCACCATTGACATGAACTACATCGCATGTCATATTTTCAAACAAAAGGCTAGATTGTGCAAATCAGACGCTATTGACATGTCCTGTTATGTCGTGGTATATGAACACTTTCTTTGAGTTGGGCAACCATATAATTTACTTCACTGTAAGAAAAATAAAATCCCTTTTCTGGAGATCTATGCACAGTTTACTTTCAGAAGCTTTAAGTCACCTTAAAGTTGTTTTCCTTCTCATTGAACCTCAACATTTGCATTGTATTTAGACACACATATTTGAGTAACACAGTCACTGCTCTTGTCTACAACATTCTGCAATTATTTGTTACATTTATGTGAGTAATCAGCAGAATTTTTGCAGTGATAAACACTAAAGCATTTTTTTTTCCTATCCACCTGCAGTGTCTTTAATAAAAATGCTCAGTATTTTACAACTGTGCTGTTTGTTCATTGTTATGTACAATGTTCTTTCAAATGTACAGAAGTGTTGTGTATCTTGCATTGCTCTAATCACATGAGCATATACAAAGTGTCAGCTCCTGTTCTCCTCATGTCCAATACTCACACTTCCTTTGTTTTCCCTACACAGACATTTCTGCTGGTTTTACATTTGTTCAAAGCCGGAGCGGGCATCATGAATAACACATTTATGGACTTGCAGTGGGTAAATTACGGCGAGGCTTCATCCTCACTCGCCGTTCACCGTGCAAATTTGAGGCTAAACCCCGTCAAGCATGAAAGATAAATCAAAGAGCCTGCGTAGAGGGAGATGTGTCCGTTTAAAAGAAGCAGCAGACCTATGGCGGGTTCTCGTTAGCGCTGGAGTCTGTCAGCGGGATCAAAACGCCTTCACATCCCTCGTCACTGGAGCTGCAGGAGGAGGACATGGCAGGAGGAGAGGCTGGGGTTCAATATGTTTTGGGGCTAATGACAGTTCATTCAAGGTGTGTATTCCAAGATGATTGTATTTGACTTTGGGAATCACAATAAAGGTTCAGAGAAACGTTTTAGTTTAGTGACCACAATTTGAATTCTTCAAAAACTAACATTAATATAATTGCTTGTTTATTTAGATTATTGGTTTTGTATCATAGAATATAACTTTTTCTTGTGTAAACATAATTAAAGTGCACATTTGGCTCTGTTGCCAAAGAGAGAGCCAATCACTTTGCCATTCAAAATTAGGACGACTCCCCCCCCCCTCGACTCAGCTCTCTCTTCACCACAACAGTTTGATACAGCGACCTCATCACTGCTGATGCTGTACTAATCTGTAGTGATGGGTGAAATGAACCAATGAAGCCCCACAGTCAAACTATGCCCAAAGATTCAACAAAGTGAAGCTTCATAATACTGCCCTCACCTGAAGAGATCAATGTATTACAAAGAATATAACATTTATTTAATGATCTTCTTTTAACGTTTATGTACTTTTATTAATATTGATAATAACAACAATATGTATATAGCATTTTGTGCCCACATAGCCAGTGTTTTCCTTGATTAAATTAATTTTTCACAAACTGAAGCTTTGGTCACGTGACTTCCTTGCCACTGAACCATGGACATGGTCTTCACTGGACACGCCCACTTTTGCTCGACACAGGCTTCGAAGCCTTGCTTCATTTTGCCCATCACTACTAATCTGTCTCTTAATCTCACCCTCCATCCTTCACCTCACTCGTGAACAAGACCCCGAGACACTTGAACTCCTCCACTTGAGGCAAAGACTTTCCACCCACCTGTAGGGGACAAGCCACCTTTTCCTGGTTGAGAACCATGGCTTCGGATTTGGAGGAGCTGATTTTCATTCCAGTCAAATCACACTCAGCTGCAAACCGTACCAGCGCATGTTGCAGGTCCTGGTTTGAAAAAGTTATTAGGACAACATCACCTGCAAACCGCAGAGATGAGACCCTATGGTCTCCAAACTGAACACCCTTCAGTCCCTGAATGTGCCTAGAAATTTTAGATGTTGAGAGCTTTTATAATTATTTTATTATTATTTGGATTTCATTAAAAATACTTAGGACCTTGAAATTAAAAAAAAAAAAAAATTGCACTCCACAGGTGCTACCTTGGTGAATTAGCCAAATGGAGGAGTCGAGTTGCAGAGAAGGTGATCAGTTTGAGCAAATAAGAACAGCACTTGGCAGAGCTTTGATGACGTGGCATCCTACAAAGTGCTTCAGAAGCGTTATGCCGCTACCTGATTAGCATACCTTTGCCAAATGCTTAAATTTAACCAAATTAACTTAACCTTAGCCCAACACTAACCCCACCTAAATCCCTGAAGTAAATATTTGAAAATATTAACCACCAATGCAACGTAATGGTGTATGGCATAACAGGGTTAGGGGAAAAAAACCAGGAGCTTCTGAAACCAAAGATCCTGGCAAGTAAGAATGTTCTGCTGAACCAACTACTATTATTTTCCATTTGTCCACATATTACTGTTATTGCTTTGATCATAAAAGCCTTTGTTGATTGTTGTAGCAGCAGTTTTGAATCAATATTCTGAACTGAACAGTACCATAAAACCATGTTTGTGCTGATATAAGACATTTGTGTTTTATTGAATACAACATGCCCCAAGGAAAACAACTGTGTCCCGGTTTAGAGTCAGAGCGGCTTTGGAAAGGATTCATCAGTCACAGAAAATGTTTAGAAAAATACTTTCTGTGTTCATCGTTGTTCATTTCTCACATATCACAGTCTTTGCTTCTAAATGTCACACAGAGCAGTTTGTAGTTGGCACCAATTAGAGCCAATGGCTGACCGCAGCAGCACATGTTCAGTCTGAGATATTCTACAGGCTGAGAGATTCTAGTTTCTGAGATTTTCTAGGCTCAAAGAGAATGAAGAACACACATATTCTCACCTTTTTTAGCAGATGTCAGTGGGTCTATCTTTCAGAATTCCTTCGTTCATTGCAAACCGGGCAGAAGCAAATCCTCCAATTAGTTATTTTCAGCTTTTTTATGGATGCATGAAGGCAGATAGTGGTATAGATTTGGAACAGCATTGTACTTATGGTGAACAGGAGCCATGATAAAACAAAGCCTCTAATCCTGTCAGTCCAAGTCTCTATGTTCCTAAGTAGCACTTTGGCCCAGTAAACAGTGGAGGAAGTGGAAATGGGCAGTGAAAAATAAATAAATAAAATATATGCTGTGTTTTTTTTTGTCTTTGGAAACTCATACATACAATTTTCAATCATGATCAGCCATAATAAGAAATCCCACTACCTGCAGCTGCGCTCCGCCTCCGAAAGTTGCCGCAGACCCCTTGCCCACTGTCTCCGCTCCAGTCCGCTCCGCTGGGCTACGTAGCCCCGAGGATCTCAAAAAGAGCATGCGCCAAAAACAAGTCCTCCTTGAAGATCAAATAACTATATCGGGAGCACAGACAACTCCTGTGTTTCACGTGATCACAACAGAAGGACGTGCTTTCCTCTTCCGCTGAGGGTAAAGAGGCTTTTATGAGCACAAACTTAATAACGTTTTCCTGTCCATGTGTCAGTAACTGCGTTTCCACCCTTATAAAATGCGCATATTGTCTAAATTTGCATTAGTAAAGTGAAAAAAAAGGCGAATTAATCTCCGTTTCCATCAAAGCGCATAACTAGGTGTTGTTATGGCAACATGAGCTGTCATAACACCGCTGATCCTGCAGAGGGCGCTACGTGTACAGTCTGTTTGGTTTTACTTTTTTTTTTTCACAGCTGCAGATTCTTCAATATTAAGTTGTTAGCGGCAGACTGCTCCGTCTTCTGCAAACTTTATCCAGTTACCACTTTACTGATGCAATGGATCTGTTTAACAGCCAAAATAAAAGGCTGCTGTGTTTGTTTTTAACACAAATCCTCTGCCGTTGAAAGGACGAGCTCTGAATCACCGCAGTGTTGGACAAACATAAACTTTAACAGAGTTTTTGGATCAAACAGCGCTGTGTTTCTCCGGGTTAGTTTTGATTGACTGACCTCAGCAAACATGTGTTGTTTTTCTGGTGTAACGGTGCTGCGTGTCTGAAGCATTTTGGACAAAACTACTCAGTCTGTTGGATTATTTTGCCTTTGTTTATCACCTAAGTTCCTCCTCCAGAACCGCTGCAGCAGGTATGTAACCCGGGGGTCCTGTGGGTTTTAATTCGCTTCATGAGTTAATGCGAATAACTGCGTTTCCAGCTTTCAAAATTCGCTTAATCCGTTATGCGCATAAAACAAAATCCACCTCTAGAGAGCGTATAAACTTTTATGCGCATTAGGGATTCTAAATGTGATATTTGCCGTTTCCACCTCCCAGGACTTATTCGATACTTCTTAATGTGCATTAAAAACAAGGAGGTGGAAACGCAGTTACTGACATATTCTGTAGTTAACAGTCTGCTGTGTCCAAATATCAAAGAAACTTTAGGTAAAACTACAAACTTTTCGTTATCTGATCTATACAAAATCTGAGCAGAGTGACTTTACTTTATAAATTCGGACATAGTTCACTTTCCTATTCCTGATTGGTGCATTTTAATTGGCGGAGATTGACTTGGCCGGACTCGGGCGGAGAAGAAAATAGCCTTGATCTGTATTTTGGTCGTACGGCAACGGAGCTGAGGCGGAGCCCTGCGCAGCGCAAACGGAGGATGTGGAACGGTCTTCATTCATTAAAACAGCTGCACAGTTGATCCGGCAGTCGGAACGAAGCGGAGCTGCATGTAGTGGGATAAGCCCTTTACACAGCAATCCGTCCAGTGCGGCAAGCAGCTCTGCTCCAGTCGTCCGGATCTTTTCTGTGGAAAGGAACGTTTTTACGGACTGCTGGAGCCCTTTTTTGTGAAGTTCTGAAAACAAGACACTACAAACGAGAAACCAAGGGAGAGTGCAAGTGAAGTCATCACAAATCCTCATACTGCTGCTATTAAAACAAATACATCAAAATCTTCGACATGTACATGACTATTTAACACAGAGGCTGTGAACTTTGCAGCCACATTTCAGTCACATATAGTCTAAGGTGGTGAATTACGAGCCAAGAGTGGGCCACATCCGTTAACCACATAGTGTAAAGACAAAAACAGTATACAATGGTTTATTTCTATGTAACATGCATAACAAATGCAGCAGTACAAAACAATGTCAGATCAAAATCAGTGTTTTGAAAAGAGCATCTGCATTCAAAAGGCTTGCGTAGCTTCAGGGGTTCCAGTGGATTTTCAATGGAAGTGTAAGCGCTAGTCTCCAAACATCACAAACTGTGAGTTGTTTTTTGTGATTCCACCACAAGTACACGAGAGAAACACCAGGGCCTCATTAGAAGTGTTGCTACCATCAGTTTGATTTCAGCTCGTGTCCATTTGCCAGATGTCGACACTCGCTCTCCTCATTTCATGCAGCTTTGACAGCTGTCCTGTAAAGCCTTTGGGCCAGAAACAAAAAAAAATGTAAAACAAACAAACAAACAAATGGTTCAACAAAACATGACTTAGAGCATACAGTACTGCTCATTGAAAATCTACAGTTTCCTTTGCATTAAACACTGAATGCAGACTTTATCAACATCAACGTTCATGCAGAACTCAAAGCCATTAGTAACATAATGCAACTTTTCATGCATGTTTTATATGTTCTCCGCTCACTCGTTCTGACAACCTCTCTCTCTCTTTCTCTGTCCTCTCTTCTTTCTCCCACTATTTCTCTCTTTCCCTATCCCTCTCTCTCTATCGTTCTCCCTCTTTGTCCTCTCTCTTTCAGTTCTCTCTCTTTCTCCCTCTCTTTTTTTCAGTGTGAGTGTCTTGGCTCTGCTCCTTGCTCACAGGGCTCTAATCTGATTCATTTATTTAATTCTTATAGGTGATCTCGTTGCATGTGGAGGCCGTGGTGCTTGGACACAGGCTCGGGCTGTTGTCAGGTCTGTGTTTCTCTCACATGTGGAGGTTATTTAGAATCTCAGAGGCTGACATGTGCCACGCTCTAACCACACACTGCACAACACCACAAATCCAATACACAGGAGGAGCAGAAACACGTGTAATTAAGAGAAAGAACAAGGTTAGTTCAGGACAAACAAGGTGGAAATTTGTACAATTCAGTAAACAAGTAGGTTAAGTGTTTGGTTGAATCTGTTTGTAGGGTTAAGGTTGTTTTCTTAGGATAATTATATTAAAGCTTGGCTACCTGATCTTCACGGAAGTCCAACTACTATAGCTTCTACAGATTGTTCAACACATACAATTGCAGCTTAAGAACAGATTTTTACAGACTGCAAAAGTGAAGCTGAAGAGGACCACCCAAGCACAACCAATCAGAATGCTTGCCTGGGATCCAGAACCCACACTTCAGCAAACTGCGAAGAGAAGAGGCCACGCCCTCCGCCTGCGTTTCAGATCAAATCCACATCGTACCGGGCAATCAGATCAGTTTATTTGCGTGACAGAGATAAAAAAAGACGCTCATTGTAACATAACTTCACTCACCTCACATTAAAACCATTTTTTGCTTCGCTCATTGATTCTGTAAAAAATATGCGATGTTTTTCAGTTCCACGTGATATTTCTTTCATGTATTTTTTTTGTCGGGAAGAGCCACTGAAACATCCAATATAGATTAATGGCCAATATCGACCAATTGATGGTCAATACTAAATGTTTATGCTGTAATTCTGAGAAACCTGAAAGAGCTAGATTTTGGGTTGTTATGCTGGGAAAATTTACACTTTTTGTATCACTTAAATTTTTCAGCAAAGTCATCTACAGTCTTGTTTTGTGACAACAATGTGAGACAAGAGGGTTTCACCTGAGTGACCTTTTTGTTGGGAAGAGCCATGTTTGTTTTTACACGGCAAAAGATATATATATATATATAAACATCTGTAAATATATATTGTAGCCGTTATGAACCACCAAAGACATATTTAGAACTGTATTCCCTAATTCATCTTTAAAGGGGACAAAGGAAAGCAACCCCCCCCCCCCCCCCCCCCCCCCAAAAGTGATCAAGTTTTACAACCCCTCTGTCTCTTATCAACGGCCTGTTGATTCTAGCACCAAAGCCCCCTGCTGTGACCTTTTGCAGAGACTTGCAGGACAAGGACTTTCTTATAACTCATTTACTTTCATGTGTGTTTTCATGTGTTCTCATGTCTGTAACCTTGTTGAAATTTGCATTTGGAAATGTTCTGTTCTTTTTCATTACTTCATATATGTTTGATTGTGACAGTTACAGTATGCTTCATATCACAATTGAATTTCACTATTGAAAATGTAACAGTTTGAGATGTCAATATGATTCCAATTGCATGTATGTTCTTGTTAATTGAATAAGTGAATAACAGCTAACTATTTACTGGTTTAAATTAACCCTAGAACACTATCGCTATAAAAAGTGACACCATCACTTTTGCCGGGTAATTTTCACCCGATATAATATACCCAAAAAAAAGTACTTGTCATAAAAAATAGATCAAAATATGACAACACTTGATAAATTAGAGTGGTTTTCTTTTATTTTCAACTGTGATATGTGTAACAAAATGGAAAATAAAAATATAGGAAGATCCTTCAAACATGCTGGAAAATTACTGAAAAATTTGGATTTTGAGAACAAAAAATTCCTAAAAAAAAAAATACTGAAACAGGAAACTTGATCTTTGGTCGACCCATTCCTGAGACATGTGAGACTTCCCTGGTGAAGGCACAGACTCCTGGGCACACAAACAGCTACAGGAGAGAGGAACAAAAATGTGGTATTTTTTCAGTGTGTAAAAATGACTCATCGGATTAAAATATTGTTTTCACCATATGAATTCACTTTGAAATCACCACTTTGTGATATATTTTCATAATTCATATAAATAGCTAACTACATAATGTAACTTTTGGCAAAAAAAAAAAAAAAAAAGTAAACGTACATAACCCTCTATCACTGTTGCCGGGTGAAAATCACCCGAAAGCAAACCTGTGTTAGTCACTAGCAGAGATGTCAGAGACACTAATCCTGCCACAGAATGAAGCTGGAGTTGACCAGGGACAGTAAATATGGTGAAAATATGATGAGCCTGAATGTTGTGACCCTTGACATGTGGCAGGATCACTTGATTTTAAACACTAACACTATCGCCGGGTGAAATCCACCCAAAACGTACATTACCCTCTTTCACTATCGCCGGGTGAAAATCACCCGAAAGCAAGTCTGTAGGAAAAAGTGGGATTTGGGGGAGAGAAACACCTCCACCTTCACAGAAGTCAAAAACAATGGTGAAGCTACCCAGGGACTCATGACACTCAGAAAAATACAACATACTGAAAATCATGTACATTTGCTCGGGTGAAATTCACCCGGCGATAGTGTTCTAGGGTTAAGTAAGGACATATTAAGCCCTAAGCCACTCCCAGGTCATGAGAGTCCGCCCCTCCCCAAGACTCCACAAAGACCACAGTCAGTTGGTCACACTTCTACTTGGAACTTCCTGGCTCTTGACTTCTACCTTCTTCACGTGCTGAACTGGGGTTGGAAAAGCTGTGAGGGCCTCCGGGCCTTGGCTGCCCTGCGGGGTCAGCCACCCTGCTACAATCCTGAGAGCAGGCCTATACACTGTTCTCCAATCAGCATCCTCAAGCTGCAAAATGGAACTTCCCAACTACTGCTCAAACCACCGAACAACAGTAGCTGCACCTTCTGATCATGACCCAAACAAGGAAAGGCCTCCAACTGTGGACATAAAGGAGCAACACATCTCTGACCTCATGGGACGTAAGACAAAAAATGGTGGCTGAACGCAGAGTGGCTAAGAGTAGTTAGGTTAAATCTTGTTACGCCTAATTTGAACCAAATCAGATCTTACCATTGAAACTAGTGTTTACTGTAACTGTTTGGAAATTAATTATGAATGTTTAAGTTTGTTTTGTTTATTAAACCACACAAAATGTTACTGGTTACTTGATTTTATAATTGGGAATTTGTCACTGTAATGTGAGAGCTGCGCCTTTAGAGAGACGACGAGGAGTGTAGGTTTCTTTTTAAAAATTGAGTTAGACTCAAATGTTAACTCTGGTGCCCCAATTTGATTAATTTCATTACTTGCCTACACAATATAATAACTAATAATTAGCAATTCGTGCGCCATGCCACAATTAGCCGATTTTTAGCTTATTATATCAAAACAAATCATATTTCTACTACATAATTCTGGTGCCTGCGTGAAGCTGGTATGCTGCACAAACTTTAGTCAGGGCACTGTCTGCACTTTTGTTTTATGTTACAAAAAAGCTTTAAAGCTAAAAAGCTGTGTTGCGCTATGTCGAGCAATTTGCACCACCATTTTTATTTAGCATGTTTTATTTCACAGCCTTTTTTGGACCTTATCTTCATGGATAAAAGGAAGATTTGCACAAAATAAGAATCATTATGAAGTTCTAGTTTCACAGAATATCACTGGATATTTGAAACGTCGAAGAAACAAACTATCTGTTAAAGCGCTCTGCTTTCATACTGCACTGACAACAGACCGCTGTAGATGGAGGGAAGAAAAGAGGGAAAGAGAGAGTGCGAGTGGAAGCGCAAATGTTTCTGAATGAGCCAAAGAGCAGCACTCAGACTGGCAGAGTTGCATGCAGCTCGTGAGCCTCGAGTTTGCCACCCCTGTCATAATCATAACCATCAATCTCATAATGTTTTTAGTCGAGGTTTGGTTCTAGTTAAAACCAGGTCTATATCTGGTTGATTCCTGTTTCCACCCAATTTAAGAAGTTGTTTTATTGTTGCTTATTAATAGCTTAGTGTATTTGAAAACTTTGAAAACTCAGGTATTCAGCTGGTTGTTCATTGCCAAGTCAAGGCTATAACAGATCTTTATAAACTCTTCAATACTTTTCACCTTCTTCACTTTCTGCCACTGTTTTCAAACTTTAGCTCACCGTAATCCCAAACCTGCTCTTGTTTCCATTCTATATCCCTCATTAAATCTCCATCCTTGTTTTGGTGTCTCCAGTAAAAAATATATTTCAAAACCATCCACAAAAATGCCCCTTTCTGTCTTCTCACATTAAGAAGACATCAAGCAGCAGAGCCCAGAGAGAAGCATGAGAAAAGACGGTGAAATTGTTTTGGTCTTAGCCGTACTGAGCCATAACGCTGGCGCAAAAACAGAAAGGCCTCTTCACTGCAGCCCTCCAGGACCACAGAAAACCAGTGCACTTTGATATGGAGTTTAAAGTGCAGAGAAAACACCAAACAAGGCAGCGGTCCACACCATTAGAGGCAGAGAGGAGAGGGAAACAGGAGCAGCCAGCCTCGCCTCAAAAACAGCTACAGTGATAACAAAAGTTTGGTTTGTGTGAGACAGGAAAACACGAGGGAGCTGCGGGCTGCGGGGAAACTTCTGCACATGAGAAAAGACAACCACCAGAACTTTAGCACTTATTCAAAATCTATTAAGTGTTTGTTTCAATTACAACCTCAGTCCGATTGTTTATCAGGCAAGACATGTTTCAAAAAATGACAGCTGGCACTTTGGCACTGAATCAAAGGTACTTTTACTTTTACTAAAATCAGATTCCCTGAGACATCCAATATACTATAGATTCATGGCCAATATCGACCAACTTATGGTCAATACAACATGTTTATGCTGTAATTCTGAGAAACCTGAAAGAGATAGATATTGGGTTGTTATGCTGGGAAAATTTACACTTTTTGTATCACTTAAATTGTTCAGCAAAGTCATCTACAGTCTTGTTTTATGACAACAATGTGAGACAAGAGGGTTTCACCTGAGTGACCCAGTCAGTTTTGCATCCAAAATTAACTGTTATTTCTGTTATTTTGAAAATAAATTGCATGATTGCTGACACACTCAAATTAATGGTTTGATATTTTGTTCTTGTTCTATTACAAGGCACATATTTTCAAAGTGGAACACATTACATGCTGTTTGAGCTAAGATTTTGGCTTGGCAAAGCTAATGAAGTAACATTTAAATGTATTTTCTGTCTCTAAGCCAATGGTGCCCAAAGTAAAGCCTAAGGTCCACATTTGTCCCGCCAGGGTATCTAAGTTGGTGCTGATTTTTTTGTGGTGATCTTTTTGAATACATTTTATGTCAAAGGAAACACCAGGTGTCATCTCCTAAAACATGCAAGCCGACTTTTAAAATGCAAAACAAAATTAGATTTGTATTACATTTTGATGTAATACACTTTGACCCATAAAGAAAAAAAAAAACGAAATTGCTATTTTTGTCGACCAATCATAACAGTTTGAGCTTTAACGCTAAAAGCTGTCTCCGCTGTCTTGATCTTACATATTTTTGTCAGGTTACTCCAAGTTACAGTATTGTGTTTCAAGGCTCTTCAGATTGTAGTGCATGGGCCAGTAGCCTCCCAAAGGATTTTAATGATACATGTTTATGCCTTATACATAGTTCATAATTTATTTTCATAGTACATGAGGCTGGGCAAAATGACAATAACAGTACTATCACTATTTTCTTGGAGCCAAATCATTAAGAGTACATTTCTAATATCTGCAGTAAATTACAGCTCACTGTTCACTGACTGGCCAAAACCGTCACTCACTCAGAGCAGGACAAAGACTGACCAATAGGAGTATTATAGGTGGGAAAACTAGCCTATATTTATAAAGGTCGATGCATGAAACACAGATATTGTAAATCACAAATATGATAGTTTCATCAAAAAAGTTGATTGTCAAAAGATCTACTACTATTCTAGATCTATTACTAAGATATTGTCCAACTGTAATTGTAGGTGTTTTGTCCATTGTGTTTTGTATTTGTAGATTCCATTTATTATTTGCACTGAAAAATTAATAATAGTTTTCAATTACCTATATATATGTGTCTCATATGAGTTACATTTTGTGTGATTACTAAACGTAGAAGCTCACTGCTTTTCTTGTTTTGCTAAAGCGGCTCTCTGGAGAAAAATGGCGTACCTTTGCTATAATTGAGAACACAATTGGTTTATTTCAGTGCTAGTTCAACAGATGAGGCTTTAAAGTGGTGCAGTTAGGCTCAGTTTTGTGAGAAAGATGTGTATTGTTGACTTTTTCCCTTGTGCACGTTCCTGATGCCACAACAAAACATCTGAAGTTCAGGAAGAGCAGAGAAAGAGAGAGACAGATATAGAGAGAAAAAGAGAGAGAGAGAAACAGGACAGAGGGGAGCTGAGGTAAATCCTGTCAAACGCATCTGCTGATCTTTTTAGAGTGGCCCGGCTTAGAATATAAATGTACTTTAACACAAGTCATAGAAATCTGACTGTGATATAAAGGACATTCAGGTTTATGCAGGTTCTAGCATCAAATATAAAGTTTATAATACCATAAAAGACATCCGAGCGAGTCATGCATATGCTTGTTATGACATAAATATTTCTACTGGGAAGCAGAACAGCGATGTAATGCATTTTGAACCCAATATTTTACAGATTATTCGCTTTAACCTATTAACATGTCTTGACTGAATCTATCTGCTGCTCTACATCGACTTGTTATTGTTTCTAGATAGTTCCACAATATGAGTTTAAACATTTTGTATCATGACTTTATCCATGGAGACAAGTAGATTTACTGTTAGTTATGTGGATTTTAAGCAATAAAACATTTGCAAATTGATGAACCTATATTTAAAGTATCACATTGAAGTTAAATCAGCAAGATCTCAATGGAGACAAGCAGTTGTGTTCTATTAAAATGTTATATATTACACTTTTAGAATAGGCATGATATTCTTTAGAGCAGTGGTAACCAACCTTTTTTTCTTGCAAGGACCGGTACAGTTACAAATTTCTTTTCCAGGGACCGGTTGAGGTTGGGTAGCGCCAATAACAGCAAAGTAAAATGCATACAACAGATTTGTTTTTGTTTTAGCTCTTTTATTGCTTGAATTTGCTGTTTATTGGGTCATGTGGCACTATATAATCAAAGTAAAGCTCAAGGAAGCAGTGATAGACTATAAAATACATTTTTAATAATTCTCTCTGGCCCGGTATGAGATTGCCTACAGCCCGGTTTTGGGCCCCAGACTGGGAACCCCTGCTTTAGAGCATATACTGTATCTACAATAGTTATATGAAACATTTCTTTTGTTCACACAGAAGTGATATCTTGTTTATCTGCTTTAAGGGTGATTTGTGGTCAAGTCACATGGTCAGGTCCTTGCACAGGCTGCCTTTGGAGTTTCTGTCAAAAGCTAATCAGGGTCCAGGTGTATCTAGTCAGTCAAACCAATCACAATCAGGTCAGATCCGCTGTTCACTTCGACGTCAAATGACTGTTGCAAAAAAAATAAAAATGAAATCAGAAGATCCAATTGCAGTTTGTGGAGGGACTTAACATAGCGGGAAACTATGAATCACCCTGTACATGTTTCATTTCACAGAAGCGTTACCAGATGATGACGTTACTTGAAGGTTTTTCCAGGACCTCTCCAAGACAGAATACTGTGTGTGTGATAAGGTGGCGACTTTCTCATCAAAATGTATGCCACCTTTTATGTGGAACTCGATGTTCTCCCCGATCCAGCTGTAGTTTTTGGCAAAGCGCTTTACAATCAAGGATCCATTCACCCAGTGTACTCAGGCTTAGGTTTTGACAAACAGGTATGTCAAAGGTATGTTCTGGTTGTATTGTGTCCTTTGGTTCGACTTTCAGCTGTGTGCAGTTTGACTGTTGTGTCGACCGGCGTGCTGTTTGCGTTCTATAAATCTCCTGATTTACTGTAATGTAACTATTGCATCTGTGGATTATTTTTTCTCTTGATCCTCTGTTGCCACATGTAGAACATCAGGTAAAACTAGTCAGCATATCGTAACCTTGAATCCAAACAACTCAAAATGGTTCAGAAACAGCTTCAGTTTGAGTTAGGGCAATGTTCTTGGGAAAACACAACCGCTTGACATGTATCATTACACTGGATTGCTCAAACGAACAACACACAACTCAAGTAACGTTTTTGAGTCAGAAACAGCGTGGTTAGCAGCTCAAACCTGTTTCAGACCATTGCGATTCCAAATGCAGGAGCAGCTGTCCCCAGTCGGCCATGTGCCTCGCTCCAAAGCCAGACCTATGGTAAATATAACCTTTAGTTTAGCCGGGGCATGCTCACAATCTCAAACAGCAG
Organism: Mugilogobius chulae; assembly: GCA_038363315.1. NCBI lineage: Eukaryota > Metazoa > Chordata > Actinopteri > Gobiiformes > Gobiidae > Mugilogobius > Mugilogobius chulae. The sequence goes on along the minus strand of CM076400.1, from coordinate 21,703,265 downwards.
GGACACACTGATGACTCCTTCAACACCTTTTTTTCTGGAACCACCTGTAAGAAATCAAAGTGAGTTAGTGACAAATGTTGGATGTTTTTTGTAGGTTTATAATTGGCAATGTGGGAAGCAAGAAGAGTTTGTTGGGTGAATGCTTGATTAATTAACAAAAGGAATGGACTTTGTATTTCAAGATTATCTAACTAGTCCCTGGATCCCAATCATTTTGACTTTTGCCACATGGTTGTGACTCAGCACCATTTTGTGAGTCATGAGCAAAGGTGGGACCAAGTCACTGTTTGTCAAATCTCAAGTCTTTGGCCTCAAGTCAAGTCCTAACTCAGTGCCTCACAAAGTTTAGTTCTGTTTTAAAGTTTTGTCATGTATCAAATGACAAAATACATATTGTATTTCTACATTTTCACAAAAATAAATAAATAAAAAAATCTGAAAAATATATGTTTCTGGTCGCACAAAAGAAGTTAGAAGGGACTTGTTCCGGTTTGTTAGTGTAAAGTTACACTATTTTTGAGGAAAATCATCAAGTCGTCTGAATCTCAAAGCTACAAGTCCAAGTCGAGTCACAAGTCACTGACCTTGAAGTCTAATTTGAGTCCCAAGTATTAGCTCATTTGTTCAAGTCATCAAAAAATGACTCAAGTCCAAGTTACGACTGGTTAGGACTCATAGATTTTCAATGGGAAATTGCATAAGCCTAAAAGCTATGAACAAACAGAGTTGCACTGTCTTGTTTTTATTCAACAAGCTCTGCATTAGATAATTTGTGTTTACTGGTTCACCATCTCAGACTTTCAGTTCCTCAGGTTAAGTTGAAGATTGTAAAGACAGCTTTCTGTTTTCATGGGTCACATAAATGAAACCAGGACACCTTTAGGCTGGAGCAACTTCCCCAGACAAGTTGTTCCTGCCTATGGACTCTAAAAGAACATTTTGTTTAATATTTTATATCCATTGTTTCCCTGAGCATGTCAATGTCCCTCTCTGTATGAATAAAGATTTTATTATATTTGTGCATGCATTTGAGAGTAGACACTGCTTCAGATGCCAAAGTAAAAATGAAGGAATCTGTCAAAGCTCTGCTAATCAGACCACAGGTTATATACTTCCATGTTTATGAGAGCCACCATTTGTATTCTAAATGTGCTATTTCTTAAAACTTTTTACATCAATTTACATGCTTGCCTGCTTACCTACCACATTCTATTTAGAAGTGCTTTTCACAACTTTTAGGAGCCAGCATAAGCACTATATGCTAACGGAGGCTAGCTGAATGCTAATGGTGGTGTGGTTCTTCCTGCTTCTTAAGCCGGCTGCACACTAGAGGAGTTTAAGATCTTTTGAGATTTTTAGACACATCAAAAAAATAAACTGCCACAAATATAAAGACTTTTACAACAATTATTTGTCTCACAGTCACATCATGTCACAGGAAGTGTAGCTCAGCAGGGAGCACAGTGCGTGTGTCATGTGATCAAGCACAGAGTGTTTTCTTTCATGTGCGCAGTTATAAAAGTGAAACAACAACATTTATTGAACGCCAGTGAATCAAAGCAGGTTTATAAAGGTCACAGAAGAGCAGAGGGTCATTAGAAGTAAGGAACTGTTAACTCTGACACATTGTGGGCGTTCCAACAAACTTGCTTTTGGTCATGTTCTATTGTCTAGTAAAGTTGGTGCTTCTCAGGTCATATAAGTAGCAGGTGTGTTGAAGATGACATGTGTAATGCTCCTAAAAAGAATATCGCTCGTTGACTACGTGCTTTACATTTATTTACAGATGACGAGGAAACATTTCTTCTTTGTTTCATTTTGAAGAGGCACCGTCACAAGGCAGATGCATCAGATGCTGAAGTCCTTGGCTCATGCAACATGTGAACCTCACGATGATGCGTCCTGACAAATAATCGAAGTGATGCACAGACATGAGGAGAGAAACTACAAAAAATATCTTACGGAAATTCTTACACTGACCATATCTCCCTGAACTGGGGGGCACATTAAAAGAGAGCTAAAATTCTTGCAGTGGGCAGCCAGCTTTAGAGAACTAAATGCTATATTATTAGATTTGGGCAAGGCACTAAAAACAAATTTTCACAATTAGCCACTTCATCAAATCCAAAGCACTCATTACATTTCATATTTGCCTTTAAAAATGTCTAATTGTCTATGTACATTTGGGACCAATATCAGGCCCATGCTCAGATGATTTAATGCACTAATAGTGTCTAATGGAAAAGCATATCACATTTTAATTTCAAATTTGAGTCATAGACATCACTACAGCTGTTTCTCTCCTCGCTTTGAACTAAAGTCCAATCAGTTCATGAAAGTTGTCATTTTAACCTCCTAAACCACCCTCAAAGCTTCTAGTCAATTCAGCAAATCATTTAGAAATTGCAACATCTTTTTAAAGTAAAGTCTGAAAAGCGTCGGGTCTTTTTGAACTCTTGTGTTACTGACTGAGCTCAACTTTGGGATGTATTTTTCATGGCTCTTGATCCACAGCTCTTTGAAGCCAATGGACCTCAATTTAAACAAGTCCAATTTTTCTATTTAAGTTCCTCTTTTTACAGCACTCAGTTTGAGTCTTGTAGCTCTGTCATGTGTCACTCACTACAATTCTAGTTCAAAGTGATGTGCATTTTAGTTTGATAATGTCATAAGGCCAGAAGGTGGATAAAGACTTTTTCTTTTTATTATTACTATTAATAATAACATTAGATTTCACAATACTGTATTTTAAATGTAATTTCCTAAATGTCTACTCTTGCTATTTCTACTGTATTGAGTTCTACACAATATCAATAGACAAACCCGGAAAGGAGTCAATAAAATCCTTAATGTTGTGATGAATATTTGTAGCTACGTTGAAGATTGCTATCAGTAAAGAAAAAAAAAAAAAAAAAAAAAACATACTTGCAGCTAAAATTCAGTTCCCTCAGGTTCAGAACCTTAAAGCAGAATTGAGCAACTTCCTTCAGAATTGAGCTATCCCTGTACAGTTCACGGTCATAATGACCCATACGACCTGCTACAACCTTCCTGCAAAAAATGTCTCATTTCCATTATTATTGTTGAGGGTATCGTTACAAAAAAAATAAATAAATAAAATAACAGTGCTTGCAGCTCATTCATAAGTTTGTAGCCAGGTCGATGATCTTGTCAAAGATTTTATGTTAGCCCGTGCGAGGGGATCTGTGTGGAAGACCACAGACCTGGGGCATGAGGGTAAAATGTATCGCTTGAAACATGGGGAGGACCGGACCTGGGACGCACATAGAAATAGTGGTTTCCTCCGAGCACTCACCTAAAAGCATACATGTTAGTCAACGCTTTTTGGGAGATTCACTTCAGCTGAGCTGGCCCTGGGCTTAAGATTTGAGGATCAAAGTCAGAGGACCTGAACACAATTAATGAGGCAAGTATGGATATTTAGAAGAAAACAACGTTGTCATTAGGCTAAAAGCTTGAGCCAGATAATTTTGCATGTGTAGTTTGGGCTAGTAATTCTAAACCTCTGGGCTGGGACGATTTCTGGGGATCTCTTAATTATGGGATATTTAAGTTTGAGATTTTAAACAAGGTTTGAGACCTTTCAAATGTAGTGACAAATGTAGATTTCTATGTGCTGGCCAGATGAATTTATCTAGGCTTAAGTGAACAAAATAAATCAAACATTAGACTAAAGATTAAAGGATCTATGATTTTCATTTGGTTGTCACACATGTTTAAGTTGTTATTTTGGGGTGACAGCTGAAAGGTTGAGAACCACTGCCTGTTGTTGACTCCTGATTTGTTTGGCACTCTCACTACATGTATACAGGAGCTTATACAGACTAGCATACCGTAAACTACTCAACCACAATACAAATATATCTACTCAAATCCACATTTAGATTCTCTAAATGTGCATATCCACCTCTGCAGTTTAGCCAAACAATGTTAAACTTTGTCTCAATCCCCAAATGAAGTAGCTTAATTACATAGACTCACTCAGGAATCTCTCTAAACCAGTTGTTGATCCGCAGTGTACATTCATTGTGTTGTGTGTAAAAAGAGATAAATTGGCTTGATTAGTTGTGTTTCAGCACACCTCTGGAGCAAACCAACTCTCCTGATCCCTCCAGTGTTAGTCTGATCAAATAAAAGCTCATTTAGGACCACTCTGGATGGAGAGAAGTTAAAATGAAGAGAGGGAAGTCAATTTGTCTTATCCTCAGGTATTTAGATTCAGAAAATAGAGAATTAAAACTGACAGAAGGAAGTTATTTGGACAGTCTATGAAATGCTTTAACAGAACACCTTTGGCATACACATTTAAGAAAATTTGTTCATGAGTGTTTATCTATTGTGTGTATGTATGTACTGTATGTATGTATGTACGCATGTATGTATGCACATATGTTTGTATGTATGTACGTACAAATGTATCGTCACCCTATTAAACTAATGGCCTAAGTCATTTTTTCAAGTTTTTGGGAAATCACAAAAAACTTCGTCAAATCCAAACTATATGATATTTGTTAAATATTTCAACCAAAAAGGCCTTCACAGTGGATGACTCTTGACATGCATAAAACATTGTGTGTCAATTATTTAAAATTTAAGAATAAAGTGACTTAGGCCATTTTGTCAATTTTTTTTGTCTGACTTAGGCAACTTTACATCTGACCTAAACAGCCCTTTCAGTCCATAATCCAAACTCAAAACTGAAATTATTCTGAGTTAAATCATACAAATGCCACATAAAGTAAATTGGTCAGGAGTCAGCCCCTTTTTTCCATTCTCCAGGTCTTCTTTGCTGGGTTTTCGAACTTAACCCATTTCCAACGTCCGGTCTTGCCAGCTGAAAACTCAACCATTAACTGTCAAAGCAAAAAGCAAACTCAAAACATATTTAACTCTAACCTAAATCGACCAATTGTCAATTAAATCAGACCCTGAGTAGGCATTCCCTATCCTCACTTGCCCAGCCCTTCTTTCTTGAGTTTTTATACCTATTCCAGTTCTATTCAGAGCATCATCGAAATCATCTTTCTTGGTTATCTTGATTTGTCAAACTTGGGTATTATTGCCTTGTGCTTTTTTATGTTTGGTTAAAGAAATAATTTGGCTAGCCAAAAATAGGCGGGGGCATCTGAAACAGATGCAAAAGCCACCTCATAATGTGAAGGAGCAGTGGCTCTACTCTGAGTTCCTCCTTGCACCCAGCAACCTTATGAAGGGCACCCATTTCAATCTCTTGTATCCACAATCTTGTGTTTGCAGTCTTTCCCCAAAACTCAAGGACATAGGTGAGGGTTGGAACATAGACTGATGGTAAATGGAGCTTTGCCTTTCAACTCAGCTCCTTCTTCACCACAACGGTCCAATAGAGCGACCTCATCACTGCTGACGCTGCACTGATCCACCTGTCCATCTAACGCTCCATCCTTCCCTCACTATATGAACAAGAATCTGAGATACTTCAACTCCTGCACTTGAGGCAGGACCCTGCACCACCTGGACAGGCCAAGGCACCCTTTTCCAGTCGAGAATCATGGGCTCGGATTTTGAGAAGCTGATCTTATCCCCAGCCACTTCACACACGACTCAAACTGTCCCAGTGCATGAGGCAGGTCCTGGTTTGAAGAAGCATCAGAACAACATCATCTGCAAACAGCAGAGATGAGATCCTGTGGTCCCTAAACCAGACAAGCTCTGCTCCCTTACTGCAGATAGAAATTCTGTCCATAAAAACAATGAACAGAACCAGTGACAATAGGAAGCCCTGGGGGAGTCCAACATGCACTGGGAACAGCTCTGACTTAGAGCAGCTGAACACAGCTCCTGCTCTGGTCGTACAGGCACTGGACAACCCTAAGAACAGGGCGCCGAATGGAGCACTTCTCCGGAGCAGCACATGTGGACTGAGGCAAACTGCCATGAGCCCTCGAGCACCCAATGAAGAGTATAGAGCTGGTGTTCCCACGACCGGAATGAAAACCACACTGCTCCTCCTGAATTCAAGATTCAACTATCGGTCAGATTCTCTTCTCGAGTACCCTGAAGTAGACCTTATAGGGGCGACTAACTGACTCTACCTCCTTCTCAAACAGAGGGACCACCATCCAAGTCTTCCAGAGCCCCTTCTTAAAGGGGTCCTATTATATAAAATATATTATTCAAATATTTTAACCTTGTTATAATGGCCTCCCTTCACAATTAGTTTACTCAAAGTTATATTTGAATTAATTTAGAACTTACCTGTATTTACTTGTTATAGTTCAAAAGATTAACACTCAAAGTGAAGCTTATATGGTTCAAAACTGTCCCATAGTAACTTTCCAACAATAATAATGAGTTTAATTTAAAATGTTTTGCCTTATACAGTTAAATCTTAAAATGAAGAGGCGGTGCTTATCAGTTCTGCAGTTTTGAACAGGAAGTCAATAGAGCTGTTTCTGTTTTCAAGCCTTTTTAGATCAATTTTGTGTTTTACAGTGAATATAAGGTAAATACTGATCTGCAGACGTTCTAGTTTCTTACTAAAAAAACACAATAGATCTTCTTTAAATAGACAGACCACCCTCCTGGTCTGACAGTCCAGAGATACTGTCCCAGATGATCCCCATGCCTTAATGCAAATTAGTAGTTTGCATTAAGGCATGAAATGTGAAATTTGTACTATATTACCACACAAGCCTTTATAATTGTAAACCTAATCATTCACTAGTAGAAACAAATTTAAAAAAAAAAACGAATTTGCAGCTTCTTTTGTGTTATAGATTCAGTTTCTTCTAGAAGCAGCTGCCATAAGGAATGCTTGTTAAATTGCCTAAGTCACACTTTTTATCCTAATTATTCCAATATATTGACTTAGGCCATATATAAAATGGCCTAAGTCTCCCTCCTGACATAGGCCATTGTCCTTTTGGGTATAAAAAGCACGATCCTTCTAACTAAACATTTCAAAAACTTTTTCAGAGATGCCCAGCATTGCTAAGAGATGATTTAAGCCAAAAACTCATTTTTGCCAAAAAATGACTTAGGCCATTAGTTTAATAGGGTGACGGTATGTTTGTATGTATGTATGTTTGTTTGTTGTTTGTCAAATTATTCCAATGTGCTGCAGTGTTGTCCTGATTTGCTGTACTGTGAACTGTGGATATATTGGAAATGATCTTTGTCGCAAATGCTTTGTTTAGTAAACTAAACTTGTTTGACAAAGAACATTTGATTTAGACATTGTTCTGAACAAAGGCTTAGACGATGAAATCAAACATGCTTTTTCTTTACAGATGGCAGTCCTCAAAACACAAAGCACTATTCACTGAAGCCGTCTTCTGTTTATTTCTAAAACTGCAAGATTGTATTGCATTATATCGGCTTTATGTGTGTCTATAGTGTTGTTTTGAAGGCCGGTCATTTTTTTTTTTATTTTATGCAGAAAAATATGCAAGAACAGAACAGAAAGCCTGAAACTATTTTCAAGCCAAATAGCCACATGTTTTATGAGGCTAGTTTGTGCGATTAAAGGTTGTATGGAGGATTTTTCAAATCCAACAACTGCTTGCTGTTTTTCAAATGATGCACATGTGTTTCCCCTCCCAGGGCCACGCCCTTCACTGCAACTGGGTCAATGAGTTACTTAAGAACACTGAGGGTTTGCTTGACAGTTTAGTAGGCCAATACATAACGAGGTACCTCGTTATCTATTGGTCAACGTTTTACAGGCCTCATCATGTCCACAATTTATATAAGTTTATAAATATTTTTTTTGTTTGGCATAAGTACAAGGCTGTTACAAATCTAAGCAACTCTTTTTGACCAAGACTGACAAAAAGCAATTTTTGAAAATCCTCCATACAACCTTTAAATATGCAATTGTACAGGAGCCATTAGGCAACCGTCTCCTTCACTTATGCTCAAAGCCATCCCTGAATGTCAATATAGTGTAACAAACCTCAAAAGAACAGAAAAAAAAATATTGAGCTGCTGTGAGCTGTGCTTCAACGATAAAAAACAAAACAAACAAAAAAAACAATGTATATATATATATATTTTTATCATGTCATAAAGTATAATTACATCATAAAATGAAGATTTTGATAAGGTATAATGTAATTGATAAAATGGTCATGTGGACTGTTCTTTTGTGTGTCCGTTTTAGGCAGAAGTATTTTGAAGCAAGAGACTTGGGGTCTGCAACCCGTGGCTCGAGGGCCACAAGTGACTCTTTCTAGTCTTTTCTCTTAATTCTCTGTCTGACATTTCTTTGCAATTCACTTAAATCCATCACACTGGACGTAGAAGTCAGGTTTTTTTATGAATACTATTAGCACTCACTGTGGAAAAATAATGGAGGAGAAACACTAAAGAAAAAAGTCACACAATCATGTACAATGTTTCAAATAATTCAACAACAACTCCGTGTGATATTCCAAGATTAAGATTATAACTTTGGTCATTTATCTCATTGCAATATTATCTCTAAAACCAGTTGCAGCTCTTTTTGCCATTCATTTGCTATAAAAGGCTGCAGACTTCGGGGTTGCATTCACATTTTAGATTGTGATGTCATGAGGCCATGCGGTGAGCAACATTTTACTTTGCCATAAATATCTAAATGGACATTTAACATATTTTGACTAAACCCAATCTAGACCCATTCACAAACTATAATTAAATACTATTATTTTCGCTGCCAACTACTGTATGTATTAAATGATTACTCCATAAAATGTACATTATCACATTAGCGTGGGCGTACAGGAGCAGAAGTCAAAACAACTCAAACATTGCTGTAAAAGTCATCATGCTTTAAATCTGAGAAAAAGTTCAGATTTACATTTAGCTGTACATTTCCAAACACTGAAAACAACACGGTGTCGAGTTCTGCACAAGTTACAAGTGTTATCTCCCTCATTATAAACGCTGTAGCAAGGCCAAACATGTCTCACCAATAGCTCTGCAGTTCACATCTTTAACCTCATCTCTGCAGCTTCATAAATAAATAAAGTCAAGCTAATTGGATCCTTTTCACAGTTTGCTTCACACTACGCATTGTTCGTAGCTTTAATTAATCTGCTGCTGACTTTAAAGACACTAAACATATGGCGCTGGCTCTTCAGCAGCTGGCCTGGGTTTTCCAAATGTGCCTTCCACGTTTTCCTATGAAGTTTTCAATATCTTTAATGTCATATTCTGTCACGTTGAGATAAAATCCGCTTTTTTATGAGGTTGGCTTTATGCATGTATGACCGAGCTGACGGAATATTGAGAGGGAGATGATATCTTGACAGAATTCAATTTCCCATGTGAAATTAAAACCTCTTTGTGGACAGTAATTGCTCTGAAATTGATATCAGGAAGTCAAGTGAGGAGGAGCTAGGAGACGGGGCTTGTAAAATGAACTGTGCCGCTAAAACAGGTTATTGGTAGAGATTCTGAGAGGCTTGTCAAGATACAACCAGATTATAGATACATCCCAGTGCTTGCTATTGTTGTTTGTGTGTTTTTAATCATACGTGTTATGTAACATAGACACTCTTTAGCTTTTTGACTTAAGTTGTCTTATCAAAATGGTCGTGTAGGTAGCTCCCTTCACATTGCACCAAGTCTGTTTACAAGAATTTTTTGTTTGTTTGTTTTTTCTGAGCATTTCAAAATACTTTCTATATAAATACTGTATTAATTTGATTGATTTAAATCACAACAACAGTCACTCTGATGCCTTTACAAGATTTAGCAATCAGAAGCATTTGTTCAATTTGACAGATTGTCCAACAGCAACTGCAAAACAAGCAAATCAATAATTGTCACAAAACCTTCACTGTTCTTACCCTTCTTCTTGGCAAGAAATAAATAATAAAATATTATCATTTGAGTGTACTATTCCATAATATAGCATATACATTTCTGTCTCCATAAATGATAATATGAAGCATGCCCCCTTGTCTTGTTTTTAGGCTAGTATTCAAATACGTAATTTACTTTAAGCACCGAAGTATCAATTCTGTATCGAGTCATTAAATTTTTTTCCATGATAAGAATCCATAACTTGGAAAAGTCTGACCAGTGTACAAGGCAACACTATTAGCTTGTATTCTCCAGGCTAAAGTTTATATATCTGTATGTATTGGATAATATTTCAGCCAATTACTTTATTGTCCTGTGAGGAAAATATGTTTTGGGCTGAGGAGCTAGCAGCTACGACATAAACATGACATCACAAAAATACATTCACGAGCATAAGAAAAAAAAAACAGACATAGTAGAAAGGCTTCAAAGATAAAAAAAAAAAAAGATAGAAAACGCTGTTCAGATGACAACCTTAAAGCCTTTCTACTATGGATCACTCCTGGACGAATGATAGATTACACTTTTTTGAAACAATAACTGCGTTTCCATCCTTATAAAATGCGCATGTTGTCTAAATTTGCATAAGTAAAGCGAATAAAAAAGGCGAATTAAAGATCGTTTCCATCAAAGCGCATAACTGGGTGTTGTTATGGCAACATGAGCTGTCATAACACCGCTGATCCAGCAGAGGGCGATACGTGCACAGTCTGTTTGGTTTCACTTTTTTTTCACAGCCGCAGATTCTTCAATATTAAGTTGTTAGCGGCAGACTGCTCCGTCTTCTGCAAACTTTACCTGGTTATCACTTTATTAATGCGATGGATCTGTTTAACAGCGAAAATAAAAGGCTGCTGTGTTTGTTTTTAACACAAATCCTCCGCCGTGGAAAGGACCAGCTCTGAATCACCGCAGTGTTGGACAAACAAAAACTTTCACGGAGTTTTTTGATCAAACAGCGCTGTGTTTCTCCGGGTTAATTTTGTTCGACTGACCTCAGCAAACATGTTTTGTTTTTGTGGTGTAACGGTGCTGCGTGTCTGTAGCATTTTGGACAAAACTACTCAGTCTGTGTGGATTATTTAGCCTTTGTTTATCACCTAAATCCCTCCTCCAGCAGGTATGTAACCCGAGGGTCCCGTGGGTTTTTATTCGCTTCATGAGTTAATGCGAATAACTGCGTTTCCAGCTTTCAAAATTCGCTTCAGCCGTTATGCGCATAAAAGAAAATCCACCTCTAGAGAGCGTATAAACTTTTATGCGCATTAGGGATTCTAAATGCGATATTTGCCGTTTCCACCTCCCAGGACTTATTCGATACTTCTTAATGCGCATTAAAAACAAGGGGGTGGAAACGCAGTTACAGACACAGATACCTACTCAGGACCCTGTTACTGTTTGTTCTGCATAGTTATAGTGGAAGGGATTTCAAATGAACAAACCCAACTTAGTTGAAAAAAAAAAAAGCTTATGTTTTTTTTCTGTCTGAAGGATTTGTTGAGAGGATGTGCAAAAAGACATATTTTTGGGCCTGTTCACCTTTGTGTCTCCAGCCCCAGGGCTGTGTTTACTGTCACCTGCAGCTTTATGTGCAGCTTTCACTCAAATTCAACTTGGACCCTACGACTCAGGACAAATACCAAACACATCACAAATCCTTGTGACTCTGCAATCTGAAGTGGGAGTAGGCATCACAAGTGGGTAATCACAACTCAAAACACATGAGATGAGGTGATAAGTGATGTCACAAATGATCTACGAGAACCGTTACTTAGACCACACCTCCCCGAACTCATGAACTCATGGGGAGCTTCATCCAGACTGGTGTCACAGAAATGCATTATCTAAACCTACAATGGCAAGTATGCAACTTCTATTTTCTATTACACACTTTGTTGCCTCCCTTCATTTCTGGCATTTCTAGCATCAATGACATTCTAATATTAATATTAACCAACTCCTAGCCCCAGACTTAATCTTTAAATCAAATTCAAATTTTTGTAACTTCAGACTTAAACTTAGATGTTCGCTAACCAAAAAACCTCCCCTTGTGGACTCCAAAGCATGTAGATTCTACATTTTTTTTAAAGCATGTCACCTTAACGCTGTGTTATAGATACACCAGAAGAAAAAAATATATCCTAATGCAAAGAGCACTACTTCAGTAATTGTTTTGAGAATGTACAGATGTTCTATGTTAAATTTAAGATTCTTGAAAACATGAGGAAAAGTGAAGTGGAAAACTTGAGACACTGTATAAGTTGCAAATCCAAATTTAAATCCAGTGTCAGACTCTTGTAGGTGCAGATAAGACCTCCTCAGAGATGACTAATATTGACAATAGTCTGAATAAGAAGCGTTATTAAATTACACAGCAGCAGCAGCAGTTTGAGTGGAGAAACTGTGTTATTTTCAGCACTTGTTTCTGAGGTTCTTGATTGTGCAGGAGGGCCCAAAGTGAGGCCTGAGGCGACACTGCGGGTTACTACAGACTCCAGCTGCAGACAAGAGAGAGAAGGAGTGAGAGAGAGAGAGAGAAGAGAGAGAGAGAGAGAGAGAGAGAGGGGAAGAAGAAGAAGAGAGAGACAATGAGGGATAGAGGAGTGAGAGAGAGAGAGAGAGAGAGAGAGAGAGAGAGAAAAAGAGAGAGACAAGGGGAGAGAGAGAAAAGGAGTGAAAGCGAGAGGGAGGTAAGAAGTGAGAGTGAGGGGAAAAGGGGAGAGAGAGAAGGACAGAGGGAGAAGGAGAGGGAGCAAAAAGAGAGAGAGGGGTTAGAAGAAGGAGTTAGAGAGAGGAGAGGGAGAGAAGGAAAAAAGTGAGAGAGAGAGAGAGAGAGAGAGAGAGAGAGAGAGTGAAATAACAAATCAGAGAGAGAAAGAGAGATAAAACAATAGATAAGTGTAGAGAGAAAGAGAGGGCAAAAGAGAACAAGAGAAAGAGAGAGGGAATAGAAAGAAGGGGGTGAGACACACACAGAAAGAGATAAAGAGATGCTTAATGAATATACAGAACAGAGATGTGGGAAAGAATTGTACTTATAAAACAATACCATACACACAAATAAATAAATGATTACATTCATGCTTTGGGAGGAAACCAGTGGTACAGCATCGCTTTTCAAATTCAGGCTGTTTCATGTTTGGACTCCCCAGTTTAAAAATAATAGGATCGACATAGTTATTTTTCAAGAAATCTAAAGATGATTCACATTTTGCATCATTCTTTCATTCCACACTCAGCATTGGCTGTGTCCTGGGGCAGACTGATGAAAGCAAAATTGCCATTTTGCACCATCAGCCCCTCCAACCACCACCAAACATTCCCATTCTTACCAGAGCCATACTAGGCAATGTGTGTGAAGTGTCTTGCTTTAGAACACAACAGTGAATTCTCCATGTGTTGCTTCACAGGCTAATAAGACGCATGATAATGTGGTCTCCCATCCAAGAAATGGCCAGGCTCAACCTGCTTAGCTTCTGAGATCTGATTGACAAGTTAGTATGGTCATTTTGAGGACTTATGAATACAATATTTGAAATACTGTAATTTCTGCCCTATTGAGGACACCTGAATATAAGCCGCACCCACTAGATTTAAGTAAGAAAAATGATAAAGTACATATATAAGCCGCACTTGTTAATAGTAAGTCTATGAGAACCTCTAATTTTGCTGCATTGCCTTATAAGCCGCATAGTTCAAAGCTCATGAAAAAAGTAGCGGCTTATAATCCAGAAATGACGGTATATCTTCCATGAAATGTTTCTGGTCAGTCAGTGATGCACATATCAATTGTGAACTTATTGAGTGACTGCGTAATTGTATTACGCAGGCACTATTTGCTCTAGTAGTTCTTTATCTTTTATTATAGGCACAATTTTTGCCGGCTTTCACAGGTCACATTTTTGTGTTGATTTTTATCTAACTTTTTTATGTTTGGTTTGTAGGTGTGAGGGGTGCTATTACTTTTGGGATTTGTAACTTTTGTAGTTTTTGTAAAAATTAAAGCTCAATGTGGAATTTTTCCTATCAATTATAATGGGAAAATTTTGGCAGTTGTATTTTTTGTCTCTTTTGTCTTTTTGCAGCCATTTTTTTTGCAGCTTTGTATTTATTGTAGCTCTATCAGTTGTGGCTTTACTTGCAGTACTTGTATCTCTTGTACTTTTGCAGTATTTGCAGTACTTTGTAGTACTTGTACTTTTTCCATTGACTTTAATAGAAAATGTTTTTGCTTTCACAAGTTCCACTTTTTTTGTGAATTTTCATTTTTCAACTTTTTTTATATTCTGTATGACGGGGCAACTCCTGGCATTACTTTTGGTACTTCTACACATTGTAGTATTTGCAGTACTTGTACTTTGTAGTACTTTTAGACTTTCCATTCATTTCTAATAGGAATATTTTGGTAGTTGTATTTCTTGTGTCTTTTCTTCTTTTGCAGCCAATGTTTTGCAGCTTTGTATTTACTGCAGCTCTATCAGTTGTGGTTTTACTTGTAGCAGTTGTATTTCTTGTACTTTTGCAGTATTTGCAGTACTTTGTAGTACTTGTACTTTTTCTATCGACTTTAATAGAAACTGTTTTTCCGTTCACAAATTCCATGTTTTTTTTTTTTGTGAATTTAATTTTTTCTGCCTTTTTCATGTTCTGTATGACGGGGCGACTCCTCGCATTACTTTTGGTACTTCTACACACTGTGGTATTTGCAGTACTTGTACTTTGTAGTACTTTTAGACTTTCCATTCATTTATAATAGGAATTTTTGGCAGTTGTGTTTTTTGTGTCTTTTGCTCTTTTGCAGCCATTTTTGTTGCAGCTTTGTATTTATTGCAGCTCTATCAGTTGTGGCTTTGCCTCCAGTACTTGTATCTCTTGTACTTTTGCAGTATTTGTAGTACTTTGTAGTACTTACACTTGTTCCATTGACTTTAATAGAAAATCTTTTTTGCTTTCACAAGTTCCATTTTTTTGTGAATTTAAATTTTTCTGCCTTTTTAATGTTCTGTGTGACAGGACGACTCCTCGCATTACTTTTGGTTCTTCTACACACAATAGTATTTGCAGTACTTGTATTTTGTAGTACTTTTAGACTTTCCATTCATTTGAATAGAACTTTTTCATAGGCTGAACATTTTGCAGGTTTGTAACTTTCTTTTACATGTTTCTACATTTGTTTAGTTTGTGAAGTTGTGTGATTCGTACTATCACTTGTACTACATGTAATTTTGAAGTACTTTGGAATACTCTGAAGTACTTTGTAGTACTTTTCATGTCCTATTCCAATTAATAGGATTTTTTTAATAGGTTGTTCTTTGTGCAGGTTTATGCCTCTTCTGAAGCTTCTGGTTTTGTACTTTGTGTTTCACACACAGTCACTCAAGTCAGACTCCAAGACTGAGGCAGTAAAACTACTATAGCAGAAATACAGGAAACCGTTTTCCAGATTTTCACAATAAAGCACTGTAAAACAACGTTTTTGTACTTTTCACAATAAAAGCACTGTGAAACAACGTTTTTGGGTTTTTTACAATAAAAGCACTGTAAAACAACATTTTAAGGATTGTCAGAATAGAAGCACAGTAAAACAACGTTTTGGGGATTTTCACAATAAAAGCACCGTGAAACAACGTTTTGGGGACTTTTCACAATAAAAGCACAGTAAAACAACGTTTTTGGACTTTTCACAATAAAAGCACTGTAAAACAACGTTTTTGGACTTTTCACAATAAAAGCACTGTAAAACAACGTTTTGGGGATTTTCACAATAAAAGCACTGCAAAACAAGGTATTTTGGATTTTCACAATAAAAGCACTGTAAAACAATATTTGGGGGATTTTCACAATAAAAGCACTGTAAAACAACGTTTTTGGACTTTTCACAATAAAAGCACAGTAAAACCACGTTTTTGGAATTTTCACAATAAAAGCACTGTAAAACTTTGGACTTTTCACAATAAAATCACTGTAAAACAAAACACAAAAACCTTATTGCATCTCTAGTTTCAGATTGTGTTTATATATTTGTAACTTGTAGTTTTTGTAAAAATTAAAGCTCAATATAGAACTTTTACTATTAATTATAATGGGAATATTCTGGCAGTTGTTTTTTTTTTTCTTTTGTACTTTTGCAGGCAATTTCTTGAAGCTTTTTTTATTGCAGCTGTATCAGTTTTGGTTTTATTTGCAGTAGGCCTACTTGTATTTCTTGTACTTTTGCAGTATTATTTAATTTTTACAGTCAAATATTTGTTATTTCTGAATGACTGTTGCTGATACTTTTTAATGTACTGTTTTGTTTCTTTTTAGTTTTGAGTCTTAGGCGATTTTTCAGTTTCTGCTTGTTGTAGCAGAGTTTGTGTCAAACCCCTTCGCATCAAAAGCAGTCACTCGCAATGGCTTCAGCCATTGCATAAGTATCTAGTTCTTAATTGTTGTGAGCCTCCCCTTTGAGTTAATATGGCTAACTGGACATATTCTTGTAATACTGAAAATACATTTGACTGTAAATCTACAGTATCTCAAGGCTTGCATCAGTGGCTTAGATCAGTGACAGCGCAGCATCATGGTTTCCCAACACAAACGCAGTAGCACCATTTGTTATACGTACATACCCTTTGACTTTCTAATTGTGGGTTTGAATCTGGGGTTTGCATGTTCTTCATGTGTTACCATTGGTTCTCTCTGGTTGGTCCAGCCTCATCCCATCTTCAAAGACATGCAGTCAACTGGTATCACTAAGAAATTCCTCTAGAAAGTGTGAATTATTGTGATTTTACCTTTATGTGATAGATTTTTCCACTGTCAAGAATGTTCCCCACCTAAAACCCAAAGTCACTGGGATAGACTTCAGTCACTCGCCAGCCAAAAAACAAAAACATGGTGAAAAATAAATTCTGCAATTCCGTGTCTCTCACCTGACAGAGCAAAGTTGGCACTGTTGCATATCGCATGGCATGTTTTAACCCAACTTAAGGTTTTAACACGGTTCATTCTGGGCCTTGTGCGTCTGTATCATCCACTTCAGTGTGAATAATACATTGATGAAGTGTTGTTGTCAGAGCCACTCCCAGAGCAGACTCGACATCTCCATCCATGTTTAATCAGGTCTTTAGTGCCTGACGTTTGGCCCCTGGACTCGTGTTCTTGTGATTCACTCCAGTCTGACACGACTCATCAACGAGCTGCTAACACAGACTGGCACTTTGACTACGGTGTCTCAGAAGGCTCAGTTACAGCGAAACATGTCATACTGGGACATGCACTGATATTCAGATGAATTACTCTATGTTCATACAATACCTCAGTGTGGACTAGTCTTTGTATCATATTTTCTTTATAGCTTCTTTCTTTAGCACACCAATAATATCCACATGCATTTAAGGACATCAAGCAGAATTGACTGTTTTGAGTTTTTATAAATGTTTATTACTTTTTCATCACATACACAGCTGCAGTTTTGTATGTGAGGTGTGTCTCATCCTCCTCCTAGCTTACAAGTGTGCAGTTCTGAATCTTCCTGATTTACAATGTCATAGATTGATCACAGAGTTTTGAAAGGTGCGTTGGGTACATTTCTGGAGGTGAAAAGTCATCTACACAATTACGTAACATTTTAAAGTTAAACATGTACATTGGCACTTTATCAATGTAGATAAATGCATTTTATCTACTGTATTTTACTTCCATTGCAATCTTTTGTGAAGAGGGATTTTCGGTCGACGTCACTATTGCACATTCGCTATGCAGAAAGAGCCCCACTCCATCTGGTTAGCTGGGTAAACTTCTTTGAATAAAACAACAAAACGGGACGAGCAGCTGTTTCAATCAGGTATGAACCGGTCTGAAGTGGCCCGCCCACTTTTTCTTAATTAATTCATTTTTGCCCACCATGTTATAAAAATCAACTCTCAAGCTCCCTGGCATGTTATAGATAAAAATCAATTTGAAACCCTCTTATTCACAGTCAAATCAACCATTCTGGGATGGATCAGAATCAGTTTTTACTCTAAACTTACAAATACAAAAATACCTCAAAAATTCTCCACAATTTAATAGGAATTTTTAATGAGCTCCGCCTGAACTTTTTTAAGTTAATACAGGTCCCTAAAACTATTTTTAGTGAAAATAGCTTCAGCTTTTGAAGAGGAATTGTCCAAACCCAAAATATGCCAAATCTAGTGTCATTCTGCCCATGGCTAGTGACACCAGCTATACTGATTCTTACATTTACACAAAAAATTTTAGGCGGACTTTAAAACTTGATGTTCTTTTGTCCAGAGCTGCTTCTCACTTAAAACTAGAGTCAGTCAGACATCAGAGGCTAAAACTACAGAGTCTCAGCTTCACAAAGAGTCCAGCCAATTGTTTGTGCTCCAAAGGGTTTAGAAGCAGTTTACATTTGAATTTTAAACGATTTTAGTCAGGCGTTTTTACAAAAATGGCCCCCCTTCTTAAGGGGTTAAAGTCGATCTTACGACTGTAGGGTCACATTTCATTCATAAATATTGATTTAGCAGCATAACTTTTGTTTTCGCACAGTGATAAACTCTTATAGTTACCTGAAAACAATGCTTTTTTGACTTGATTCTACTGTTTGTGTCTATGAGCGGCGGCTCTTTCTTTGCGCATCGCTTGTATTTATAAACAAAAAATCCCTCTATGGAAAAGTGATTGACAGCTTGTGTAAGAGCAAAGAATAAAGTTATTCAACCTTTCAAGACTTCATTTTGTTCTGATTGATCTTGGCCAAGTATTTACCTTTTTAATGCATTCAATAAGAAACTATCAGATACATAGATCAGTAATTTACAGTTTGCTCATTGTAAAAGACAAATTTGATATAAAGTGTCTTCCTGTTCAAAACTGCAGAGGTGATAAGCTCCACCTCTTTATAGTAACATTTTACTTCAAGAAGCAGCACACATTTACTTGGTCTTTTTTATTGTTGAAAATTAGCTACATTGCAATTTTCAATCCTACATGCTTGAGTAAATAAATAAGATAGGTGGTAGGTGAAAACAGGACTTTTCTGAGCACTTGAGCGTCTGCAGAGCAATACAAGATGAATGAATCTATTCAAACACAACAGTGGATAAACTAATGATGAGAGAAAAATGGGTTTTGCAAAATATATTTCCTTCATTTCAACTTTTCTCAATGTTTTTGTCTGCATTAATTTCTACACTATGGATCAAGGTTGTTTCTTTTATTTTGCACAAACATTAATCTTCTTCAGTGTGGAAACAAATCACTCAAAAGTAGAAGAGACGACTTGACTGAAACTATCCACTCGTGTTGTAAGATATTTCATTTTCTCATATTAAAACCAAGAACTCAATTAATTCTTCTACGTCGTCTTCTTTATTACACCAGACCAACACTGTCCCACTGTGCTACGCTAAATCCATAGCAGCTAATGATATGCAAAGTTAAAAGCTATCTACTCCCTTTATTTGAGCGCTCCCCGATGACTACCGCCGGCTGGATTTCAAACTAGATTTATCTGCAATTGAAATCCATTCGACTCGATCTCAAATCTTTATTCTTGCACGGCCCATTCTCGAGGGAATTAGTTTAAAATATCGCAAGATGAAACCAAATGCTAATGTCTCCACTGAGAAAATATATGGGTCCTTGGAGCTGCCACTGTCACTTTTTAAAAAATATTTTCCTTGCGCAACTTTATTTAGCCTTCAGCTCCAAAAGTTTTCCTTCAAGTGAAAACAATTGATTTCAAAAGCAAGGATTATTAATTAGGTTGACAGGAATAAGTTTTGTGTCGGCTGTAAGGACACTTTGATTTGCATTGCTAACGAATATTCAGAACACAAAGGAGAAAAGTTGGTTCCGCTAATTGTTTTTTTGGTCGTTTGAAGTTGCAGAACAAAGTGGAGGAGAGAATATTTGAGCGTCTGTAACTGTGTGAGTGGGATGAAGTGAAATGTCAAAAGTCTGTGACCTGCGTGTTCAAAGGGCACACGCTTTTAAATCAGAGCTGGACCAGAGAGCAGAGAGCCAAATCTCATCTGCAATAAGGCTTTTGGAGGAGTGACAGGGTAAGAGCTTTCTGATGTTAAAAGTGAAAGGTTTGGTGCTTTTTATCAGACTGTAAAAGAAGGAAGTGTCTGTCAAATGTGTTCTGAAGTCCCGTGAACCCTTTAGAATATCGCTAGTAGTTACAGGCCTGATTTCATTGGCTGTTACTGAGGAGAATTTTCTCTAACTGACACTTACAGTTACACAAAGCCAACATATTCATATTTTTCTCTCTGTATGTGTCTCTTTCACGCTCTCTAATTCTCTCTTACTTTCTTCCATGCTTTTCTCTCTCTTGCTCGCACTCTCCCTCTGACCCTACTCTCTTTCTCCCTCTTGCCCTCTCTATTCCTCTCTCTCTTCACTCACGCTCTCCTCTTTACTCCCCCTATCTTCTCTCTTTTTTCTCTCTATCTATTTCTCTGTCTGTGTGTGTGTATCTCTCAATGTCTCTCTTTTTCTCCAAGTATCTCTCTCTAATTGTCTGTATCTTTTTTTCTTGTTCTCTCTATCTCTTGCTAATTGTCTCCCTCTCTATTTGTCTTTCTCTAGTATTCGTTCTGTATTTGTCTCTCTCTTTCTCTTTGTATCTCTATCTAATTGTTTATTTTTCTATTTCTCTCTCTGCTTCTCTCTCTATATGTATTTCTCTCTCCAATTCTCTCTCTATCTGTATCTCTCTTTTTAATTGTCTCTCTTTCACTGTCTCTATATGTTTTATTTCTCTCTTCTTTCTCTCTCTTTCTCTCTCCATCTCTCTCTCTCTCTCTCTCTCTCTCTCTCTACCATGTAGATTATATTGCTTTAGTCTCAGAGATGGACTGTTATGGTGTATTTTCCTGAAGAATGATACAAATGATTGTATCAGAACAACTGCAATCACATATTGAGTATGAATAAAAATCATACTTAAGTTTTTGTTTTTTTTTAGACTGGACTGGACTGGAAAAAAAAGTTCACATTTATCATATATCTTCCATCAAAAGTTTGATATTTGTACTGCCATTATAAGTTTAGTCTTCATCTTAGTGTTTCCCTTTTGGCAATAACAAAACCAAAACATAACAACACTGATCTCTTATTTCTAGAGATATATACAATTGTTTTATGTGTTTTAAAATTAACTGCATTACTCAAATTCTTTAATCTCATGCTGCACTTTTATCATTCCAGTAAAGCAGACCTTTGGTGATGTGTGACATGTGATGTGGTCCACAGCAGCTCTCAGCAGGTGGTCCATGCCTGTTTCTCTTCTTTGTTTCTCTTTGTCTCTTCATGTCGTCTCTGCTGGAGCTGTGTTCTCTCTCTTCTCTCTGAGCTCTGACCATCTACAGCCGTGTGATGTTTGGACCATTGGCTGTGCACTGCTCCATGGATGAAGCCTTTGATGGGTCTGATGGGACGTTCAAAGGTCCGTGTGGAAAATGCCCTCCAGCTTTAACCTACACACCACATATATGTTCTGTATATATGTGCTGTGCTGTGAGCTACACTGGTTTTCCTCTCAATCTGTCGACCAGTTCACACAGACTGAACATTTGATCCTGGCTTCGGTTACAGATGACTTTATTTATGTATGAGTCGATGTATAACTTTAAACATAGATTGTAAATCTAAACTATGTTCACCCAACAAAATCCCTCGTGTGAGCTCATCATCTGTGAACAGGAAGCACATTTGTGTAATCTGAAAAAAAAAAAAAAAAAAAAAAATCTTAAATTGTAAAATGAGTAGTTCATCCTGTCACATGCACGTTAGTATTGCACAGGTAGTGAAGGCAACAGGTGTTCTTCTTCCATACATCCATCTGTCTTCACTTGAACAGAGTGATAAACTAGACCTTGAGATAAACATATGGACTGTAGATGTGTGAACTCAACATAATGTACTTTCCACAGGAACATCTTGCAAAACAAGTTGTGAACTAGTTAAAAGGCATTTTGTTTTAAAACTATTGCCTATTGTGTATGGACATAAATGAAGACAAAATTGCCCTTTTCTTAAAATGAGTAATTTTTTCTCCACTCAAAATAAGTAACTTTTTTTTTTTGTATGACCATGAACAAAGAAAACTGGTTTGAAAATGTTTAAAACTAGAAATATATACAGTATTTTTAAGGCCATAAACAAATAACAAATACTGCCTCTACTCAAATAAGCAATATTTCCTTTAGCACGATCCTAAATGAAGCAAGTTACATTTTGTAATATTACTACAGTAACAACAATAATTAAATAAACAATACTATATCTAATGTCTGTATTATTTATTAGTATTTTTGTTTATGTAATTATACAACTATAAATGAACAAAGTATCCTTGAAATTGTATTTTGTATAGTCATAAATTCTCATTTGGTAAACTGTTTGATTTTCATTGTGATTTGATCATGTTATTTAACACCTTTCTTTTGTATGAACATAAGCAATTGTAACGCAAAAGTAGCACATAAGAATATAAATTCTAATATAATATAAAATTAATTAAGTGTCCAGCACAGATGTACAGCGGGGTAGGAGTCTATGAGTTCTTTGAAATTCTTCCTACTTCCTTTGAGTGACATTGCTTATTGTAGTTTTTATTACATGTACATGTTATACATGTGTTTTTGTGTTGCTCAAATAAACTAAACCAAACTAATATTTGACACAAATGTATGCATATATCCCTGTCATCTGCTGCACCGAAGCAGAGACTTTTTTTTTTTGCCTGTTAATAAAGATCTTCTGAGAACTGCAACTTTTGAGTCTGGAATCAATGCCCTTGGAGTAAATACGACATTACCATTGAAAAAAACAAAACATACAACTCACATCATTACCAACACTAAAAAAACATTTTCTATTCCCACGATTCACAGATAAGCTACTATTCAACATCAGTTTTCTTCAAAGACAGCGCAGAGAGATGGGTTCATTTCGCTAACAACATGAACTATAAACCTGCCACAGTAAACATCAGCGTTTGCCAAATGCTTCCGTCTCTTGTCATGTCCTTGTTTGGAGCGCTTTGATGAACGCTCAGTGCTTTCTGATTGGACGTTTGAATCCCTGGTGGTGCTTCACGCTCAGTCCTCCACCATATGTCCTTATGACTCATGTATGTTTATTTTTATCTCTAATTCCAGCTCCATTCTCTGTTATAATGATGAGCAAACATATTGAGCCTAGCCTGTTAGCGCAGCTGTTGACTGGCATTCTAACTGTGCCATTTACTTTCTTATATCGTGCGCAAAACGACTTGTATAACTTGGGTCTTATCATTTCCAAGTAAACAGCGCTTGTTTTGACTTTTCAGCTGGGAGCCATCTTGTCGCTTAACTATGATAAACTTTAATTGCTAAATGTCCTTGAGAATTGAAGACACTTTTAGGCATAATTGGTTGTTTCAGGAGTGAAGAAGTTTCTTAGGTTTTAAGCATTTCCTTTTCAAAGTATTCATAACTGACTTTAATTGGTTTAAAGCTGACGTTATAAAGTTTACTTTATACATGCTACTGCTTTTCCTGAATCCAGTGGGAGAAATTGTATGGTGCATGCTTTTCTTTGATTTTAGCAGTGTTGTACATTTCAAGAACTACAGATGGAAATTAGTATGGTTCAAACTCTGGTGCAGCCATTTTTTAATTATCTTCACCTTTCACAGTATATCAATCAATCCTGATAATGTAATTCTGCGTAAAAAGAGCTGGTGAAACTGATGAAAAAAAGAATCCAACTCTTTATAAATAAGCATGCTTAATGTAGTCTGTATTCTAATAGGTCCACATTCATTGTTTTACATTTTGCTCTGCCCTCAAAACGTTTGGACAAATTGTTTGTCAGTTGTTGTATTCTAGTGCATTATTGAATATTTATAGGCACATCTCCACTATATATCTGACTGGCTGGGATACTATCAAAAATAATCAGAAACCTGGGGACCACATTAAATCATCAGGAGCGCCACATATAGCCCCTGGGCCGCCAGTTTGAGACCCCTAGTATAAGATGTACTTATTAGACTGATTTAAAGATTTGAAAACACTTGAAACTAAAAGATTTTAAAAAAGACTTGCAACTTGGACTCAACTTGGACTTGCCTCTCTTTGACTTACGACTTGACTTCTCTCTTTGACTTGGGACTTGAGGCCAAAGATTTTAAGACTTACTTGAGATTTGCAAAACAATGATTTGGTCCCACCTCTGGTTCTTTCTATTTACCAGTTCAAAAATGTGATTATATTGAGATATACATTTTTTTTCCATCACATCCAGCCTTATTTCGAAATGATGTCAAATCCAAATTCAGGATCTAAAATCATACTAACATATATCATACAGGTTAGATCAGATCCATATTCCAGACAGACCTTCTGTGATTGTTAGAGTGAGAAATGCTTTCTTCTAGCCTCAGTGCAACCTCCCTCCTTCCTCAAACCTGCTCAGGACCACCTCATCCTTCACACTGAATGTATTTAGTGTAATCTTCTGCTGCCCACACAGGCTGCACATATGTTAAAGACTCCTGGACCCCTCATCAAACACCCAGGTGCTGAATCCGAGCAGGAGCCCTCCATCAGGCCTGACTGAGCTGATAAACTGATTTGGCAGAGGCTATTTTTAGAGCTATAGGGCCCAGGCTGGGATACAGAGGGAAACAGATGAGCGGACTGCATTTGGTTACAATGAGATGTGAACAGTTCATCACAATGGGGCTGGAGGCTGCTGAAAGACTGAGAAGCTGAAGGTGAAACATTGCCGTAATCTTACGGGAAGGACAAAAGTTTTTCACATTTGGAACTTTTCACACTGCAGTTAGTTTCTCAATTCCATGTTTGTTCCCTTGTTTTTCATAAAGCAAGTTTAATGTGTTCAGAACAATCAGACCATTGCATCAGCTTGGATGTAAGTCCAAACTGTGTTGTGTTGTGTTGTTGATGTTGTTGTCATGTGTGAAATGTAGAGGAATGACACAAAATGCGTTTAAATAATGCACAGACATTTGTCAATAAACATCAAAAACGGGTGACTGCTTTACCTTTTACTTATGCTGGAAAAACACCTCCAAATGGATTTACAGCTGGTGTCCAAAACAGACCAAATCTGGCTTTTTATGAATGAGCTGTGGATGAATGTCTTGAGCCTTTTTTCTGCCACATGTTGGGTCCAGATAATAAAGTTATTCTATTCTATTCTACTTTGGTCCATTAAGAGGTGATGAGTTTTGTTAGAATTATTTGATTAACAATGGTTTTGGGAAGACTTTTTAACACCAAATCAAGTGTAATCTCCTAAAACATAGACATAGACCTCTTCTTAAATTAACTTTTTAAAGTTGGGTTAACTAACTTTTTTTGTTATAATATAGTAACCTTTGTGCTTTCCACTAATGAAGTGAAAATATGATGTCACTGAGATTTGTCTGAATTGAATAATAGCTGCTTTTAGTTCTCATTAGGATTCAGCGCTCTGATTGGCTGAGCTTGGGTGGTCCACTAGAGTTTCACTTTGTTGTTTGTAAAAAGTGTTTTTTAATCAATGACCATGTGTCACAGAATTAAGGAGAGAAATCAGCTACCATTCCTTTCAGTGCAAAACAAAATAATGTTTTCTCTGCATGTTTCAATGTAAGATTTTTTGGCCCCCAGAGGAATTTTGGCTAAATTTGTTTCACTGAGGAAAAAAAAAAAGGCGTCCTGATTTACAGCAACACTTTGGGGACTGGATGTCATCATTGACTTGTGAAGAATGGATAAAAGAACCTGAATGACAGCACTGCAGTTTAACTTTACAACTTTATAGAGGTGAGTGATGAGTCCTCTATGTTAGTGTCCCGTTTCTCTCTGCACTGGTATAAACTCTTCTAGTTTGGTTCATGTGGAGTCTGTAAATTAAGTTTACAGACTGATACAAGGTGGAAGACTTTACGACGCAAGAATGGCGTCTTAAGTGCATTTATTTTCATTCTTCAGACCGGGTTATGAGAAAAACATAACAACATTCAAAAACTACAATTTGTACACATTTAGTACACATGGTATACTTAGATAGTTAGAAAGTTGATTGTACACTCTAAAAATGTATCAGGGCAGCTTAATTAAAAAAATGTGAGTACAATTTAGATTTATGTCAAACTCAAATATGGAATTGTCTTTTATTCTCTCTCTCTGTCTTATTCTTCTTCTCCCCCTTTACTCTGCCACATTCTCTCGCCTCTCTTTCTCTCCCTTTCCCCTCTCTCTTGCTCTTTCTTTTTGTCTATCTCTTTCTTCTCTTTGTCTCTTTCATTCTCCCCTGGTTTCTTCTATTGCTCACACTCTCTCTCTCTCTCTCTGACTCCCCTCCTTCCCTCTCTCCCTTTCTTTCTCCCCATCTCACTCTCTCTGCCTACCTTCCTCTCTCCTCTCCCCCCTCTATTCTCACTCTCTCTTCATTTTACTCTAACTTTCTCTCCTGTTCTCCTGTCCCTCTGTTCGTCTATCTCTTTCTTCTCTTTGTCTCTGTCTTTCCCCCCTGATTTCTTCTATTGCTCACACTCTCTCTCTCTCCTCTTTCCCTCTCTCTCCTTGTTTCTCTCTATCTCACACTTTCGCTGCTTGCATTCTCTGCCTCCTTCCCTCTACTCCCAATATCTCTTCTTTTTCCTCTCTCCTCTCACTCTCTCGCTTTTTCTTTCTCTCTCTTTCGTTCTCTCATGTTTTCCTCTCTTGTCTCTCTTGCTCGCACTCTCTCTCTCTCTCTCTTATACCTTAAAAGTCTAAGTTAATAAACTTAGACTCACATTGTCAAGTTATATCAACACAAATATCTAATGAATCTAACTTATTGACCTTATGACTTCTTGCCGTGTATATTTCCGAAGCAAAGCTTACAAAACCACACTTGTCAGAGGGTCACAATAAACTTTCAACCTTTCTCCAAAATGCTTAAACTTCTTAACTGTGAAAGGAAGCTTTATGGAATTACATTTTCATTGCCAAATTAAGACAAAGTATATATACGGCACATAATTGCACAACCCAGTCTTAAAACGTCATCATCATCCATCACGGTGTAATATAATCTGTGATCTGGATGAGGTCACTTATTGGAAAGTCAGACTCAGATCAGTTCTGGCCTTGAACTGGAAAACAATGTTATAAAATCCATCAAACTGATCATTTCTAAGTAACCCGAAAATAATGAGGGCGATATTTCTTATTTTTGGATTGCACTCACTGTAATATAAAAGTTTGGACGTGCTTTGATTTCAGCCACAAGTAACACGGATCCTGTTTTATCTGGTTCACAGCCACACTTTTTTAGCCTTGCTCAAATTAGTTGAACTTTCCAAGATCAATCACGTGAACTGGTCATTCAAGGATTATTATGCATGTGGGTGTTATAAGTATATTTCAGTAAGATTGAAAAATCACAAAACAACATGTTTGAGTTTTAACCAACAACGTCTCACAGTTTGTTGTATTTCTGATTGTCTTTGTATCCTTTCCAAAGAGGGAATTCTTACACCCTGCTCTTTCTAAGTAAAAATGATTCCTGACCAATGACACTTTACAGGTTGTATAGAGTTGTTTGACAGTGTATTAGAGGAAAAGTCCATCTTTCCTCTGCAGTGAAGCGTCTGAGGCTGACGACAGGTCACAGATGACAATGTGCATCGATCGCCCGCTCCTCTCTCTCTCTCTTATCAGGTCCAATCACGCGCTCAGGTCACACTCTGAAGAATGGCTCCAATCAGGTGAAAACTTCCATGCCAAAATCTCGGAGACACAAAGAACAGGCAACAAAGAGACAAGACAACTCAAACATGACAGACAGATAACAGCACACATTAGTTATGTTTCAAAAACATAAAGCAAACTACACAGCAGCAATGTTCTATATACTCACTGGCTTGTAAGTACATGGAAGATGTACTCACAAACGAGTTTTAGAATTAGTTATAATTATTATTTTGGTTTTCAAAGCTCTTATGACAGAACACCTCCTTTGATCACCCTGAGTTTGTAAAGAGCTACATAAATAAATGTTGATTGAATATTATGTTTGACATTTTCATGTTTTGTCCGAGTTTTGGAAGAACCGTCCACTCCTCTAGTGGTGCTCTTTGAGGTGAAAAGGCTGTTCAAACCATTAGGCTTTGTGACATTGTGACATCTGACATCACATCATTAGTGCTTGTTTGCCTCACAGGAGGCGGGGATTTTCTTGATTTAACCAATCACTGCTTTTTGGTTGTTTGTCATTAAGGAATTACAGTATAAACATGTATGTCAGTGATTGTTGCCATTTCTACAAGGCACAATATTATTCTAAGTTACTGTAAATTCAAAATATTTGGCACAAGGTCAAGGAGGAGAACCTAAACAGTCTGCTATCTCAACTCAAGTTGGTTTTGGCCAACACACCACTCTGTTCCTGTTCACTGATTGGACGACCATACTTCCTGCTTTTTTGTGAATCATTTGCAGTTCTGCAATACCTGACATAGTAGCTAAAGTGATATGAAATTGAGTGGAGACACTAGGTGGCACCAGCCTGGCTACTGTTCATATGGTCTTCTCCTGTTTGTTTCAGCACATGCATAGCAGTTATTTATTATTATCTTTAGCATTTCTGTATTTTTTATTTGTACTCAAGAGCAGAGAGTCTGTGCATCCATTGGGGGAGGAGGGAGTGGATAGCACTCTCACCTCACAGCAAGATGGTTGCAGGTTGGACTCCTGCAACACAGGAGAAACCCCAGAGAGATTAGTCAAATGTAGAGGACAGATTCTCTAACAAGACAATGAAGTGTACCATAACTTTAACCACAGTTAACAAGATAAAGATACAGAGTTCTTCATGCATAAATATAGAAAATATAAACTAATGTACAAGGCAGTGAGCATGGAGTGTTAGACATGGAACACTGATGGAAGATCAACTGCTCATGACAAACAGTCGACCCACAACTGTGGACAAACAAGTAGGCACTCTGCAAATCTTCAGGCTGAAGTCCATATTGGAGTGCAGGAATGTTCCAAAGTATGGTTTTAACTGTCTTGTTTTCCCTTTGTGTAGTTGATTTTTCCTAGCAAAGTACATGTCTTGCTTTAATTGTACATGTGGAGTCAGTGACAGAGTTCACTAATATGTCTATTGCGTATTGCTTCTAAAATACACATTTCTTACAAAGAGATGTTGAAACTGCATGTGGAGCATGGCATAGTATGTGTACATGAACAGGACACAACTAGTAATTAAAACATCCAATTGTAACTGCTGCTTTGTGTGGTTCTCCAGCTGAACTTATGAGAACAAAAAGCACCTGCAGGGAGTGGTGAGGGATACAGGGCAATGGGACATCCACTGGGACACTGGGACTGCTGGGACAAGCAGTAAAAGCAATCACTCCTCTCATGTAAGTCACACATTTACTGCCTGAACATGGAGTTGCACAACTTTACTCTGCTCTATTCTGTGAGCCAAGACAAAGGTCATACTAAAGATGCTGTGTCAAGAGGGATCGGATGATGAGCAAAACTAAGGTATACCTCAATATGGACTTCTGTCAGTATTAGAAAAGCTTATTTATTTCACACAAAACAATTTAAAGTCCTAGTATCTGTCTATGCCAGGCTTATATTTAAATCAATTGTCTTTAAATGAAGTTGATTGCACTGCAAGTCTTCCTATATCTGCGCAGCAAAGATGAAGAGAACTGTACAATTTTAATTGTTTAAATACAGGAAATATTTCTGAGTAATTTTAGACACTGTTGCCACACTGTGTACATTTCATACCGTCTCAGTCTTACATGAGACAGAAATGAATATCATTTAGAGAATGGGATACTTAATCGAAGAAACATGCAAACAAAACAAACATGTTCATTTTGAGCACACATACAGTTTTGAGTCATCTCTGAAACATAAAAAACACAAAGTTCAAACTCAAGTTCAAACTCATTGGAAGCTTGGACATTTTCTGTAATTTTCCTTCTCATCCAAATAGAGTTGCATGCCTGGTCTCCTTGGAACACTAATGATCCTGATGATCTGCTCTGTGTAATACAAACCAGCAGTCAAACCTTCTCCAGATCGTGAGCTTACTTTGTTCTGGGGCCAAGTACAAACTCCTTCATCTCCCTCCAGCCTCAGTGTCCATGTCCAGCCCAGTCTTATCTCGTCTCATCATCTCTGATGCCCCCTAGTGGTGCTCTTTCATCTGTGTGTGATCACACTCTGTTATATCTCTGTGCCACATGTGTTGTGCGGTTTGGATTCACACGGCTCTATGTGGAAGCCCATTGATCTGTGAGTCAGGATCAATGACATGATCGATCAGACAGTTCAGAGAGCAGTTTAGGTCTGGTTCAGTTTTAAGTCACAGCAGGAGGATGTGGACAACACATCGGGTTTAAGGATTATCCTTCTGAAACTCCAGGTTCAACAAGTTTGCCCTGCAGGGGGTTTGTGTAGCATTACAGGCAGCCATGCGTACCACCAGCAGTACCGTAAGGATGCATTTTAATCTGTACTCTTAATTAATGGTCTTTCCCTGATGCTACGAGTTCATGGAGTTCCTCTGTACAGAAAAAAAAAGATTCACTATTCAGTTTTTTGTACATTTGGGACATAAACGTACACAGTCTTCTGCAGAGGCGAAACATACCATGTTTGGTAAAGGTTTTGTGCTCTTGCAATGCTGTCATTATGCCACGCCTCTTTTGAAGTTAACATACACATACATCTGCATGTACCCTGTGTCAGTCGAAGAATCAACATTTTTTG
Organism: Mugilogobius chulae; assembly: GCA_038363315.1. Classification (NCBI taxonomy): domain Eukaryota; kingdom Metazoa; phylum Chordata; class Actinopteri; order Gobiiformes; family Gobiidae; genus Mugilogobius; species Mugilogobius chulae. The sequence continues at coordinate 21,672,624 of CM076400.1, read as the reverse complement.
TGCTTTCCATCGGTTATGTGAATAAATCAAACCTGGCCAGACCTTCACTTTACCTCTTGGTATGTCTTTATTGTACCTTAATGGATGCCTACAAGTACATGTATCACAAATTGAGAAACACTATGCTTGTTAATGTTATTGTGTTTATGTTGTGCCATTGTAGAGTGATCCAGACAATGGCCTTAAACTCAGCTGTTCCACTCATTTTATTAAAATTGTTGTAAATGGTTAAATATTCATCTTTGTACTGCTTATTCCCATTTGGGGTAGCGGGTGACAAGAGGCTATCCCAGTGACTTTGGGCGTTAGGCGAGCAAGACACGGGACAGTATCCAAGTCATTGCAGGGTTAACACAAATATACAAACAAAGACAGACTCATTTATTTGCTGTCAGAATCAACCGTGTTGCCAATTGACCTAAACATGTGTTTTTGAGGTCAAAGGAAGCTAGAGAACCTGGAGAAATCCAAGGCAACACGAGGAAAATATGCAAACTTATGACACTTAAATACTGCATTGTTCCTGTATAGAAAAACATATTCTTTGCATTTGATCGGAGATTCTCCTCAGATGCTTGAGAACATCTTCCAATCTTCTTGTAAGGATTATAGAAAAGGTCAGTTCTTTGGCTTTGTGGAATTACATCCTGATGCCATGGAAACAGGTAAATGTAATGCCATACTGTGGAATGAAATCTACTGGGGTAAAAAAAATAAAAATACTTAACTCGAAGCTTTTGTCAGTTTTTTTATCATAAATAACACAAACGCTAACCTAATGCAATACTGTGTTATTCTTTAATTTCTGTTTAACGTGCATGTATCGCTTTATCTATAGCTGTCCTCAGTATATTATAATCCCAGGCTCTTTGCACTGTTCTGTCGACTCATATCTCTCCTTTGTTTCCAGAACAATACATCTGCTGATAACCACACTGGTATCTAAGGCTGAGCACACACAGAAGTGCATAATGTAGCGGATGTTTTAAATGATCCTGTGCATTTTGCTGTGCGTCTGTGACCTTGTCCGATCCCGGGGCTGTTTGCAGAGCAGCTGCTGGCGTTGCATCTTATTTCCTGGAATATCGATCTCTTCTCTGGCATCCCGCCCGCCGCTGCTCTCGGGACGTTTTGCCCGCTTTTCCTTCTCTTTTTGTGTGCACGACATGATGGAGAGGAGCCAAACTTGCTGCTTTTCACTGGACACAGATAAACACACAACATTGATTTATTGTAAACAAATGAAAGGACTATTGGTGTTTAAAAGGGCCCATATTGGGCTTTTTTTTTCTTATTTTTTTTTTTAATTCACCTACTTTAACAGTCAATTACAACATTATTTAAGCAATGTTTTTCCCCTCAAAACTAAAACCTTATCTAGCCTAAAAAAAAGGCAGACAAAGCCCACTATTCTTTTACAGACTCAAACACCTGGTTATATAGTATAGAGTTTACTTACCTTTATGGTAAGTTTAGATGCCTGCTCCTCTCCGGTTCATAAATGTGGTGTTCCCCAGGGTTTCATTTTAGGTCCTTTGCTTTTTGACCTCTATGCTCTCCTCTTGGTGGTGTCATCAGTTTAGTTTAGTTGTTTTTAGTTCAGTTTACTTTATTTAAAACAGTGTGTAGTTACATTAAAAAGATGGCTGCACCAGAGTTAGCACAGAGCTACTTTCCATCTGTAGTCCTTCACAAATAACAGTTTACATGCAAAAAAAAAAAAAAAAAAAAAAAAAAAAAATGAAATAACAGACTTTAAGAAAATATACAACAGTAAAACACTCATATTCAGTAAAAGTTCCATTAGAGGTTACAACATAGCACCAGGGACATGGAATCAGCTTCACAGTTATTATACACAGCTTTACATCTCCATATCTCCTGATGACACCAGGTTAATAGATGCTCTTTTTAACTACATTTTACACATCAAATCCTGGATGGCATTAAACTTTTTCCAGCTTAACCAGGACCAAACTGAGGTGTTAGTCATGGGTCCTGCAGCCGTTTTTTTCCCGTCTCTTGTCCCCTGTCTACGAAGCAGTCTGCTGGAGGAGACCTCACGGCTGGAGAGAACATTCAGGTTTTTAAGAGCAGCCTGAAGAATCTGTTTAGCGTAGCTTTTTATTTGTATTTATAACCTTAGTTTAGTTATTATTAGCATTTATTACTTTATGTTTACTTCTGTATTCTGTTTATTTCTATTTTTATGCAGGTGTACTTATAATAACTTATATTATATTGCATTACTTTTACAAAAAAAAAAAAATTCCTCTGAGGAACCTTTGCACCAGGAGCTGTAATTGGCTGTGGCTGCTGGGCTCTGGCTTGTGGGCCCCTGGAGGTTGGTCTTGATCACATCTCTTCTCTGAACCTCGGGCTGGTGTCCTGTAGCTGCAGGTGACTCTCTGCTCTTGCTTCCGATGGTTCCTTTGATGGTGCTTTCTCACCTGGCTCATCTCTCCCAAGCCTATTGTACCCAAATGCATTCTAATAAAGTCATATATTTTTTAGTATGTGTGGGGATGTTGTCAGGGTGATTGTTGTTGGAGGTGTGTTAAGTTTGATTTGTTTTTAACAATTAGCCATGCCTATTTCTTGACGTCAATACCAAAGTCCCTCCAAACAATCACACAGATGCTGATGATGTTTATAATTCCCCTTCCCTTATACACATTTATGCAAAAAGTTAACCATACAAATACTTTAAAGAACTTTTGACAGACGCACATTTCCTTTTGTTGAAATTAACTGCGTTCCTATTAGCAAAACAATAAATCTGACTGAGACTTTCAGAGCTCTGTGTTTATTGCCTTTTATTATAATATATTCATGTCTTTTGTGTCTTTAAATTACCAGACATGCTGCCAGAATAAGGCTAATTTTGCAAAGCTAAAGGTCATCAAACTAAGACTTGCTTTTTAACCTTATTTAATTTCCCTTTAGATTTGTATAAAGAGCATTTCAAAAAAAGGTTATAGGTGAGGCTTAAATGGCACTTCTGAGAAACAACAGATTTAAAACCTATAATTTAAAGTTCAGGTCACATTTAAATTGAAATGTGTCTAACTTCCATGGTTACCATGGTTACTGTTTTTTCCAACTATGGTAATTTGTCTTTGTTTGGGTCTGTAAAGCAGCAGGGTTTATTTCTAGTTACCAACATTACTGTAGATTTTCCCACTACTGTCTAATCATAAACTGGGTCTGTAAAACAACAGGGTTCACTTTTAGTTGCCATGGTCACTGTTGTTTTTCCATTACCGTGATATTGAAGAGAGTACTTATCAGTGCATTTATATTTTGTGAGGGGGGGCTGGCAGGGAGATAAACAAGCCTAGCTTACCTCAACATGCACATAAGCACATACATGTAATAAATTTAATATGTACGAGAAAAGCTCAGAACAGGAGCATGTTTTTAACTTTTAGTTCCTCAATACATCAAAGGTTCATTCCTCAAGAGCTGCCATTGGAGCTTCTGTCAAGAACTAATGAGGTTCCAGGTTTGTCTAGTTAGCTAAACCAACCAGATCACAGATCAGCTGTGCTCTTTGGGAGCATGAGAACGACATGAACACTGCTACTGTTGTTGCAAGCTTTCTGATTGGCTACCAAAAGCCCTGGGGAAAACAAACAAAAGACAGACGCTCCTTTGGCATCCTGTGCAAGGACCTGACCATACATTGGCCTAAGACTATACTGTAATGTTTCCCACTTCCTACTTGTAAAAATGCGCTGGAACACTAATCGAACTTATCTCTTGCAAACTGAGACGTGGGCAAGAGAGTCTCACACACAAGAGATCAAGCATCACCACAGAACATGAATAAGGAATTAATAAGAAATCACAAAAACTATTTAACAATACTTTTGTTTGTCTTAAAGGTTAGCATTAGCCATAATGCTTACATATGCGTTGATTCAGTTGGAATTGGAATTTTTCAACTGGGAAATATCCCAGTTCCTTGTTGCCTGGAACGCAACATTAGGATATTGTTAACTGTTTAAATGTTTTTTTAACATTAATTTTCTTAGCATACACTATTTAACTCACATGAGGCGATCTAAGGCTTCAATCGTTTCTGGCAGTATACATAATGCACATATAGTCAAGTTAACAACTAGCAGGATTGACACAATTTCGGCAAATTGTGAACTGCCAATTACGATATGCAGTTCTTTGAAAACGGCTGCAGGTAAAGACCACCCCTTCATTAGATATGCAGTAAATAAATAAAATAAAATAAATAAATACATAATTGTCAAAAAGGGTGATTTTTGACAATGGAAATCTTCCACTTCTGCAGCTGGACCTAGTGTTCAACAGCCTGACTGAAAAAGCTAAGGATGGCGACTAGTTGCACCAGATTTTTGATTGGTTAGACCAACACAATCTCACAAGACAGCGTGCATATACAATGACACAAAAACAGCTTATTATGAGCACCATTTCACACCTTTTTTACGCCGTAGCTATAGCACGGCATAAAAAAGTGTAAAAATGACACAAGATTTCATAACGTATAAAACACACAAGTTTTGGTTGAAGCCGTGTGAGAACATGTCTTTAGATGTAACGTGTAAGTTTAGTCTTCAAGTTACTAAAGATAGGTTTAGGGCTGGGGCGTGGGTTCAGTTAAGATTAGAATAAGGATAATGTTAATATTCATAAATAAGAACACGACTTTACAATTACCATAGAAATGAACTGGGACTGTGACACATTGCATATTTACACAATAAAGCCGTGAAATTGTACTAATCATGCACAATTTACATGTCCTGTGATGTCGTAATATACAGTATGTTCGCCTTCTTATGAGCTCGAGTTGGTTGGACAGAAATATTCACTTCCAGAATTAATTGGACATTTTATTTTATATTGGTCTCTCTTTTAGTCTTCAGCTTCTCTATAACCTCCACACATTCCTGCTATAAACCATATTTTCTTTGTGATACGTCTATACGGAATCAAAGCAGCCACACATTTTCCACTGTGCTAATGATCAAACAAGTAGCTCCTCGGTTTACTCATGAATAAATCTGAATTATTAACCACACGACATTTGGAAACCGCAGCTAAAATCCTGTTTCTGTCAGAGATCATACACAAAAACAGGTCATTTTAATCCAAACGCTGCTCCTGTGACTTACCATCATCACAAATCTACATATCTGCCTTGAGGGGAAATATTTTAGCTCATTACGTTCCCCTGTTCATGTATTTTATAACGTACAAGCTTTACTTTTTCATTTTTTTGTATTTAGGACAGACTTCTCAAGCGTGCACACAGCCGTAAACCCACAGTTGATTCATTACACAAGCCTCTAGGAAAAACTATTGGCACGCCGCAGTATAAATAAATTAAGCTTTAATTTTGGCCTAATTAATTGTAGCACATAGTAAACAATGATTCCCAGGCATTTGAATAAACATAGTGAAGAAACAATTATTTATTTTATGGCTTTGTATAAGAATTTAATCTAAGGACTTATAAGGAGAATTTTAATTGTTTTGGATTGTTATTAGAATACAGTATGTTTCATTGTAGAGGTTTATTTAGACTCTGGTAATGGGTGATACACCATATTTTGGATAGCTTACGCATCTTGAATTTTGTCCAGATGACAATATTTGAAGCATTTTCTACTTTGGATCACTCGACTGATTCGGCTCTAGTGGAGAAATTAGGGTGAGACTGAGATTTAAGTTTTGCTGATTATATATTGAGTTGACAAAATCAAATAACCCATGAATGGCCATTCAGTAATAAATATGTAAGATTCAATCTCAGAAAAAATATACATTCAAATCTTTTCTTGCTGTGCAAATTCGAGAGTCTGTATGAAAAGTTATAAGCGCAAGAGTTTGATTTTGATTGTCCCAATTTTCCCGAGCGTATGACACGCTCAGCAGTTTGTGGCTTAATAATCCATAAATTGTTTACAGAAAAGTGCAATAGTGAAATTGCGAGTGCGAAGGAGGGCAGCTTCAAAAAGTAATGGCAGCTTCAAGAACCTCCTACCGGCCCAACCAGAGCAGGAGAGGATCTTGGTGAGTGGTGAGTGGTGAGTCTTGCGTCGAGTCCTGGGCTTGAGTGGAGAACTGGCAGGGTTCTGTCTTTAGGTTCTGGGCTCTGACTGTTAGCTCGCTATCTGACCTGGCCGATATAGTTATTTGCAAACCCGCGCTCCCTTAGAAAGTGATTGGCGCGCATCGTCACTTCACCTCGTCAACATTGTGATGACGTAATACTAAAGTTCACAAGGTACTTATTATAGAAGAGGATGAAACTGCTCTAGAAGAAAGTTTTCACCTGGGTTACAATTATGATATAGATGCAGTTTTTTGTAAGGCTTGAATAATGTATGCCATTATAAACAAAAACTCATATTTGATAGCATTTCTCTTTTAGTTGTTGCTCTTCCTTGCGATTCCTGTGCCTCTGAACCTGAGGTGGATCTATGGGAATTCCTCCAAAAAACAGAGGCTTTCAGTTTGAGTGTATTTCTGACTTGACAGCACAAAACAGTCAGAAGTACAAACCGAGTTGTACAAAAATAACTCAGGCCTCATGCTGCGGTCTGACTGAGGAAACACATGTTCAGAGCTGTAAGACAAACACTCCAACTCCAACAACGCCAATTCATTTTTTATGAGCTACAATTAGATCAGATTATCCTTCTTTTTGTTTGATGCATGTATCATTTCATTGTAGCTCACCCTAATGACAGGATAAAGATTGTAACTGTTTTGGATCCAGGTCTCACTAGATGTGTCTGAACATCCACACTATTCTTCTGAATAGTCCACTACTCATGGGTCAGGCTGTTTTGGTGTCTGAATCTCCAGCAGGTCAAAAACTACTGCACTCAAAATTTATCACAATGCATCTGGAAAAGTAGTCAGATGCATAGTGGGGGTCATCGTAGTCACTGATGGACCCTTACAGTGTTGGGTGCAACAAAATACTCAATTAAATTACTCTTTTTCTGTTACTTTTAAGCAAAAAAATCCAGAAAACATGACACATTGTGTGAGAAAAAAGACTTTAGAGACAAAGATTAGCTGCTGTAATGGGGCCCAGAATAATTTTTACAGTTGTTTTTAGTTATTTTGAGCCTGTTTAGGCTGACTATTTGATTACCTATGTCTAAATGTCAATAATCAAACATAAAATGAGCAATGTTTGCAATATTACAATGTAATGCCAAAGTAATGTAACTAAGTAACTTTCTTGAGGCAGTAACAAGTTACAAGTAATGAGTAATTACTTTTTCAATACTTTTTCTCCAACACTAGTCACTAGAACCGTTAAAACAGTATAGACCACAAATCATTGTGTGAATCGGGGAAAAAAAGAAAAAAAGAAAAGTGGACAGCATCAACAAACAACACAAGTGCACAAGAGATAATAAAAGAGCTGATAAAATGCACTGCTGACCTGTTGAGCTAAAAACTGTTAGCCACAAGAACGCTAATGGATAGCTGTTAAGATGCTAACCTTAGCTGCTTCGTTTGAGCTGTAAAAGTTTAATTATCCAGTCTAAAATGATGTTTAACTTTATTCAATTGAAGGAACAGTGGTATGACTCAGGGTCAGCTAAGAGCACTGGGCTCTGTGTTAAAAAAAACTAATTAAAGATTCACTGTATCGAGTGTGGACATTTGGACTCAGCCAAAAGCTTGTTGTATAAGGCTGGTGTAACAGTTTGGGAATAACCTGTACATGTTAAGTATTTACTGTACAAATGATAAATATGAATACAGTATAATTAACCCATTTATTCCCAAATTTTTCCCAGACACAAAAATATCCAAATCATGTGTCATTAGTGACCCTTTGAAACAATCAATCAGAATTTTTAGAAATTTTCATGGGAAAATGTGTGAAAAAATGTGTTTTATGTTCGGTCACAATTGTGACCGCAGTGGGATAATGGGTTGTACTAACCATTGGACAAACGCATTATAGGTCTGATTGACCTGTACAGTGTTTTTCTGTGTTTGTGCATGTTTGTGGGAGTGGGGGGTAGGAGTATTCCATTGACAGCTAGGGCTACTCAAATGATGGCCCGCGGGCCATATGTGGCCCCCTAGACAGTGTGAATTGGCCCATTATCGAAAACTGGGACAACGTTCTAGAAAAACCTATAGGATACACTGTTTCTTGCAAACTGTGAACAGAGGTTCAATCTGCAGCAGTAGTACTGAGACTGAATACAGGTCTGATTGACTTGTGCAGTGTGTTGGGGTGTGTGTACATATGTGCGGGTGTGCTGGTGTGAAGGTAGGGTCAGGGTGTCTGTGTGTTGGGTGGGGTGAATTTGCTTGTGTATAAAATCCAGGAGAATGGGGAAGAAGGTAAGGTTGGGGAAGGAGGTTGTTGAGGTCTGATCAAAAGGAGACCATCATTCTATTTGTGCTCTGTTTGCATAACTTCTGCATATGCATTTAACAGTCTTGTTGGCAAATAGCATGTTTCCCCTTCATATTCCATGTCTGACTCATCACTATCACAGTCACTGCTGACAACTTCTTTCTTACCTAGTTTTTATACGTTGGTTCCAGTTCCTTGTGTTTAAGTCTCTCCATGGACTAGCATTAAAGTACATCTCTGACATGTTAGTGAGTTATGAACCATCTCGAACTCTGAGGAACTCAGGGACCGGCCCCTGCTGGTGCCCAGAGTCAGGACTAACATAAGATCAGGATAAAGACAGAGTCAGGACTAACAGGACCAGAGTCAGGACTAAACACGGACCAGAGTCAGGACTAAACATGGACCAGAGTCAGGACTAACATGGACCAGAGTCAGGACTAAACATAGACTAGAGTCAGGACTAAACATGGACCAGAGTCAGGACTAAACATAGACTAGAGTCAGAAAACATGACAGAGTCAGGACTAAACCTGGACCAGAGTCAGGACTAACATGGACCAGAGTCAGGACTAAAGGACAGAGTCAGGACTAAACCTGGACCAGAGTCAGGACTAAACTGGACCAGAGTCAGGACTAAACATGGACCAGAGTCAGGATAAGCATGGACAGAGTCAGGACTAAGCATGGACCAGAGTCAGGACTAAACATGGACCAGAGTCAGGACTAAACATGACCAGAGTCAGGACTAAACATGAACCAGAGTCAGGACTAAACATGGACCAGAGTCAGGACTAAACATGAACCAGAGTCAGGACTAAACATGGACCAGAGTCAGGACTAAACATGGACCAGAGTCCAGGACTAAACATGGACCAGAGTCAGGACTAAACATGGTGAATCAGCGTTTCAGTTTTATGCAGCTAAGATCTGAAACAGTCTTCCTGAAGATGTAAGACAGACCTCCACTGTGACTATGTTTAAATCTAGACTCAAAACATTTCTTTTTATCTGTGCATATGACTGAAATGCTTTGTCTGCACTCTTTATTTCTTTAACGTACATTTTAACCCTAACCCTATTTTGGTAACACTTTACAATAACTACACCTTATTTTGCATTAATAAAGCATTAATAAAGGATTAGTTAACCATTTACAAATATTTTGTTAATCATTTATAAAGGTTAACTAATCATTTATAAAGGCTTAATATCATATATCTATTAAGCATTGACAAAGCATTTAACCTAAATAAAAATACTAAATATTAATAAAACATTAATAGCAATACCTTACTAAACATATATAAATGTTTATTGAATTTATCAATTAGGCCTTTACCAAGTATCAAATACTTTCTTTTAACCAAACACGACTATTTTTATTATTTATAATAGACATTAATTGACATTCCATGTTTGCCAATTCATTTTAAACATTTCTAATGAGTTGTTTTTGTTAAGAGTGGGGAAAAACATATGTAGCCCAGTGGTAAATTTGGGTATTACCAGGTAACAAGTGATGATAGGTTTGTTTAACTTTTCACTACACTCAAGTAGGTCACACAAAAAATAATATACTGTAAGTAAACGTTTATTTACTTTAGCAACAGTGACACATTATTTTGCACTATTTATCCATGATATGTATTTTTGGATGTAGATGTAAAAGCTCGAATTATATTATCTGGTTTAAATAATATCTTTAGAGGTTTTTGTTTTTGCCTCGCCTCTGTTTACTTTTAACTGTTCTTATATTACTACGTTTCATTGGTCATTTTTGTGTTCACTCTGTATAGTCAATTGTGATTGGTCGTTGTTACGCATTGAGTGAGTATACGTAACCTTGCGTGTGTTTACGCGCTGGAACTTTCTACACTGCCTTCTCTTTCTGTTGCACCTGCTTGGAGCGCGGGAGACTTAACGGAGAAAAAAGACTCTTTAAAAGCCGAGGACTCGATAATTCTGAGCGAGGAGGCTCAGTTGAGGACCGCGGACTCGTTTACTTTGTGAGCAGAGAAGTTGCGAGTGAGATCGGAGTCTGGAGGCCGGAGTCGGAGCGGGGAGACGGAGCGGGAGCCACGAGGGAAAGAGGCGGCGTCTGCGTGCACCACGCCGGGTGTAACCCACTATACAGACGGAGCCGCCCGGTACATCGCGCCGCGCTCAAGACTCCATATCCGTTGAATTTCAACGCACTCATGGTTTTGCAAGTGAGATTTCAACGCTCTCAATGTTTTGCAAGAAACTTTCCAGGCCTGCAACGTTTTTATTTTTGAATTGAGGTTCCGTTACCGTGAGTAAACTTGACTTAAAGTCTGAGAAATTCCAGCATCTTCTAAAAAACATTCGAAACCATTACGCGCGCTTTGAGTTCCATTGTTCTACTGTGCTGTGTCTTCTTGGTTGTTTTGGGGAGAAAAGCTAAGGGGAAAGGCAGTATTTGGGAAATGTGTGATTAATCCAGATTAAAGCTGTGGTCCTAATTTTAAAAGTGTAAAGGTTTTGCCAATTTAAAGGGGACTGTGCTACATATTTTTGGGGGATCTTTTGTGTTATCTATTTTGGTACTAATAGGCTCTGTGCACGGAATTTCAGTTGGCTGTGTGCGTTCAAAATAGCTAACTTCTGTATGTACGACCTCTTCCTGTTAGCGTTAGCATTTAGACACAATTATGTCTCTTTTTAAACACACAAGTGTCCTCTGATGAAATATTCCTCTGATATGTAAAGTCTTTAACATGTTTTCTGTAACATTCACCACAACTGTCTGATCTAAAGAATATTTATTCGTTTTAAACTGATGTAGTGAAAACCTCATATAAAAAAACAAATAAATCCTCTTTGCATGTGGTTTTTGATACTTTTCATGCATGTTTTATTTGAATGTTAACTTTAAATAAAATATAAAGATGTATCTGTGTATTTGTACATGATTATTATATTGTTTAAAACTTCTATGTGCATTTTACCTGATTTTTGTTGGTTTCGTTTGCCATATTCATTGTCATTCCATAAGTACTTTACGAAAACATGTATAAGGCATTATGTGTCCACACTTTAGAAGAGCTCACTCCAATCACCTTATTAACAGTTAGTAGATGCTTTATAACTGACAATTGTGTTTTACAAAGATTTTATAAAGCGTCAACTGACTGTTATTTTAAAATGAATTGGCAAACATGGGATATGTTTATCATTTACATTTATAAGTAAGTTATAAAGCATAAGTAGTTCACACTTTAGATGAGCTCACACCAAATCCATTATTAGCACTTAATAGCTGCTTTATAAGGGATAATTTGACTCTATAAAGGATTTGTAAAGTATCAATTAATGATCTATTATAAATAATAAAAAATAGTTGTGTTTGGTTAAAAAGAAAGTATTTGATACTTGGTAAAGGCCTAATTGATCAATTCAATAAACATTTAAGGTTAAGGTTAAGGTTAAGGTACACTTTATTGTCCCCGTAGGGAAATTTGTCCTCTGCATTTGACCCATCCTTCAATGCCTCTGGGGCATCTCCTCAGGAGCAGTGATCGCCGCAGATGTTGTTGCTAGGCTTGGTCAGGACTACCGTAGCTGGAGGATATTACCCTAACGTGCATGTTATTGGTTGGTGGGGGAAACCGGAGTGCCCGGGGAAAACCCACCCAGACACGGGGAGAAACATGCAAACTCCACACAGAAAGGCCCGGCCCGTGCAGGAATTGAACCCGCGACCTTCTTGCTGTGAGGCAAGAGCGCTAACCGCTCAGCCACCGTGCCGTTTAGTAAGGTATTGCTATTAATGTTTTATTAATATTTTGTATTTTTATTTAGGTTTAATGCTTAATAGATATATGATATTAACCCTTTATAAATGATTAGTTAACCTTTATAAATGATTAACAAATTATTTGTAAATGATTAACTAATCCTTTATCAATGCTTTATTAATGCGAAATAAGGTGTAGTTATTGTAAAGTGTTACCCTATTTTTTATTATATTTTTTAATATTTGTCGTTTTGTTTTTGTATTGTATGTTTGATGACTCTTTACCTGCCTTGTAAAGCACTTTGGATTGCTTTGTGTATGAATTGTGCTATGCAAATACATTTGCCTTGTCTTGCCATCTCATTTTGAAGATAGGCTGCAACATTCTATGCATTCTCTGGAAATTCTTCTTGATCCAGCAAATCAAGAACCTCAATCAAAGTAAATCTAAAAAAAAAGCAAAAGTTTGGTAGTTACCTACTTTTCTGGTGTATGCATGTGTAGTGGTGTGTGACGGTGTGTGTGTGAATGATAGGGTATATAAAAACTGGGTAAAACTAGTTAGCATGCAAAAGTTTGCATGCACAGTATGTGTTTGTATTTGCTGAAAGGAAAGTGGCAGTATAGGCAGGAAGCTGGGTAGCAGACCTACTTTTTCTTGGGATCTGGGTGTGTGTGGGGGGTGGAGGGGTGGTTAGGTGTGGGGGGATGTCTGGGTGTTGGGTGTGGGGGGTATGTGCCTGAAATTAAGTAAAAACTTAGATAGCAGCACAAAATAAGGTAGAAAGGTTGGCCTGAGTGTGTTAGCATGTACATACAATGGATGTTCCCACCGGTCACTATTGTTGCCGATGACTGACTTGTCATATTTAGGTTATTTATATCTTCAGACATGTATGATTCACACAGAACTAGAAACACTAAAAGTCTCAATAAATATTACTATTTACCTGAGGTGCAAATATGGCTTTAGTCTGTTTTCTTTCTCTTTTTTAGAAGACAAAAACTTTCGGCCTTGCTGTCTCTTCTGATTTGCTACACCTCTCTGTAAACTACATTTGAATAAAAAAACTGATTTCCCATACAAATTCGTAAACATTGTTGGGCCAAAATCCTGTTTTATTTCCTTTCTTCCTGCCCTTTTTGTTGTTGCATTTTTGCACAAATACAGCGTTTTTTGATATGCCAAGTCTAAAGTTCAGCATCGACACACTAATGATGCAGTGGAGTTTTTCCTGGTCATTTGAAAGAGCACGAGTCGTAACCATTGTCCTCACAGTCACAGAAGAAAACAGGACGGACTAGTTTTTGGAGCAGATCAAAGTCTGTGTTCCTGCTCCAGCCTCATCTCAGAAGAAGAAGAAGAAAATGTAAACTGTGAGTAGTGAGTGAAGATGCAAAGGGCCACGTCAATCTCTGTGACACCAACATCCTCATCATTCATCTCATTTATATGTAACTATTACATATTTTATTCATATATTTGAATTAATTATCTTTGTTAATAAAGTAGCAGAGTGGTTAGAGCTCTGGCTTACCAATAAGGAAATTGTGGGTTTGAATCCTGCCCGAGACCAAATCAACAGCTCACGGTCTCTCTGGGTGGAGTTTGCATGTTCTCCCTGTGTTCTTGTGGATTCTCTCTGTGGATCTACTATATTCTCTGGATAGGACATTTTGAGCTTGTAGCCGTTATAAATCAGCCCCATTGGCTGCTCCATACTGCAGTCAGAAATTCCTCTATAGGCTAGAAAGCATTTTTATTTATTTTTTTTCTAGAGCGCAATGCAAACACAAACTACTTGTGCTCAGCAGAAACAACCTCTACAGCTTTAAGATCATTTTTTTTTTTTGTGGCAATTCTGACCTAGTTTCACCACATTAACTTTTTTTTTTTTCCGGTGCAAAAAGTTTTGGTTCATATATTTCAATTAAATTCATCTTTATACCAAACTTAAAGTCAATTAACAGACAATTAAAAAAACAACAACGAACAAGTTTACTAAAAAAAGACATATGTTGCCACATTTGTGACTGATGATGAACTGCACTAAAACGTATAAATATAAAACATTTAAAACAATTTTTGAGATTTAGCTTTTGGCTACCGCTGCTCGCTCTGTAACTTCCGCTCTGATTGATCTGCATGGTCAGAACGTCCAGCTCCTCACGCAAAGATTTATAAAGGGAAACACAACAGGTGCATGCTCCATAGTCTGTAGCCCACCTAGCAAAAGGCTAAGCCATTGATGCACAGTGCCTGCCATCTTTGATCACTGGGGGTTGGTTCTCTCTGGGCCCTCCCGCTTTCTCTCACGTCCAGAAACCAGTCCAGACTCGCTCAAGAAAATGTAGATTTGCAACAAAATGTCAAAAACGTACAATAAGCATGTTTCGTTACAAAAAGCCAAAATGTAAAATAATCAAGAATTTTGGTTCAAGCCATGTGGCGACATTTTTTTAAATCTTAACCAACCCCAAGCCCCTTCAAGCCCAAACTTACTGGACAATCCCCCCCCCAAAAAAAGTGTTGCCGCATGGCTTCAACCAAAATTTAACATTTTGGCTTTCCGTAATATTTATGTAAAAAACGTTGTGAAAATGTGCGCATCGTACATCATTGTACATCTACGTTTTCTTTGAAGACTATTTCTTCTGAGTATTCAAGTTTTTAGAAACAGGCTCAAGACCCATCTTTCTTAGCTTAGCTTTTAATCAGTATTTATTGTTTGTATGTATGTATGTATGTATGTATGTATGTATGTATGTATGTATGTATGTATGTATGTATGTATGTATGTATGTTTGTATGTATGTATGTATGTATGTATGTTTGTATGTATGTATGTTTGTATGTATGTATGTATGTATGTATGTATGTATGTATGTATGTATGTATGTATGTTTGTATGTATGTATGTTTGTATGTATGTTTGTATGTATGTATGTTTGTATGTATGTATGTTTGTATGTATGTATGTATGTATGTATGTATGTATGTATGTATGTATGTATGTATGTATGTATGTATGTATGTATGTATGTATGTATGTTTGTATGTATGTATGTATGTATGTATGTTTGTATGTTTGTATGTATATATTTATGTACTGTATGTATGTATATATGTATGTATTTAGTTATTCAAGTATTTAGTTATTTATTTATTTAATTTACTGATGAGCCTCTGTACCAGGAGCTGACCTCATCTCTAAGCCATGGGGTTTAAACACCTTCACTGACTTTCTCAACTGGTCCATCTGTACTTGTCAGAACATAGCAAAATGTGTTTGTACCTGTGTGTGGGGGGGTCTAAATATAAATGGTAGAGTTGACTGACTGAGGGCTCAAGTATTGTCAAAGTCTTATTCACTTTTAAATGTGCCACACTGTCAAATATAACACTTGAGTCAAAGTAATGTGTTTACTCCAAGAAGCACAACTGCATCCAAAAGTGACTCCAGTATGTACATGAGGATAACGAAGCTCCCGCCGCAGTGACAGTAGAGTTTTGTGTAAACATAATACAGATGGCTTTGTGCACTGGGGATGAATGGGCCGATTAGCAGCAGTGTGTCCTCATTCATTAAGCCTTTATAAACCTATGAGACTGCCGATGGATTCCCTGACACTGCTCATTTGTCCCGCAGAGTAAATTGGCCACTTAGCCTCTCCAAAAGTTTTGCCGCACTCACATATTGGCAGTAACCGTGCAAAGTTTATTTCTATTGGCTGTGTTCACTCGCAGTTTGAAGGAGAACTGGGAACAAACTGGTTTATTAATTTTCACAGCTTCAGTGGGTTTTTTCGGTCGTTAAATACAGATGTTTGAGAAAAGTGTTTGTTTAGGGAGCTATTTGAGTCTTGGTAAGCTAAGTCTTTCTGTTGATTTTTCCTTCAAGCATATTAAATTTCAACTGAATATTGTCCTAACCACTGGCGTCTGGTGAAACTTTGGACAGGGGGGCTACATAACCACAACACTAACTCACCAGACAAACACAGTAAATGAGTTATCATCTATTTTCTTCTACAAATTGAGAAATATAGCCAGTAATCAGCGTTAGAAAAATACTTTTCTCCTCCAAGCCACTCAAAAGCACCAAAACAGACACGTTTGTCAGATGTGTCCTCAACAATAATACAAGGCAATTACCTTTGTGCTCAGACATGAGTCAAATGACATATTGACCAAACTAACACTGTTATTTAGATATTACAAACTCGTGGATGCTACATAACTGCACTCATATACTTATGAAACCGACAAAAAATAAATAAAAAATAACTGCACTTACATGAGAGGAGAAAGTTGACATCTGCACTCACCTAACTTGCCTAACTCAGGTCTCTTCATGGCTCTGTTAGCTCCACAAACACATGGCTTTTCTTCTGCTGCCATTAGTTTTTAGTTCATGCTCTAGGCTGTATACAGCACATGATGATTCTGAACCTTAGACCCACTTGTCATTGGTCAAGCTAACTGTCAATCTCTTTTAGTAGCCAATGATGTGTTTTGGGCTGAATGGAACCAGCCCCGCTGCTGCACTTTACTGTGTGCAACAGAACAAGGGCGGGACAAGCACCTGTCAATCATCCTCTCATAGACTCCTGCAGGCTGGACAACACTCGCCCTGCTTTTTTTAGGACGTTTTCAGCAAAATTGACCTAATTCAATCATTAAAGTATAATTGCAGCACCTCATAGTAATACATTTAAATACATATATTTTTATAACTGTTATTCTTTTTTGCAAATATTGTCCCAGATTAAGATTTTTTTTTTTTTTTTTTTTTTTTTCATTGAATTATGCTGATGTTTTTCCACCCCTAAAAGGTGTCTTTTTAATGTGTGCCAATTACACTTGGAAATGTCACTCAGACTTAAGCCATTGTAACGGCAGCTTTTTGTGCTTTTATGCTTTTTTATGAAAAGGACTGATCAGTTCAAAAATAACCCAATGACTTGATATAATTCTAATTGAAATATGATCAGGAGCAAAACTATCATCATTACATTTTGCCCCAGGGAAATAAACAAACGCAAATGACACACTAATACTGGCAGTGCAGAGTTCTCATTAAAAGTCAGATGGAGAATTGATCACATCACTGATCACCAATGAAGAAGCTAATCACTCCCAAACGTTTCCATAGAGACCCATTTGTGCACAGAGCAGGAAGTGCAAACATCATTTTACTGTGTTAGGGAGTCTGTTTCGGAAATGCACGACGTGTCCCCTACAGCTGCTCTGGCTCGGCTAAAATTAGCTCCAAACAAGAAGACAACCAGAGGGAAAGAGAGAGAGAGAAGTGAGAGTGGGAGTAGATAGAAGAAAAGAGAGAGAGACAGAGAGAAAGACACACAGAGAGAAGGGTGGGTTGAAGAGAAGTAGAAAAGGAGAGAGAGAGAGAGGGGGGGGGTGTGAGGAGAGAGGAGAAAAATAAGAAGATGTGATTGAGAAAGAAAAATGGAAACAGGAGAGAAAGAAAATATAAAAAGAGGAGGGTAGAAAGAGAATGGAAGAGAAAAGAAACTGTGTAATAGAAAAAGAGGGTAGAGAGAAATCAGATAAGAGATTAAAATGGGAGAGATGGGAGGGGGAGAGAGAGGAGAGAGAAACGGAAAGAGGAGAAAGCAAGAGGGTGAGAGACAGAAAAAGTGGGAGAAGGAGTGTAGAGAAAAGATAGAGACAGCGGAAGACAGTAGAGAGAGTGAGAAGAAAGAGACAGGAAGAGAAAGAAAGGAGAGCACACAATTGGAGAGAAGAGTGAGAGAGGAAAGGAGAGATGGAGATGGGATAGACAGAGAGAGTGAAAAACGAGAAAGAGTGAGAGAGATAAAGAAGGAGAGAGCAAGTGAAGAGGAAGAGAGGAGAAGAAAGAGAGGAGATGAGATAAAAGAGAGAAGACAGAAGAGAGAGAGAGTGAGACAAAAGGAAAACATTAAAAAGGATGAGAGAGAGGGGGTGAGAGTGAGAGAAGAGATAGGGGCTAGAAGAAATGGAGGGACAAAAAAAAAGAAAAAAGAGAGAAACAGGAGAGAAATAGAGGGAGAGAGAGCAAAAAGAGAGGAGTGAGACAGTGTGACAAAGAGAGGGGAGACAGAGAAAGAGAGAGAGAACATAGAGAGATATAGACAGAGAAAGGGGGGTGGATAAGACAGGAAAAAGAGAGAGGAGGGAAGAGAGATGGGAGAAATGAGAGAGAGAAAAGGAGGGAGAGAGTGTACAGAGAAAGAGAGAGAGAAGACCTCAAAACCTAGAATACGGAACAATCTTGGACTGAAAATATTCAGCTTTTTTATTGAATGATTATTGGAGTTGCCTGCATGTTATAAAGATTGTCAGATTTAGCTTACTCATAAAACCAAATATTCAAATCACTTTCTGCAAAATACTTTGTATTTGACCTTGCAGCTATTAATACATTAAAACATTACTAACTTTTTATAAATTTTTTCGTACATTCATGTGAGTACATTTCAGCAGAAGTTTTGCATTTGTGTGTAATTGTATTTTTTACCTCACATGTCTCTCCTTAAAATGTCCAAAATATAATGATCAGTAGTTGTCCCGAATCTGCGATTGAAAAATCCGAAAAGCTCATTTTAATTGCAATAATTCCTGTTTTCCTCCTGCCTAACGTTCGCGCTAACTATCCCTGAATACACCTGCTGCTGTTTTAGCTGTTTGGCCCTGTCCCCGGCCGTCGCCTTTTTACCGGAATCTTTGGATCTCACGGAGTTTGAGCCATAAAACAAACGTGTGATTTACCTCCAGTTTTGTCCCAAACAGAAGCACTGTCACAACAAGCTGCCAATCACTCTGCGGCTGGATCCAAAAAATCAACACCAAAAACAGCTACAAAGTGCAGACAGTTACTCAAAACAACCTCAAATAAAACAGACTGAGAATGAATCGAGAATAATAATCAGCCATTTTGTCACAGGGCAGAAGCTTCAACAGAGCAGAGTCGCAACAACCGCAGGAAAGAACAACAACTGTTGGTTTGAACTATTTATTTCATTGTTAGATTCATAAGCCCATTTCCAGGATGTTGTGTTTGGCTTGGTCCCTGTTAGGTCCAGGTCGGGTGAATGCATCACAGTCAGGTCCAGGTGAACTCTGGAGACACGTCACAGTCAGGTCCAGGTGGAGACACATCACAGTCAGGTCTAGGTGAACTCTGGAGACACATCACAGTCAGGCCCAAGTGAACTCTAGAGACACGTCACAGTCAGGTCCAGGTGAACTCTGGAGACACGTCACAGTCAGGTCCAGGTGAACTCTGGAGACACGTCACAGCCAGGTCCAGGTGAACTCTGGAGACACATCACAGTCAGGTAAAGGTGAACTCTGGAGACACATCACAGTCAGGCCCAGGTGAACTCTGGAGACACGTCACAGTCAGGTCCAGGTGAACTCTGGAGACACGTCACGTCCAGGTGGAGACACGTCACAGTCAGGTCCAGGTGAACTCTGGAGACACGTCACAGTCAGGTCCAGGTGAACTCTGGAGACACATCACAGTCAGGCCCAGGTGAACTCTGGAGACACATCACAGTCAGGTCCAGGTGAACTCTGGAGACACATCACAGTCAGGCCCAGGTGAACTCTGGAGACACATCACAGTCAGGTCCAGGTGAACTCCGGAGACAGTCAGGTCCAGGTGAACTCTGGAGACACATAACAGTCAGGTCCAGGTGAACTCTGGAGACACATCACAGTCAGGTCCAGGTGAACTCTGGAGACTCGTCACAGTCAGGTCCAGGTGAACTCTGGAGACACATCACAGTCAGGCCCAGGTGAACTCTGGAGACACATCACAGTCAGGTCCAGGTGAACTCCGGAGACAGTCAGGTCCAGGTGAACTCTGGAGACACGTCACAGTCAGGTCCAGGTGAACTCTGGAGACACGTCACAGTCAGGTCCAGGTGAACTCTGGAGACACATCACAGTCAGGCCCAGGTGAACTCTGGAGACACATCACAGTCAGGTCCAGGTGAACTCCGGAGACAGTCAGGTCCAGGTGAACTCTGGAGACACGTCACAGTCAGGTCCAGGTGAACTCTGGAGACAAGTCACAGTCAGGTCCAGGTGAACTCTGGAGACACATCACAGTCAGATCCAGGTGAACTCTGGAGACACGTCACAGTCAGGTCCAGGTGGAGTAGGCGAAATCCATTGGATGCAAGAATATTCACTTCCTGAAACTGGGTACGGTTAAGGTTAGACTCAGTTTAGGTTGATTTGGTCTAAGTGCTATAAAAATGTATAAATAATAATAATAATAATTTTAAGCTTTCAAAATCAGTCCACATGTATTGCTCAGTTACCTGATACATTCTAAGCCTCAAAGTTGTAGACACAATGCTAACAATAATAGATAAACTTTGTTTGGTAAACAAACTAGACATTATTACACAGAGACAAGACTTTGCAAACTGATTTAACAAGATTAATAGATACATTAACAAGGTAATTGTGCTGGGGAAAATCGTTTAAGGTTATGTAATTTAGAAAAAAAAAGTGTAGTGTAGTGCCTTTAAGTGTAGGAAAACTTTGGGAAAGGAAAGGTATGCTAATCAGGTCATGACATCATTGTGTTGGGGAAATAAAGATGCATATCAGCCACAAGAGCAGTCTAACACTCTGTCTCTGAATACTGTTCCTAAGCCTTTACATATTTTCCATCTAATTCATCATTTATTTATGCCTCGCTCATTAAGGACAGTAAAGGCACGGTTGCTATAAAGCATTAACGTACATTTTTATTAGGTTTAATGAGTACATATCAGTGAAGCTCTGTGTGTGTAGTGAGCACATCTGCCTTACACTGGGTTTATAGTCAGGTGCAGTATGAAACTGGTGCAGGTCCTGCAAGATTTACAAAGCGATGAAAATCAATGTGTGCTCCTACACTGACCTCGGAGCTCTGTGGACCCGGGAAAGTGGAAAGGAAAAATACACAATTTTTAATTTATTTTTTTTATCAAATGCTGGTAAGTGCATCATATAATTAAACTCATAATTCTTTGTTATTGCATGAAGTGTTCTCGTGTAGACCTGCATTGTAGTTGTTGGTTATAGGGTAGAAATGGTTTAAAGCCACTCTTTGTGAAGCTGTGAGTTGTAATGACTCCCTTGTCTGAAACTGCACACCTATACAGTACATGCACCACATATTACAAATTAAGAAGCAGAGAAGGGATCAGGTCATTGTTTGGTAAGTAAATCCTTGGTCAAGTCCAAATCAGATGTCTCTAAAATGATTATTATACAACACAGATTTAAATGTGTACCAATTAATTCTAAAATGGATGCAAAAATGTTATGTATGATTTTTACCACAATCCTGATCTTAACCAACTCCAAACCTCATAACTAAACATACCCATTTTTTATAACTTCAAACCTGCCATTAAACCCAAAGAAAATGTCCCAGCGTGGCTTTTCCACCAAAAACACGAATCTAAGTCGCTAAGAAAATAGAGTTTAAAAAACAAAACAAAAGGGGACAAACACAGCAGGCTGTTAACATGTCATATTACAGATACACAATTTATTGAAACCACAATGATTAAATATGCACAGGGTGGTGGCTGCTGTTGGCAGGGTGGCCCATCCTGCTTGTGTAACAGAAGCAGAAACACTGCATTATAACAATTTGTTATTAGAAATATATCCCCAGAATGTAATTAATAAAACAATTCAAAAGATTCAAATTAGCATAAGATTCACTTTGAATTCAATGGGAAACACACAACATCACAAAAAAAATATGTCTATTCATGATATAAACCCCAAAGTCTCTGTTTTCTTCTTGTCACTCTTCTGCATCGACATCCTCATTGTCGTGCCCACATGCTCTCACATTGACGTGCGCCACGTAAAAAAAAAAAAAAAAAAGGATGGGACCATTTTTATCTCATCCCAGAGTCTGGCCTCCACCTCTACCTCTTACTTTTTTGGGGGCAATCCTCGTTCATTGGTAAACTGTCTCTCAGTTCCAAGTCCATTTACAGTTCACAAGTGATCATATCCCAATTGAGTTAGTGTCCATGGATGCAGACACCTTACAGAATCAGCAGTTTTTGAGCTCTGTGACAGTTCAGAGGTCAACTGAAAGAGTATTTTTGGAACATTTGTTTGCTTTCTCCAAACACCCATTAACCCTTAACCTATTTTTTTTTTTTACAAATGTAAGGGAGAAGTGTAGGTAATTTCACATCACCATCATACAAAAGAGAAATAAAAAAAGGACTACACAAAAGGCTTAACTGTTAAAATTTACATATATATACACCTAACATCAAACCCCAAACCCCAATGGGTGAGAGAGACAGCATCATAACAATGCTCCAGATTTTTAATGTATCCATAATGTGTTCACCTGCAATGAATATTTCACTCAAAGAAAACATAACTATACAGACTGATAGTTGAACTTTTAACTCTCTTCATTACTTGCCGGACACATACACAGTCAGATTGGCACAGAAAATGGATTGATTTTGTTTTTACCTTGATAATGGAAGTGAAATGATCCGCCCATCTCCTGCTTCAAACTAATATATATCTCAGCGTTCCCAGTGAGCCTGTCCTCGTCTCTCCATTACCTCTCCTGTGTATCATTACCTTTTATCGTCTCTTCTGAAGGTGCAGCGCGTGGGCCTCCGTCTCACGATGCCGGAGCCGTTTGGCCACGTCTCCAACGGCAACGAGGCGACTTGTTTTGCTGCTAATTAAAAGAGTTGGCATCTGCTCATGCTCTGTTTGTCCCACTGCTCCATTCCTGCCGCAGCACAAAGAGAAGGCATGCATATTTATGGAGAATGCAGCGTGGCCATTCTGTGAGATTACGATGGAATAAAAGCTACAGATATCAGCAAAACAGCCCAAGGTCGCCACTGAGCTGGTGATCACGAGATTCTACTACTGCAAGAAAGATGCTCAAGTGAGAATGTTTGTTTTGGGTTGTATAAACAGAGCGGCTGTTGGCTTTTGTGAGTCTATGCAAAATTTAAACACGGACTGGACTTACGGGAAAGAAATACAAAAGTCTGAAACTTTTGTCAGGACGAGCAGCCTCATATTTTGTTCCATGTGAAAGAATGAAGTGAAAACACTGCAGGATGAATTGAATTATTGTAGTTTTGACCAATTATGTTTGGATTGTAGAAGTCAGTGTTTTTCCAACCAAGCTTAGTTAGATTTAATGTGAGAATTTACCATTTGGGAGACTCGAAGCAAAACCAGTCACCATCTACACTATTAAGATCTACTTACACTAGGGATGGAACGATTCTGCAAAAAAGAGTCCAATCGTTCGATCGTTGCATAGTTCGAGCGATTTTGCACAAGTACACGTGTAGTTTGTAGAGTCGGCATCACGAGCAGTTACAAAACCGAAAATGGTGCTTATGGAGAAACAGTATTTAACCGAGCATGGGTTGTTGTTATTTGCCGAGTTCAAAGGGTACGTAAATATGGAGATATAAGAATGGCTATTATTTGGTCAGAGGAAAACAAAGATGGGGCATCTCAAGGGGCATTCCATAAATAAATAAAATATTACATAATAAATAAAATATTACATAATCACCAGAGATTACCAGCTGTAGTACAAAGGCTGGACTGTAGCGGGAAACTGAAGTTGAGCCTAATCTGTGAGGTAAGATCTGTTCGCCACAGAGTTTGACAACTACGCGCGTGCAACTTATGTTTTGTCTTCTGCATCAAGCGTTACGTCATTGATTAATCGACTAAGCGACTAAAAGACAGCCCTAAGTAAAGGGTTAAATTATTTTCTGTTCCAAAAATAAAATAAAAAAACACACACACACAAAAAAAATAAATAAAAATTAAGCACAAAATGTCTCTTTCTCTCTCTCTCTCTCTTCCTCTCTGTCTGTCTCTCCCCCTGATAGTTGTGAGCCCAGGAGAACACATACTGAGTGTTTGTGCATTTCCTGCTGTTTGGACTGAAGAGTAGTATTTGTGCTTTTCCCTCACATTTGTTCTCTGCCTCCAGCTCAGTATGGACACTTCACCTCTCTCTCTTCTCCAGCTCAGTATGGACACTTCACCTCTCTCACTTTCTTCTCTCTCCTTTAGGCAGCACTATCCATACTTTTTTTTTCCTTTTGAATTTGCAAACCTACAGTATACCTTACTGATATACTGTATTTGGGCAGCATGATAGCACAGCGGTTTGTGCTCTTGCCACATGGACAAACATTGAAGTCTTTTGTCCAGTTCAGACTCTGAAGTAACTGCAGTTTCAAAATTTGACATCTCACACTCACATTTTTTGTACTTTTGCCAATTCCATGTCTGTTCCTCAGAGGAAACCCGACATTTCCCGCTAATCTGTTTCATATGTAACGGCTGTAAATGTCACACAGCACACAGAGCAGTTACAACTTGACTGATGGGCTTTGTGCAGAACTAACAAAGAGACCTCTCACAATGCCTCACACTATTTAGCTGTCCATCTAATCTCACAAAACGTAATCTGATGAATAGCTGCTGGCTGACCTGCAGGAATAAGATGTAGAGCAGATAAACGATAGGGCAAAGGTACATTCCGTTTTACAGGTGTATTTAAGAACATCTCTTTTTCAGATGGGATAGAACAAGATCCTCATTCAGATTATCCTCCAAGATCAAAATGCTAAATGATTGATCATTTCTGCACTGAACAGTGTCACAAAACATTTCTAAAACATGTGTGTACAATTGTACTGCAGAGGGGTATTTTCCTTTAAAGGTCCACCCTGTAACTTGTTGACCAAAAAATAAACTTAAATATAAGCAGGTCTTTCTAGTTTAGATGTATTTGTGACACAAAATAAGGAATACAAATATGACTTTACTCTGAGAGGGCTTGCATGGGCACAAAAGTAACGATTATTTGTCCGAGGATGGCCTCCTATCTATTTTCATGGAAAAGCAACTCCTTTAACAGTTTTTTTTTTTTTTTTTTTTTTTATAAAAATTGTTTATCTCAAATAGGAATGCTATAAAGAATAATTCTTCCTTTCTGTTTATATTGAATTGTGAATTTGGCTTTTAATCTCTGGAAAGATACACAATGCACCAGGGACTATACCTGATTTTGTACTTAAACTCAAAGTAGAGTCCCACCAGCACAGATCTCTTGTTATTTCAGGTTAATGTTTTTCAGGTGAGACCTTTTTTGCGTGTCTATTGGCGTCTCTGTTTAACACTATCTTCTTAGCGTAGCCACATGGGGACATTTTCTATGTACATATACACACATTTCAGTGAGATCTCGTTGAAAGCAGACATAAACACATCTTGGTGAAGAAATACAAGACTCAGAATGCATTAAATACATGGCCAAAAGTGAGTTTAGATTGAATATATCTGTTTATGTTTTTAGGATGATAAGAATCAGGTCTAAACCTTTTAGATAATGCATTTTACATTTTGATTATGACAAATGCTCTAATCGTGATTGCCATTTCTCTTTCAGGTACACCTTTTTTTTTCCTCTCATGGTTGTGTTGATCTTACTGTTTTTCTGAGAATATTTTAAACACATACACTATAGCTGTTTTTTTCACCTTGGCTTTACAGCTGGGCTTTTAGCTATAATTTACCCACTTCCATAAATGACCATGTCCTTAGTTTTACTTACATTATCCACTTGCCGACACCAGACAGAACAAATTCAAAGAAAATGAATGAATACTCGAAATACAGCAATTACTTTTTGTCCATTTCAAGAGAAACTAGCCGACACTTTCTCTGAAGACTGATTAGCTTCAAGGGAAAATGAAAGGTGTAAATTGATTTAACCATACAAGTCATACAAGAGAAGAATAATGTTGGAAACCTATTAAAACGTGTTACTTTATATATTTTTTTTCCTCAAAACAGACCGTCCATCTAAAAACCAGGTGTGAATTTTAATCTGCGCCTTATTTGGTCTCACTACAGTCTGCCGTGTCCTGAACTCGCCTTTGTCAAAAAACGCTCTGTCGACTTCTCCTTATTTCCTACTTTTAAATCTTTTTGTATTGCCTGAGCTACAGTGTGTGAGTCAGTGAGTGCACTAAGATGAATCACCTGTGCATTTGCTTTGGTGAAAAGTCTGGAACAAGTTCAAGAAATCTGTGGGTTGAGAGAGAAAAGAGGCAGATCTGAGTTAGCTTGGTCGTTTTTTTGATGGTGACTTTGAACGCTATTTAGCATGGAAATATTTCAGGCAGTTTTAATTTGCTTTTTGAACACAGTACTAAATCAGCTTCAATTAAGCAGCTAGGTAAATATTGTGGGTTGCTGTTGACTGTCCATTATGGTGCGTTTAGACTGGACAGCTTTTTTGTATCATTTGACGTCAAATGTTTGTGAAACTCACCCCTTGACACACATCTTTTGCTTCCACACTTCTCTTTCCCCCGGCAACGTTCTTTTTAAGCGTGTCTCTGTACTTCTCCATTGTTACGTTGTGCTGCAGTGGTTTGGCAAGCTTTTGGTCAAAACACCTTTCATTATCACAAAGTAAGCCTGCTTAATAATGATTCTTACCTGCGTTGTAGAGGAGGAGAAACACAAAGCATATCTTTCAAAAAGTCTCTGGGTGCTAAAGATTTGTATGATCCATTGAAATGTGTGTGTTCAGAAAAAAAAAAATTAAGTTTGAAGCACTGCACAACAAGTATTATTCCACCATGAATGTGCAGGACTGCTGTAAAGCGAGCTGTCCTCCTTTTGTTTGTGTCCAACTGTAGGTAATCTTTCTTTTAACACAAAGCATATCTTCCAAAGAGTCTCTGGGTGCTAAAGATTTGTATAATCCATTGAAATGTGTGTGTTCAGAAAAAAAAAAAAAAGTTTGAAGCACTGCACAACAAGTATTATTCTACCATGAACGTGCAGGACTGTTTGTTTGTGTCCAACTGTAGTTAATCTTTCTTTTATCACATGCTCTGTTCCTCGGTTTTCCCTGTGTTTGTTTCAGGCGATCTTCAGTTTCCTCTTGTGTTCCCGGTCCTCTTGCATTTGTGTCAGGTTGAGTTTTCGTATAGTTCTCCAGGTCTGTGGTCTACCGCACATGCCGCTTCTCCCAGTTCCCTCGCACGGGCTGAACATTGCAAGAGTATCTGGCTGCAGACCTGTACCGCTGATCTCAGTCTGAGCTTAGGCCGTAGAGCTGCGTTTGTGCACGTTCACGTCCATGTTTACGCTGCAGCTGGTTTGTCAGTCGCAGTACATACGTAATGTCCGGTAACAAACAAATGGCAGTGATTCTTAAATGCCATAATGGACTTCCCCACCATCAAACTGGCTGATAAATCAGGCTACAAATATTGGGCATTGATTAAAAACAAAATCATACAGCCCTATCCCTAATATGTTATATTGTAGGTTTTGTTTGTCTTCTGTTTGTCCTGGTCACGAGAGCATGCCACTATGTCTCAGGAGACTAGTGTTTGATTGGTTGATGTTCGCCATCAAGTGGTGCCTGAAACATTTTCCAACTCTGGGCCAGTGCGGTGGATGCAGGTTTGAGCTTCGTTGCCGCTGATACTTTAAAATTCAAACCTCATCAGGCTGGACACAATTTTGTGACGCAAATTCGCTGGACTCAAGATGTGGATTTACATGTAAGTCACCTCAAAGCAAAAAATCTATCCAAAATTACCAGCCTGGACAACCAAACCCTTTTTCAGTAATTACTTGGTCTATTATTGAGAAAATACTGTTCACAAGAAAAGCTACTGTCTCAAATCTCAATTGACTTTCTGCAGAAGAAGCCCAACAGACATCTACATGGCAGCTCTACTTTAAACTCTCCCTTCAGTCTGTCTGGGTTACATCTGTGAGGAGCATTAGGTGCCACAGAGCAGGACCCATCCTTATCCAGATTTTGGAGCACTCTTTCTCTTCTATCTGCTATCGTGTCAGCACTTTAAAAGTCATTGATCACGTCTGGTCTCTCTCTCTCTCCTGCTCCTCTGTTTGTCTGTTATTTGTCAAACGTGTGGCTCCATTTCTCTGGCTCACCTTTGCCTGGCCTGATCTGACAGCTGTCGTCTCGGCCCACTCATTCCATCGCCGTAAAGGCCATTCACACTGACCTGGGACCAGCCGCACGCCCAGTGTTTGGACTTGATAAATGAACACAACAAAACTCCCTCCAGGCCACCAGCACTCACACACGAAAGGAAAGAGTTGACTTTAGACCAACAGTAAACAACTGCTTTCTTTACTTTTAGAGTCATATATGTTAGCTATTGTTGTGTTCAAGTAGTTTCCATTATCAAGTTCAGAACTGTAATTTACAAGATTAACATTTAAAGATGGACTAAACTCCACATATGATCATGTTTCAAACTGAGAAGTGTGCTCAGACTGGAGGTTTCAGGTTTACTTGTTATGTCGATGTAACTTTCTTTTTTTTATTTTTTTGCAACCAGCAAGACACGTTTCAGCACCTCGACACCTTGATTTGCAGTGAGGAAGTTCAAACCTCCATCCAAAGCATTTCCACCATCTCCCATTGAAAGATCTAAAGTTTAGGCGCCTGTTTGTGCCCACACTTGTTCTCATGGATTGCGTGTCTGTGAATTTTAACAAAAAAAAGCACATTAGAAAATTAAGTTATTATTATTCATATTTGACTTGCATTTTATCATAATAATATTCTTTTGACTTTGACTGAACTCTGGCTCAGGCTCCGCCCCCTTTCTCTTCCCCCTCTGCTGTTGCAGACATATGCTCACAGAGAAGAAGGAGCACTTCTGTCCCACTTTTTACCAGGTTAGAGATGCAGTGGGGTCAAATATCTCTTTGTGGATGCATTTTAAATTATGTTGAATGTGAATGTAATTTTTCAGGCAAAATTTTTACAATGTTTAGGACTAATTATGTTTGTCAATATTTGTCCTATTAATACAAATGGAAAACTGAAACAGAGTTTAGCCTGTTTTCTGTCTGATCATGTGCTCTAAGTTTTTTTGAGAAGGAAACGTTTTAATACAGCTGCTCAAAGATACATAACTGAACCCTTTATGGACATTCCCAAGACCGTGAGACCGTTCTTTACTTTTGCGCACAGTATCGTGACAATTTGATCTTGTCCCTTCCTTATTATCACTTGAACCTGAGCAGCGTTCTTCACATGAACATCGCAGTTTTGGCCAAATATGTGCCATCTTGTATTGGGGAGAAAAATCATGAAACGATCAATAAAAGTCAAGCTTATCTTTTTTTACAGGCATTTTACCGTTATATAAAAATGTGTTGTGATCAATTACAATGTTTTAGCATTTTGTACAATAATTGTTGACGATATTTCACGTGACTTACTGTAAATGACGATGAATCGAATGTTTATGCATACTTTCTAAAATGACAGTCTTGATCTTGATTCTACAGCAGCCTTTTATATTACTGAGTTTTCAAAGACTATACTTGAAAAATCAGTTGCAAAAGAAGCTTGAATTAATTAAATATTCTTCTATGAGAAAATAAACAATCTTCTATTAAAGAGTACTTATATCAAACAAACACAACAGAGTAGTTATAAGTAGTCCATGAATGTGTGTTCTTTGCTCTTTCTAAGAAAAAGTGTCACTTTTGCCCTTTCAAAATCATAATTATTCATTGCCGCTCCCATGTTGATGTTTTCTTCCTTCTTATTTATAGAAGTAAATTAGCCTACTTATTTCTCTATACGTAATCCCGGTGGTGGTAGCTCGTGCTGTAAATTGGAAGGAAATTAGCTACGCAAAAATAACAAAAGAGCTATTTTTAAAGTGCTAATCCTCTCTGAACAGTTTCCCAGTTTGTGTTGTGGCTCACCTGTGAACACTGGAGGAATTAGTGCAACAAAATGTGAGTAATGTGCCATGTACAGGTGCGGTAATGAGGTCTTTGATGTTTAGTGTTAAAAGTAAAAGAATGTTTTAATTACAGATTCAGCGTAGACAAAAGGATGCTCGATATAAATATGTGTGGAGTCACGTGGAATGTACCAAGACTGAGAGCTGCTTTGTGCAACACAAACAAGATTATTGGCATCATTATGAGTATCGCAAATGCTCTGTTATTTTGAAGGAATTTTCTTGGTTCCATTTGATGAAAGGCTGGGCTAAATTAGAAATAAATAAGCCAGTGACAATAGAAATTCTACATTCTTCAAACAGCTGGCAAACTGGGCAGGGCATCAGGACTAAACATACACAGAATGCTCCTAAACATTCTGACTGAGTGGCAAACTTTGGGCAACAAAATGGTAACAATGTACTTTTTTGCTTTTTACAAAGTAATTATTACTATAACTTGTGACATTTAACTGCAGCACTACAACATATATCTTCATCAAAAAGACTCAAGAACATTATTACAACATAATTACAACCGCTGTTTATTTGCTTTTCAGCAACTCTTTACCTGCTTTTTTGCTTTTACAGTCAGTTACAAACTCAGTGTTCTGCAGAGTTTAATTTTTGTCTTATATATAGCTTCTTTCTTCTATTTTATCTTTATTTTGAACTCCTATAAGAGAAAATGTCAATTGTCTCCATTGACTCTCATGCATTTCTTGCCACTCAGACCACACATTTAGAATGCTGTGATGTCACCTGCATAACCTCTATTTGTTATATTCCTACTGTACTAAATACGACTACGGTAACTTGTGTCTAAAGTCGCAGTTTAGAAGTCCTTGTGTCTTGTTAAAGATACAAGAATTAAATAACTTAAAATCCCCTTCCTTGTAGCACAGATATCTTGTTATTCAAGTGAAAATCAGTTTATGGTCTGTGTACTTCTAATAGACCCATTTACTGTTAGTAAACAAAGATGGCTGCACGCGTGAACTGGTGCCCTAATGGAGCCCAGTCTCAGGCTTTTCAAGCTACGCAGGTGCATTTTCATTAAAAAATCGCAAAACTCTCTTTAAAAACTCAATTTAACGAACAGCAAGCGACTCCAGATCCATGAGCATGAGACTGATGTGGGAAGTTTAAAATAAAGACTTCTGTTTGTTTAAAATGAGACCTATGGTGAAGAAACTAATTATTTACATTTTGTTAATTGCAAAATACAAACATTTTTTAAACCGGCTTAAACATAGAAACAGATTCATGGCCGATAATCTCCGTCTTCATTGTAAAATGCATCTTTAAAAAGCTACATATTTAAAAATTACTATTTTTGTTGTTGGAACATGACAATTTTGCACCCTTCATGTTTTATTTGCAATCTTATTATTTTTTTTAAACAATGGCAAGTAAATACAGACAAGTGGTAGGTGAGGACTCAGTCATCAGCAGCAGGACAATTAGACAACAAATACAACTTTGGGTAAACTAATGATGAGAGAACACTGCTACAGTCAGAAAAGTACTTTTCACAATCCAGGTTAAAGCATTACTTCTTTTATTATTGTGTCTGGTCAAATATCAGATAAAAAGTTGTGTATTTACTGTAAGTAGACGCTTATATTCTATAATGATTTTGCTTCTTCATCTCTTACATATTCAACAGTGTTGATGCCAAAGCAGTTTTTAATAGCAAACTATCCAGCAGTTTTAATCTGAATACTTTTGATATATTTTTCTAGCTGGACTTTTTACAAGATTAAAATTTGATTTTGGCATTGATTGTGTGTGACTGAGAGAGAGATGCCTCACCACACACGGACACAGCTGTTTGGAGTCACATTCAACAACTTGAGTCCTGAAAAAGCTGCTTATTTGGCAGCGAAATATCAGCGTTTCACATCAAACTAACCAGCAATTTCAGTTTGAAAACTTTTGGATGCAACTTTATCATCCAAAAAAAAGGGAGTGTATCATTACGTTTATTTTTCCAATCTTTCAAAGTCTCTGCAATTCTTTCATTATTTCCCCATTTCTCCAATTTTTTTAGTTATTTTGTGCAAAAGTACTTTTATCTTTCTTCATTTCAGCACAAAAGAAACTGTGAAAAGTGCATTGTTGTTACAGGAGGTGCTGAGGCTTGGAGGCTTATTGCTGTTGAAGTGTCATTTCTTTAGTCTGGCAGTGAACACGTTTTGGCTCGCGGCTCCACACTCTCACTGCGAGATCGGTCCGGCTGCACGAACCACGGGTCAGCACAAGCGCCACGTCCAATCACCAAATGGCACCTCAGCCTCTGCAGCCGAACAAACTGTGTGTTTACAGAGCTCAAAGGTACAAAAGACTGACGCAACACTAACAAAACCAAAATAAAGTTGTAAGTTGATGACACACTAGGAGAAAGGGTGGTTTCTGCAAAATTGGACTGGGTCAAAGGGTTTTGGCCAAAAATAAAGCCACTCTACAGTTCACTTTATGTATAGGCTTAATACATTATTATTGAATTATATTAATATACTGCTGACAACAGAATTCTGATTTTAGTTGGGTGTTTTGGTTAATGTCAACGCAAGTTACATGACGCCAGACACATGTTGTCTCTATGGAAAGAAAGAAGTACCGTATTTACATTTGTGTACTTTGTTTTTAAATGCCTAAATAGTCAAAGGATTTTGTTGCATGCAAATGAAGCAATTATAAGTCTGAGCGTTATTTGAGTCAAAAATACATTGGCCCTCATTTATCAAAGTTGCGTATAAAATGGTGTAAATTTTAGGTGTACACTGAAAATACACCAGAGGGCGCGTGGCATGAAGAGGGGTGTACGTGCCCAGTTTAGGTGTACGCAAGGCGTGATCTTGATAAATGCGGCGGACAAAAATCAGCGTCATTTGCATGAAACGCCCTAAAATATTCATGTTTGAGGAGGCCTCACCCACAGGATTTTCAGCAAATATGGACGGAATACGGCAGATAGCTAAAATGTAATAAATATGAAAAAAATAATTAACACTGTTTTGACTTATTGGAAAACACAAAAACATCATGGGGCTTATAAAAATCAAAATAAATGTTATAAAACTAAAAAAAAGAGCTGCATTTGATATTAGCAATTAACTGTTTTATGACATAACAGGCTAAATAGACTGGATATGAAAGCGAAGTGAGGCCATGAGAACGCGGAGCAGCTCTGGGTCAGACCGGGTTGAGTCGAGGGGAACATATGGGCAGTGGCTTGGATCAGACCCCGGGCTCACATGAGAGGATACGAGGAGTGGCTTAGGTGGTTCGGAGCCTTCGGAACCAGGAAGAGGCGCGCGGAGGACGAACTGCACCGAACAGGATCTGCCGAACCGTGCCGTGAGCTTTTCTCCGTGCGCACTTCTGTCTGTGCGCATTGCTCTGTTTCAGAACCAGCCATGGCCCGCTCGCGCGAGGACAGGACAGCGCAGCAGGCAGACCGCACAGGATCAGCTTGAACCCGTCCGGACTGGTCCACTGCCCGCTGGCGCTCACCATTTCCAGAATTGATCAGTGTAATGACTGAACTCTTTGGGTAACATCGGAACCAAGCACGCGCGTGTGAACCACTTACGGAACCGAACCCGTCTGGACCCAGACTGCGACGCTATGAGACCGCATTAGGCTCTTCACACACCGGTACCAGCGCATAAGTACAGCACCGCTCTCATCAACCAAACCCATCCGGACCATTGCCTGACCCGGACCGAAGCCGCTCTACAGTCACCTGCCCCGGAATTAGCGCACGGAGCACGGCTGGATCAGAACCGGACTGGACCGGACCGGGTCAGGACTTTTTGTAATCACGCTTTGTTGAGTCTACTTTTGATTCTGCTGTGACCTGTAGCCAATAAGTTCGGGATGTGTTTGTTCAAAGAGTGGTTTTGTTGGTTTATGCTTAATTTGGAGTGTGTTTTACAATGTGAAAAGGCACAGCCTCAAGAAAGAACATTTAATAATTTTCTACTGGCTGTTGTTTATGCTAATTTAGGATGATTTAACTGCAATATTTTCCTGATGTCAAATAGATTAAGGGCAAAACAGTTTGTGCAGCTAAAAGTAGTTTTCCAGTGCATTTTAGTGATTGTTTGAAATTGGTGTATCATTTACACAACCTCTCGAGTTGGCGCAGGGTTTTTGCGCACAGTACGCTCACGTCAATGTTGAGAAATTCCGATGAGTCCCTCATTTTGGTCGTACACCACATAGACACCCAAATTTCGCCGTACGCAACTTTGATAAATGAGGGCCATTGTGTGTATTGTGATTTTGTTAAAACCCACTGCACACTAGAGGATGTGTCTAAAAAGGACAAGCCACAGACCGTTTGTAAAGATTATATGAGTCACGTTCATACAAAGATTTCTCAATCTGCTTTTTACCTTACAGAGCCTGGCACAGTTTGGCTACTCTGAATGGCGGTGGCAAAATCCCTGAATATGTTTGAACCACTACTCGAACAACGTTCATTTTGTCTTCATTTACGTCACAACTTGTCTTTCTAAAGATAATGGTATTAATGTATTTTATAGACATGTTTCAGCGAGCCATCTTCAGGACAGTCACCAGTCTGGGTGGTGATGTGTTGTACAGTATATCAGCTTCTTCCTGGAGGCGTGGTCAACCCGTTGATCGGACTGACCACGCCTCCTGTCGCTGCTGGAGGAGTGACCATCATGGAAGGACAAGCCCCTACATGGGATGTACCATCGGAACATAAACAAAGTGGCTGATCTCAAGAAATCCTACCAATGGCTTAAAAGGGCTGGGCTGAAGGACAGCACAGAGGCGCTCATCCTGGCTGAACAGGAGCAGGCTTTGAGCACCAGAGCCATAGAAGCCCAGATATATCACACCAGACAAAACTCAAGGTGTAGGTTATGCAAAGAGGCCCCTGAGATGGTCCAACACATAACTGCAGGTGTAAGATGTTGGCAGGGAAACTGTACATGAAACGCCACAAGTGGCTGGCATAGTATAAAGGAACATCTGTGTGGAGTATGGACTGGAAACCCCAAGGTCAAAGTGGGAAACACCTCCGAAAGTGGTAGAGAATGACCGAGCCAAGATCCTGTGGAACTTCCAGATACAGACAGAAAAAATTGTAATGCTGCATCAGGTCTGATCCTCCATGATTCAAGCTGCATTATCTTGAATCACTTAAATATTGCTATTATTACTATTACACACCAGTCTTTCTGAGACATGTGAAACTGGGTAAAAGATGTAGGCTGTGTTAAATGTGAGACTGTGTGTGCCACGTTCTGCAGGGCTCTTTATTGTTCTAAATGTGTTTACCTTATGGCTATGATGTGGACCGGGCAAGGGTTGTGAGCATACTCAGTTACATTGTTGTAGTCCGATTGTTGTCTGACAATCAGTCGAGACCACATGTGCCAATTGGATTTCCCACTTTAGACAATCGATTTAAATTGGACCAGGCTAAATATTTGGTTTTCCTGGCCTCAATGTAAACGCCCTGATTGATAGCGAATCTCAGAGAATCTCAGATTGCTTCACAAGTTGGGAAGCAATCACAAGTCATGCATTTGTCTTCTACCGTTTCAGCAATTCTCTTACTGTCAGTCACGCGTTCTCATATTCTCCACTTTTTTCTCATTACCTTGTGTTTTATTCACTCCACATTGCATCGCTTCACTGTAAGCTTCTTCCTCACACAAACCTATACTCGCACTCTTCCCATCAGCTGACATTAAACGCTGTGCTCTGACAGATAGGTCTTTCAGTTCAACCTGCAGTGACAGCCAATTAAACACTGCCATCTTTAAAAAAAAAGACACACCAGGAGAGACGAGCCCAGCGTTATTTATTCAAGGTCAAAGTGGGTTCAGGAAAATACCTCCCCCTGGAAACAAGAACGGCCCTTAAAGGTTCCCAGCGTCAATTAATTTGT
This sequence comes from Mugilogobius chulae, assembly GCA_038363315.1. Classification (NCBI taxonomy): domain Eukaryota; kingdom Metazoa; phylum Chordata; class Actinopteri; order Gobiiformes; family Gobiidae; genus Mugilogobius; species Mugilogobius chulae. The sequence goes on along the minus strand of CM076400.1, from coordinate 21,636,684 downwards.
GGTATAAGTGTAATTCTGCCTGGGGCGCTGGGAGAAAGAGCACACAAACAGTTTCAGGACATTTGATTGGAGAGTCCAAGAGTGCCACAGCTTATAAATAATGCTTCAACTGATAAATAATATAGTTTTGTATCTCGGTGATAAAGAAATGTGGAAGATACTGTATATAAACCTTTCCTGCAGACACGTGTTGGTATGATTATGCACACATCCTGGTTCCAATATAAACTGCATAGGAAGTAACATAAAATACGATGGAAATTCCCATTATAAACTCTGAAATGATAGTGGGCACTTGGGCACATGTACTGACTTGCTTCACAGTCAAATATATGATACAGTTCCACAGATATAGCAGTAGATGGTGTTTGTGGGTGAAAACTAGGACCCTGAAGATGTCACATGAAAATGAAATACAGGCCAAATAACCTGGACTAAAACTATTGTTGAGTGAGATTAGAGCAGATATTTTATCTTGAAAATGGCAAAAGCAGGTCACTGGCCGTAGACAGCTGGACTAATGATTGAAGGAGAAGCACTCCAAGTGATCAAAGTAAGTAAAACTACTGTGTTAGTTCATGTTTGTAGGACTAACTATAATTTTTGGACCATGAAAAAGGCTGAATATATACAGTTTAGTGAAATCTTAGCCTGATATATCAGCTGGTTTCATTTCACTATGTGGAAACTGTCTGATGTCTCAGCATTGGAGCTTGTTTGTTCTATGGTGGGCGGGTCCTTTTTTGCATTAACCAATCACTGCTGTTTGTTCGTTACCAGACGTTACGTAAGTACTGCAACCAACATATTAGTTGTAGTTCGGGAAGTGCAGAGTAAACATGGACGTTAGTGATCGTTGCCGTTCCCACAGAATGAAATGAAAACGGCTGATACGGCACTGTCGCATCATTAAAAAGGTATATATTTGAATCTAAGTTTCTGGCAGCTACTACTTTAACAGCAGACTTGTGGAACTACAAACAGACACTTGAATTTGACGTCACCACTTAATTTCTGTTTGCTGATTGGTCGATTGTCTCTCAAGCTTGAATCAAGCTGCAACAAAAAATGAAATGGAGGTGGCGCTAGCCTGGCTAGTAAAATGTGGCCCGTAAAATGTGGCCCAGACAAGAAAACTCTGCTGTGCTGCCTTGTCATGTGTATTGGGAGTTAATCATGAAATTATTATTAGTTCTGGAACAGCACTGCACCAACCTTCTCACCAGCAAACCGTGCCTCCAGATACCCAGAAGTAGAGACCTGCACGGGACTAGATTTTCATGACCGCTCCCGCCCGATCCCGAAGCATCCGTGACCGTTCCCGCCCGATCCCGAGGCCCCCGTGTGCCTGCCCGCCCGAAAAGCTCCGCGGGTCCCGTTGGGTCCCGACTTTATTTTTTTTTTTTGGTGACACGGAGGTTGCGTGGCGGCCGCCCCAGGGCATAACAACATGAACACAATGACTTAACTCTGCATAACTCTCTGCATCTAGTTTTAAAATGATTAGGCACCAGCCTAAATAATCTGCATCAAGGCGATTATGTTCGTTTGACACATTCAATCATAAAGCCATGATGTCTGTGTATTTCTTACCTGAAATACAAAGCTCCTCCCACCTCCAGATTCTGCTAAACAAACACTTTACTTGCTCAAACTCCGTGTGTATTATCTCCATCTCCACGTGTGTAAAAGCCAGTCCTACATTCATTCCTCTGGGAAAGCTTACGCCGGTGCTGCGGCTGCTGCTGGCGCGAGGACGCACAGATGATGCACCGATACGCACGCTAGACTAGGAAATACAGCAGTGAGTTTACGTGTCTGCACCTTGCAGGTGTCCGTGTTGCGTCTCTCTGTTGACCAGCAGCGCGCACAAAGCGGTATTTCTTTCTTGCTACGTAATATTTTTAAGACAGCGGAGAGAGCGCGGGTCCGTTCGGGACCCGAGGTGTTTGGCCTGACCGCCCGCTCCCGCCCGAGGCAACGTTAAAACCGCCCGATCCCGAGGGTTTGCTCACGGGTCCCGTGGGTTCCGCGGGAATTCCCGCCCGATGCAGGTCTCTACCCAGAAGCCTCTGCTTATATCGCCTTGTTCTGACAACATGTTTTGTCTCAGCTCTGTCCTCCTGCTGAAGACATCTCCATCTACAGGTGAAGAGGTTCTGATTGGCCCCCAACCACTATCCACAATCTAGTCATCCTTCTATCTATCCATTTTGTATCAATAAATATCTTAAGTGCATTATTTTATTTGTTGTGCTCCTTGCTACTGAACACAGCTGAAAGACACCAAAAAAGTAGAACAGATGAAAACAACACTGACATAAAGTTTTTGCCTCTAAATGCTTGATTTGGAGGAAAAGGGTTTTCAAACGTCTAAAAAAAATAATAATAAAAGATGACAGTAAACGTTTCTGTGGAATTCTTGACCCTTTTGCACACTTTGTAAAATTGCACTATTTTTTCATCCTAATTTTATTCTCCATCGCAGCAGCAGAATGCTTCGCCTCCTCCACCTCTCCTACTCCTCCTCTTCTCCACCACAATGAAATAACACATCTCTTCCTTCATCTCAGCGCTGACAGCTCTGCCTGCAGGTCTAAAAACACATCCACACACTTGTTTTGTCTTTTCAGTTCACTCAGTGCATTTCCTGTCCGCTGTGGTGGACTGCGCTGCTCCCGCTGAGTTCAGACTCCAGATTTTTGCCTTTTTTCTGACTCACTGCTCCGTGTGGTTTCCAACATAAAACACAAAAACTGAGAGAACACCGACTTTCACTTTTCATCTTTAAGAAGCTTTGATGTAGAAAAAAAGGTTGTTTTGGTAAGAAAGTACAAACAAATTTGTCTCTTAACTTTTCAACCTTCTTTACATACGTATCTCAGACCTCATTTAAATATGCTCTTTGTGAACTAAAAAGCTTAGCAAGAGATGATTTTCTAAAGCCTGGATTGTAGTCAATGCTGATATAAATGTTTTTGAGCCAATAACAAAATCTAAGTAATAGTTTGAAAGGTCGTTGTAAGTCACTGTGATGGTTATGTTTTTTTCTGGACATTTGAAGCAGAGTTTAGATTGTGGACCTGAGCCTGAACCCAGTCAGACTTTTGGGCCGGCCCACATTTCTGGCTCAGTTTTTAAACCGGTTCAAGACGCAGAGTCACACTGAATAGCCGCATCATAACAGCGCAAAACCACTGCGCTGACAAAGCAGAAGTGTGAAGGGACGGTGTATGTTTGATGCGTGGAGTGAGAAGAAAGAGAGACAGGAGGCTTGTGTTGTATGTTTGACACGGAGCAAGTAAGTTTTTATATGCACAGACAAAAGAAGAGAGAAGAAAGTTAGACAGAAGGAGCTTGTACGCATATGCATGAATCGAGGAAAAGATGAAGAATAGAGAGAGAGAGAAAGCACACACTTTATTTTATGTGCACAGTGAGAAAAGAAAGGAAAAGAGAGAGTTGTGCAGTAGGGAGGATGCACTTCTTGTAAACACATGAGTAACGCACCTTGTTTTCTGTCATTGAAATGCCACAGTTCAGAAAGTAGGTGGGGCGGGCTCATTTCAGGCTCAGACACAAAGAGAATGACTCAAGTTCTGGTCAGGTTTAAACACTACGTCAGACTGGATTCGAGCTAAATTCTAATTTGAAACAAATGTCTGCTCTCTCTGCTGCCTCCTGGTGGAAAATCTACACTTGTAATTTCTGTTGACAGCAAGAAACTAGCAATTTTATTTTTATATATCACTGTTTTAATTGAATCAATCAATAGGAAAAAGTGATGTATTAGGTTTGATATTGGCATTTGCACTGCTGTTGAAGTTCCTTATGTGCTTTAACACAACTCACACAATCACAAACAAATGTATTTACCCGCAGTAAAAAATATTGAGATGCATTATTATGTAAATATAGAGGAATTAAATGTTTATGAAAAACGGGCAATGCACGCACAACTGGATAGCAGAAAGAGCCGTGACTGATTGAGACGAACTGTAGCACTAACACTAACCAGCGCTTTTGTCAGCTTACTGTAAGAGTTTATCACTGATTGATGCTTTGAGAACAAACTGGGACCAACACATGTGCACAGTGAGGGCCAACAATCTGATACAGACATTGTTAAAAAAAAAAAAAATGCAAATATCATATTATATCGATTCATCCCTAAGTAAAATGAAATAATGACTGAATTAGTATCAGTCTTTTACAAACATGCATCCATGAACTTGGGTGTGCAGAGTTGCATAGCACCTACCTGTGTGTTCACAGTCGTATCCACTTTCCTACCTGGAGTTGACGGAAATATGACAGATAGAGCGTGGTGCACTGGTGAGAGAGACGATGAGTGGCGAAGGAAAAACCAAGTCGGCTTATTCTAATTTTATTTTCAACATTTAACAGCCCTTGCGGACACCCTTTTTACAGCATTATCCTCTGACTTACTTTCCTCTGTCTTCTCTCACATTCCTGAATATGTTACATGTCTCTTTTCAAACCAGTCTGCAAAGAAAACCAGCATTACTTTACATTCTGCTTCACAAACAGCATTCACGCACATGGCTGGGAGGCTCTTTCAGACAGTTTCTAACAACACGAGCCCTGATGCTGCCCTGAACTCTTCCACTCGACTTCACAGCGGTCCAAAGGGAGTCTGTTCTACCCACTACATCTGTCTGCACACTTATGAAACCGACCAGCCTTTTTAATCCAATCCTGACAATTGTGTTGGGCCCGAGCGATCTCTTGATGAGTAATGCAATCAGCCCAGTCTATTTTAAGTGCTACTTGATAAGTTCATTTTGTAGCTTTCCATAGGTTTTAAAGTAAAGATTTAAAGTAGAATGACATCTATTTAATAAAAACAAATAAATAGAAGCACTAAATGTGTGCTGGATTTAATTGTATAGATGCCTGTACTTTTAGCTAGATTAAGAGTCTTTAACATCTTAGACCAGTGGTATTCAACGCAAGGCCCGGGCCCAGATCAGGACCCTCAATCCATTTGTCTGACCTATCAGACCCTTCTATATTCTGTTCAAATACAGAAGGGTCTGGAACCAAAGACAAAGTCAATCACTTTGTTGTCCAAAATCCAATCTCAAATGGTTGCTCCCTCCCTCCCTCACTCTTCGCCAATTTCAAAACTTTTATTTTTCCCCAACTGTTTCAAAACATTCAAGATGGCGGACGTAGCTAATTATTTTCGTGTATTCTTGCTTTGGTTTTGAACAGTTACAAAAGTGTCAATACTTTAAAACCTGAGCAACAATTGTAAGATATTTATGATAACATCCACTTTAGCGTGTCGCTTGGAAAGCCTGTCCTCGAAATTGAAACCCGGTGTTCTGATTCCTGACTCTCACGACTTTGTAAAGTTGTCTGTCAAAGGCAACCAATTAATTAAATCTGGCCTAGGACCATTTTTCTTACAAGTACTCCTCATTAACTCTTTGTTCTTCCAGAATAACATGCTCAGTTAGGAACACAATTTGCAAACGTCAGAAATATTTGGAGAAGACCTAAGTAGAAATTAGTTTGGAAAAAAAAAAAAAAAAAGACAACACAAAAGAGACATAATGATTGATGCACATGTGCATAGTCAGATTCCACCCAACATTGGTTTTAAACCAACTGGAATTCAACTTAGAAAATTAACAAATCCAAATCAAAGAGCCTGATTCTGCTTTCTGATTGAGCAATCACCTTAAAAACCAAAACAACAAATTGCAAAATCAACATTTTGCAAATACAAAATCTATGCTACAGTTGTTATCAGTCAAAACATTTACAGAAACTGAAAATCACTCTCCTTGCTGTTGAATAGAACCTCTTTACACACCGCCTCGTGTCTGTGCGTCTGGAACAGGAAGCTGCACCTCAGAGCATGTTTTTTAATCTAATCTTGACAATTGTCCTGGGCCGCGGGACCTCCTGATGAGCAATGAGATGAGTGCGGTCTATTTAACTAAACACTTGTGCACAGCCGTCAGGGAAACACGCAGAAAAATGGCTTTTTAAATAGAAGTAGCGCTGAAATGACTTGAGAGATTTGAATGTGGTAATTGTGGTTGTTCAGCGCTGGTCCACAGAGCATATGTTTTTCATTGTTCTGTGCGTTTCTGTGTGATCTCGGAGGTCATATATTTGTGCTGCGTCTCATGGCGGCAGCGCTTCAGTGAGATTTAGACTGGCTTTAATTGAAAAGGAACTAAAGGCCGTGCAACTGGTCCCATTGGAGAGTCTGTGTGAGGGAAGTGCATGAAGCAGCTGCAGTAACTGTAAGTGTATATGGTTATATATGTTGTGAATTCTACATTTTATAATTTATGCAGCATGTATAGTGTCAGTTATAAAGCCAAACAAATGGGAAATAAGTAGGTTTTCCTTGTAATAACATTGTGCTTTCCCATGAAACATCTGTAGATTCAGTTCATTAATATTTATATTTACTAGTGTATGAGGTGACTATATCTATTAACCTAACTTGGCTCTACCAGATGAATTTTCCCAATATTTGTAATTTTCACAAAATCTGAAGAGTCCATCTGGAGAGACGACCACACTTTGCAGGACCAATCACAGCACAGCTGCAAACCAATCCTGGCCATATACTGTGACAGATTTTGATCTACTGAAGCAGAATAACAGACTAATTTGACGTAAAAAAAAAAAAAAAAAAAAACTGGCCAAAGAAGAGAGTTGAGCATTTATGAAGCACATTCAGATGCACCAATAACATTGTTTTTTGTTTTGTTATTTAATGAAGGGACAATGGACAATAGAAACAGAGGTACGGAAAGTAAATTCCCACACTTGTAAACATGCAGGATTATAGCCAGTGCTATTTTCCATCCTTAGTCCCTGCTGGAGAAATCAACTTCACAACAGTTTATAAAAAACACTACATACAAATACAGAGTAATATAATACAGAATAGAAAAACCTCCCTGATTACATCTAAACCTGCACATACAGTACATACTACTCACAGGTACCTAGCAAACCCACACACATCCACCGTATGTTCCACTCATACACCACAGTTGTTCCATAATCAACCATCACGTACAAGAGCTAAACAGTATACATTTACAGAGCTATTAATATACATGTTCCAATGGGTTGCCTGTCTATATGGTGATTCTTCCTATTCTTGCATGTCTAGTATACGCCCATTTTCTGGTGTTGTATAGAAGAGTTATGGTTGAGGGCACACTGGCTATGTCTTAGGTCTTAGGTTTAGGCCTGACATTACACAAATGACTATGTTTAAGTATGAGATTGGTTAAGATCAATGAATAATCGCACGTCCTTGCACCCACCACAGAAATGAACTCAGGTAGCAAACAGGTGAAAGTCAAAATAATAGAACTTGTGTTCATGTGGCACGCTGTACTGCGTGATATAGACATTCATATATGTGAGAACAGGCTGTATTCTAATATATTCACACTTATATTCCACAATATGAAATAAGATAAAGTGTAGACATTTTGAGTGTTGTAAAAATAAACCCTACACTCAGAGTTTTACTACAAGAATCAAACATGTGCAGGCCTAATGCAGAGGCAGCAGGCTAAGGCTTTTCTAACATTTCTTTTCTCTTTCTGCATGTGTCTTTTTTATTCACACAAACAGAGGATTAGACTCACTACTTACTATAAACCGGGGAATAATACATGTTTAATATCACAGTATGAATAAACTTTTAATGTGAATCTCAGAGAATGCCTTGAGTGAAACTGGCTCAAAAAGTCTTCAGAGAATTGCCATTTGAAATTGACTGCAGAGATTTGCTAATTGTGAGTCTGTGGAATCGTCTCTAATGTACAGTCTTCAGCGCTGTGTTTGTGTATGTGCCATATGCTCCGACGTAAGCCCATCTCTGAGGTCATATTTCTGTGCCGCTGCTCTCCAGACAGCCGTACCTCTGAGTTTTCCCACAGAATTTAATTGAAAAGCAGCGAAAGACCGGGGTTTTGTTCCCTGGCGGTGCTCATTCTAAATAGAGCTCCGCCATTGAGGATTTGGGACCGCTCCGACCGCTATAGTGCCATTTGACATTCTTCCAAGAAAAGAAAAGACTGCTAAATGCGTCCTCCCACAAGAAAGGCAAGAATGGGACGTGGAGTTTTATCTAAAAGCGCCGGTCCCGGGTGAAGTTATTGTCAGAGCGCGTGTGGGGAGCTGTCCATGGTCCTGAATTAGCCTGGAGCAGCAGTTAGCGGTTAGCGTGGAGGCTCGGAGCTCTCTGTCACTGTCCGACTCCTCACACACAGCTCTCTCTTTCTCCCATCGGTTTAACCTGTAACACGGCCACGTTTGTGCACAGCAGCAGCAGTTACAGACGCGCTGGACTGAGGTGAACTTGAAGAGAAAAAGGGAAATGTACTTTTTATCTCTCGCTCTTCAAGCCAAACTCAGCAACTCCTTTTGCAGTAATTGACTTTTCCAGTGTTTGTAAACAGAACAGATGCATTCCAAACTATGGCACTGTTCCATGGATTGTCTCTTAAGACTTTGCAATCAAATTCATTTAAATTAGGCTAAATACTGAAAACTTCAGTTTACTCGTGTGTGTGTGTTGATTTGATTATTTGAGTCTTTAATATTACTATTAAGAAAGAAAGCATAATTTGTATCTTTGTATGGTTGGGATTCCTTTTCCAGCCAAAATAGGTGGCTTTTTTTTTTTTTTTTTTTTTTTTTTTTTTTTTTGTAAATACAATGTAAATAATTCTTACTTAATAATTCTGCAGGGACTGGCAGGTCAGGGAACCAATAATTTTTTGCTTAAAAATGACAAATAAATAAAACTAAAAATTACATTAATACCTCATATTGTGGCTATACCTGCTTGTCAAAGCCTTATCTCGTCAGATCTCAGAAGCTAAGTAAGAAAGGGCCTGGTTAGTACTTGGATGGGAGACCGCAGAAACACCAGGTGTCACAGTAGGACGACAGGAATACACAAGAGTAGATTGTCGTTGTGTCCTTGGGCAAGACACTTAACCCACATTGCCTCAGTGTCTGCGTACACTGGGTGAGTGGATCCCTGACTGTAAAGCACTTTGAGTGCCTTGTAAGGTGGAAAAGCGCTATATAAATAGAGACAATTTACCGTTTCACTATAGAGGATTTATATATATATATATATATTTTTTTTTTTTTTTTTATTTAATATCACTACTTATAATTCAACAAGCTGACATTTTTTTTCTTACAAGAGCTCATGGCTTTTCTTCAAAAACAAAAGTGCATTTTGCGATTGCGGAAAAAAAAAAAAAAAAAAAAAATGTTTGCCAGAAGATCGTATGTACAAATCATTAAATGGATATTATTTATTCATAAGAATGTGCCATAAATGAGGTTAAGTGTTATGAAAAAATGGCTCATAGAACTTTAACTTCAACTTCTTACTTTATGTGTGTCTCTGGTGGGGTAAATCTTAGTTACCTAATGTAACTGTAGTTCTATGAGTATGTGCGTAGCCCTCTACGGGCTTCGCTATTGGCTAACACTCGAGGCAGCGCCTCGCACCTGAAGATCAAACAATGTACCGCTCCAATCATGGGAGAGTGGTTCCCGCCACTGGCCGTATATAAGGCCCTGTCCACTATCGCTCGCCCTTCTTGAACTCTAGCACAGTGGAAGACATGCCTGCTGGGCCTGCAGGTAGAGGGCTACGCACATACTCATAGAACTACAGTTACATTAGGTAACTAAGATTTCTATGTCGTATGTGCTACGCCCTCTACGGGCTTCGCTATTGGCATACCCTACGCGAAGGCCGTAGGATCAATGTACTCCCAGCAGGCATGCATGATTGGAGCGCACCCGCAAACCTACTTCGTACCAAGTACAGAGAGGCAGCGGGCGAGGTTGAGACCGGATGGAGAGAAGGCACATAGTCCTGCCCGGACCTGCCACAACCACCCGCATGAAAAAGAAACAAAGGTGATGAAAGGCCGCCTCTCCCAAGAGCGCCAAGCCACCACAAGGGAAGCACCCAAAAGAGTGCTTAAGCATGGATGAACTGGCCACCTCTCCCAAGAGTGCCAGGCACAAGAGCAGAGTCTCCAGAAGGAGTATGACGAAGGTGAACAGGTAGCCTCTCCCAAGAGCACCAAGAACACCCAGGCAAAGCCCCCAAAAAAGGAGGATGCTAAGAACTGGGGGCAATGCGCAGGCTGCCTCTCCCAAGAGCGCCTGAGGCACATCACCGACAAAGAAGTCCCTAAGCCGTCACCTTATGTCGACTCATGCGGCCCGCGAGAGAGGACCGAATGAGCCACCGACTGAGCTGTCACATCCAACAGATATGATTGGACAAATGTCGATGAGGAGGACCAGGAGGCGGCTAAACAGATCTCCTCGAGGGACACCCCTCTAAGCATAGCAGTAGAGGTGGCCACACCCCGAGTGGAATGGGCTCTGATGAGTGCAGGAGGAGGGCGCCCCCGTGCCTCGTAAGCCATGTGAATCGCCTGGCACACCCAGTGGGCTAAGCGTTGAGAAGAGAGAGCTGCACCCCGATCCTTCGCACCAAAACCCACAAAAAGCTGGTCAGAACGTCTGAAACCGGCCGTGCAGTGCAGGTAGCGGCGTAACGCTCTGACCGGACATGACAGGTGGCTCCGTTCCTCCTCTGCTGATGCATGTGGGGGAGGGCAAAGCGGTCTCAAGCGGATGACCCTGGACCTGAAGGAGGAAGTTATGACCTTAGGCTGAAAGGCCTGGTTCGGCCATAACTCCACCAAGCCTCCATCACTGCTAAAGGACAAGCAAGAGGGGTGGATGGAGAGGGCGCATAATTCCCCCGCCCTCTTGGCAGAGGTGAGCGCCAAAAGCAATACTGTCTGAAACGATAAGCAGCTGAGCTCAGCGCGATCCAGGGGCTCGAATGGCGGGCCCGAGAGACCCTCCAAAACCACCTGGAGATCCCAAGCTGCGGCGGAGCGCCTGAGGGGTGGGTTCAGTCTGAGCGCACCCCTTAAGAAGCGCTTGACAAGAGGATGTTACGGGCCGAGAAACCACCAAAACCCGTGTGGCCCGAAGCGATGGCCGAGGCAAAGACGCCCAGGGTCGAAGCCGAGCGGCCTTTGGCCAGGAGACTCTGAAGAAAGCCCAAGACCTCCTGAATGGGGCACGAGAGGGGATCCACTGACCTCTCCGCGCACCATGTGGCAAACAACTGCCATCGTAGTCTGTACGCCCTAACCGTTGAAGGCGCACGTGCTCCCTGAATGGTCGAGACTACATCGGAAGGGAGGCCTAAGTCTAACAACCTTCCCCTCTCAGCTTCCAAACCAAGAGTCTGTGGCCTAGGATTGGGCGCGAGTAAAGGGCTCCCTGGGCCTGAGTCAGCGTCTGGGGCGAGTCCGGGAGGGGCCAAGGTGTCCCCTGCGCCATGGACACCAAGTCTGGGTACCACCTGGCACTCGGACTGTCCGGGGCCACAACCAGGATTTGTAGTCTGTCTCTCCTGACTCTGTGAAGCAGCGGAGGCAGAAGCCGGAGGGGGGGGAAGGCATAAAGGAGTTCCCCCGGCCAACGTCGGTGCGCCAACGCGTCGACGCCCAGAGGAGGCTCGTCCCCTGGTCTGAGTGAGAACCACAGGGGGCACAGAGCGTTTTCTGCACTGGCGAACAGGTCGGCCACCGGGTGGCCGAACTGCTGCCAAACCTGCGCCGCCACCCAGGGGGCTAGGCTCCATTCGTCGCGGGCTGCTCCGCCCCTGGACATTCTGTCCGCGCCTACGTTGAGAACGCCGGGGATGTGCCGGGCCCTCAAGGAAAGGAGGTGAGTGTTGGCCCACAGGAGGATCTCCGCTGCCCTCCTGTGGAGCGGGGGAGATCTGGTTCCCCCCTGTCTGTTCAGGTAAGCCACCACAGTCGTGTTGTCTGACCGGACTAAAACGTGGTGTCCCTCCAGTTCCGCTCTGAAGTGCAGGAGAACATTCTTCACTGCCTCCATCTCCAGGACATTGATGTGCCTGGGCGTCGGAGACCAGGTGCCGCCCGTCGAGCACTGGCCCAGGACCCCCCCCCCAACCAGTCAGGGAGGCATCTGTGAACACCTCCGTGTAATGGGGGACACATCCCAGCCGCACGCCCTGGCTCAGAAGGATTGGGTCGGTCCAGAACTGAATATCCTTCCGTGCGGGCATTGGGAGCCTCAGCCATTTCCTCCTGTCGCGCACTGGGTGCAATCTGAGACGGGAGTACCACCGCTGGAGGCGTCTCATATGCAGAAGGCCCAGCTGAACAACTGGGTGGGCCGCTGCCATCAATCCCAGAAGTGATTGAATCTGATAGGACTGGACTGTCGTCCTTTTCAGAAAGCTTGACCCTTCTGGAGGAGCACTGACCGTCTCCCGGCAGAGAGAGACGCGCGCGCATTCAGTGAATCCAGTTGGAGGCCCAGATAACACATGACCTGTGCTGGGCGCAGAGAGCTCTTTGCTCTGTTGACCACAAAGCCCAGTTTGGAGATGTGATCCAACACCACCTTGGTGTGAGCCTGAGCCTCCTGTCTGGAGGAGGCCAGGATGAGCCAATCGTCGATGTAAGTCAGAATCCTGATTCCCATACGACGCAGCGGGTCCAGCGCCGCCTCCACGCACTTGGAGAAGGTGCGGGGAGCCAGCGAATAACCAAACGGGAGTCGGCAGTATTCGTAGCATTTTCCGGCTACAGAGAATCTGAGGAATTTCCTGTGCTCCGGTACAATGGAAACATGGAAATAAGCACCCGTGAGGTCCACAGACGTCATCCAATCGCCCTGACTGACGCACTCCAACAGGTGTCGTGTCGTCAGCATGCGAAAGGGTCTCTTGGCTATGCATCCGTTGAGGATGCGCAAGTCCAAAATGGGTCGGACGCCTCCGCTCTTTTTGGGGACAAGAAGTACGGGGAGTAGAAACCGTTCCCCGCTCTCTCTGCCTGTACTTCCACTACTGCACCGCGCAGTAGGAGGGAGGAGACCTCTTCCAGCAGTGCCCTGGTCTCGGCCGCATCGCGCATTCTGGTCACTAACACCCCTGCGAACGGAGGTGGGTGTGTAGCGAACTGTAGTGCATATCCCCTCCTCAGCGTTTGCGTAACCACGGAGAAAGGGGAATCCCGAGGTCCACCCAGGCTTGGTAGGAGTCCGTGAGAGGTCGGACTGCGGAGCTGGAAGCTCGATGAACGGGCCCGTCCACTGTGTCCGTGAGTGGGGGGCCCGCTCGAAAGGGACGTGCGGGGTATGAACGTGAGCCGGTCATAGCGTCGCACCCGCCTAGTCTGCGTTTCTTGGCGCGGTATGGCTCCTCTGGGGAGTGCAGAGATAAACGAGCGTCTCGTTGAGACGCCGTCAAGCTCGCTCCTGTGGAACTAGTCCGGACAGGGGCCGGGCGCTTACAGGAATTGCCCACACTCCTAACACTAGAAGGAGGAAGAGGAGCGCGCGTCCGTCCCCGCACCGCCGCAGTAATCCGAGGAGGAGAAGGGTTAATGACCCTAGACACTCCTCCGGCGAGTGCATAGCTCTGCGCGGGGATGTGCGTCGAAGCACGATCCTCACGAGCCTGTACAAGCCCCCTGCGCGCCCCCGGAGCAGCGTGGGGAAGCTTTGGGAAAGTTGAAGAGGAGATGTGAGTTGAAGCTCCGCTGCGCGTGCATGTGTGACTCTGCGAGTGAGAGCGTACAAGAGCGCGACCCACTCTGTTCTGTGCGAGATGAATCCGCTTCCTCGGGGCAGAGCGAGGAGCCGGGAAAGCATCTACATAGGTGTGAACAAGTGGAGACGAGTGTACAGAAGCGTGTCTGGGGCGGAGCGCACGTTCGCCCCCTTCCGTAGGGACAGAGCGGGAGAGAAAGCGGCGCCTTGTTACCAGAGCGGCAGCGGTGGGACAACTGTTCTTACTCAATATAGTTGTCTGGGCCGCTGGAAGCCCCGCCCCCACAGCAGCGGCAGTTGTGGAACTGTCCTCAACCACGTCCGCTTCATGGGAGAGGGTGGGGGGTGAGGGGGGAGTTGCCGACAACGTTAACCCTTTCTGTGACTTACTCAGCTGCGCCGCGGCATGAGAAGAGTGTGTCGTGGAGTCAGCCTCGAAGCGAGGACCAGTATGAAGATAGAAGTCAGAAGTCGCTACCAGTGCGTTTCTGCTTGTCTGGGCCGCTGGAAGCCCCGCCCCCACAGCAGCGGCAGTTGTGGAACTATCCTCAACCACGTCCGCTTCATGGGAGAGGGCGGGGAGTGAGGGGGGAGTTGTCGTTAACTTTGACCCTTTCTGTGACTTACTCAATTGCGCCGTGGCATGTGATGAGTGTGTCAGAGCAGTTGTGGAGCTAGCCTCCAAGCGAGCGCCAGCATAATTAGACAAGTCAGAAGACGCCACCAGTGCGTTTCTGCTTGCATGTAAAGAAGTTGGCTCTTCAGTGATGTAACGGGCCGTAGCACGGCCTTTATTAGCATGAAAAGCCCCGCCCCGCCCTCTGCGAGCTCCGGAAGAAGCACGCCGGTCTGGTCTAGCGCTCTTGTCTCTTCCTCGTCTGGGCTCAGGAGCCGCCGGGATCCGGGGAGCAGAGCGCGCCGCAGCCGCGCGTCTCGGGGGAGAGCGGCTTCTTCTCCCTTTGTCCTGACGGTGAGGAGTGCGCTGAGGGAGCTGGGGACGCAGATGAGGAGCCAGCTGAGCAGAAGCCTTGGTAGCGGAATCCAGACGAGCGACGAAGCTCAGGAAGTCTGGACCGAAGAGAGAGGCAGTGGACAGTGGAAGGTTGAGCAGCTGCTTTTTCTCCTGGTCTTTGAGGGAAGACAGACCCAGCCAGAGGTGTCTGCAGCCCACCTGTGCCGCGCACATAGACCGACCTCCGTCTATGGCGAGAGCCTGTGACATGCGAAGGAAAGTCGCCAGAGTGGTCCGCAGTTCACCTAGGTCAAGGCGGCTCGGCTCGGAATCCCCTTCCAGTAGCTTGGACATGGATCCTGCGAGGAAGGCCAAGTTGCTAGCTAAAGCCACGACCTGTGTGGCATTAGCATAGCAGCGGTCAAACAACGCCGCCGTCAGCCGGTCCTTCTCGGACGGGAGCTGAGGCTTACTGCCGGGCCAGAGGGAGGAAGAAGGAAGCAGAGACAATCTGACCCCGTCCTCGATGGGTGGGACCCCCGAATCACTGCACCAGTCCTGCACGCAGCAATACGGCCGGTATGCTTTAGCAGGATGTTTGGCGCTTAACGGTTGTCCCCATTCGCGCTGAGCATAGTGCACAATGGGCGGCATCGGGGGGCACAGCACCTTGGGCCGAGCCCGGGGACGCGGACGGGACCCGAGCCCGTCCGTGAAGTCCACCGGGGGAGCAGCAGGCTGCGGCGGGAAAGAGATGTTCATACGCTCTGCCGCCGCGACGAAGAGTGTGGGGAGCTGGTCCACCGGGTAGCGGTCAGCCGGAGGAGCCACGTCGGAGAAGAGGGATGCCGCATCTTCCTCGTAGACTCGACGATCATCTTCCTCATCGTAGTCTGCCCAGTCCTTCTTCCTGGGGTGAACAGGCCGGGGGGAAGGAGGTGCTGGAGTCTTATCCGGCGGTGCTGCGGCACGGACCGGGGATGCCGCCTCGCCCTCGGACATCTCCGGGTCCAGACCGAGATGCTCCGGGGATATGGGGCCCATGAAGCCACGGCGCCGCTCTCGCTCCACCCTGGGGAGTGAGAGGCAGGCAGGGCAGTCCTTCTCCTCAGTGGTGTGCTGCCAACCGAGGCAGAGGAAGCAGAAGTCGTGTCGGTCCTCGGGGAGAAGGGACGTCTCACATCTGCCGCACCTACGACGCTCGACACCGGAGGGTGACAACATCTTCGAGCTGGTGAGTACGGCGAATCCAAATCTTGATTGTAGAGAAGTTAAAACGTTCCGAAGGAACGTGCTCAGAGATCTTCAAGTGCTGAGTGAAAAGAAGGGCGAGCGATAGTGGACAGGGCCTTATATACGGCCAGTGGCGGGAACCACTCTCCCATGATTGGAGCGGTACATTGTTTGATCTTCAGGTGCGAGGCGCTGCCTCGAGTGTTAGCCAATAGCGAAGCCCGTAGAGGGCGTAGCACATACGACATAGAATTAAGAGATTCTGAAACTCAGTGGGACTTCCCTGGCTAAATAAAGGCCAATAAAAACAGTTTTGCAGCAAATTATAATTATTTAAAAATAATAGGTCATAAGATTTATACAGCGTTTTTTAAGACACTTGGATTAATGCATAACTCATTCACTCCACACTCAGTGATGCTAAGCTATTATTGTAGCCACAGCTGCCCTGGGTCAGACTGATAGAAGCGATGCTTCAAGAATGTCTTCACCAAATGTTTGTTTGTCCTAAGCAAACACATATAATAAGTTCAATAATACATGTAACTGTCTATAGCAGACTTTGTAGAAACTTTGTTATTGTCAAACTGAAAATGGCCTTGAATCTCTGACATCACACTGTTTGCATGAGGCGAGCGGCTGTAATGACCGCAGCTATTCCACAAATGTCCTTTTTCCTCCACTTGCATTTAACTTGAACCGCGTCTCCCTCTTTCTGCATTCAGAGCGACATTACGACTCCACGCTTGAGTGAACTGCATTTTGGGACAAAGTTAGTGAGGCGAGGTGAGGAGCGATCCAGAGCATGTCCAAGCTCCAAACTATTATCAACCGGCCCCATTTTGTCCCTGCGGTTTACAAATAGATCATGAGTGAAGGTGGAGTGTGTTGTTTTAGCAGATGAAGCAGAAACATGCCATGAATTTTTAGTTCAGAAGCAGCTGCGCAGATTCCATGAAGAATTTATCTTGAAGAATATATAGAACAGCCCTGAAGTAGGACTATAAGAGGAAGTCAAAGAACAAGGAAGTTAGGTTTGTGTAAAATTTAGTTGTTGAGCAAACTGAAACAGAACTATTGACTGCAGCCAAAGGTCAAACAAAAAGAGCAAGCATTTTAATGTCCAACATAAACTTACAGACATATTCAAAACCAAAATTATGTAAGGCTATGTGCAGACATTCTTTTATCTGAAACTGAAACAAATATTTTTTTAAGAAGAAAAAGGTAAAAAGTTCAACTATGTGTGATCCCACAAGAAGAGAAGCACTACTTTTTTCAAAATGATGTGACCCCTGAATAGTGCACTATGCATTAGTTAGGGCAGTGGTTCCCAAAGAGGGGGTCGGGACCCCTCAGGGGGTCGCGAGATGATTTCAAGTTGTAATTTTACAATTATGACTTGGCTTTAGCATCAAGTTTGACTGGAAATTGGTCATATAAAGCAATAATTTTACAAAAATAAATGCATTTTAGCCCAATTTGAATGGTTTTCAATCTTTTTTTAAATTTTTAAAGACATCAATTTTCTTCTGCTGTGGGGGTCGTGAATTGATTACATCAATATTTTGTCTGGTCTGAAAAGTTTGGAAACCCCTGAGTTAGGGCACACATTTGGGCACTGCCCCAGAAATCAGCAGAGCTGTTGTTGGTTGAACTTGTATTCAGAAGTGTAGTGTATTTAATGTAGTGCATTTACTGTTTTTTGACTCTTACAAGAGAAAATGTCTTTCCTCTCCATTGACTCATCCATTTTTGCCACTCAGTCCTATTGTGGTGCTAAATGATTTGATGTCACCTGCATTATTTCCATCATAAAAAGCAATGGCATCTTTACCTCATCTTGACTGTAGCTAGAATGCTTATCTCTGAAGAGATAAATACTTTCATTACTAATCAAGCGAACACACCTAACTACTTAGCAGGCTTGAAATCCAGAAGAAACACTGATGTCAGATTGACAGAGAGTGTTGTTGAAAACAGTGTGATGATGTGAAGATTGTTAAGGTTAATTTGGCTAACTTAGGCACAATTATACGCAAAATTTTAGGGTATTTGAATTCGGGTTAAAAAAATCCAGAATCCAGATTAGCTACAGTAGAACTGACTTTAAACACGAACACAACTATATTGACAAGATGGGTCAGCTCGATAGAACACTGGCTCTATCACAAAGACAGAACAAATACATTACACAAACAGACAAAAAAGCAAACTGACCTGGTCAGACCCTAACCCAACACACAGCCCAGAACCTAATGGAGACCACTGAGGGGTCAGACAGCAAGCCAACAAAACATGGAAGAGAGCACGCGCCACAGAGCACGGGCTGTTTAAGGCATTCAGGGCCACGTCCATTTCCACCCAGGCACCATCACAAACACATTATGAGTGAGCGTCACAACACAGAAGAAGCTATTAAAAAAAAAATCCCAAAGGCTTGGCATGTGTGTAAAACTGTCTAAATGCTGTAATATCAAAGCATTACACTTAATGTGGCTCTGGCCTTTTAACATCGATATGTTGGTTGGTAGCACGTTAACTTCCCCTTTTTAAGAGCGGCAACATGAGTCACGACAAAGCAAACCGGAAAGACCAATATTTAATTATGTTGGGTTGAGGAACCAAAAATATAACATGTTTAAATTGAATGCACGGCCAACCATTTCCTGCCAAAGACATTCATTTCCGGCGTTGACCTTTTATTCAATCACAAGCTCTCTGATGCACTTGCTTGTCTACAGTCAAATACATGATGCAGTTTCCAGATTCACCAGCAGATAGTGGAATTGGGTGAGCATTAGAACCCAAAGGAGATCACATGACCAGGAAATACATGTGCTCTTAATTTCCATTTACCCAGAAAAGCCAGGTGTGTTTATGTGCTTCTGGAGGCCGACTTTCTTTTCAAACAGATTACAGGCAAAACATCTTGGACTTTTTAGTCATTGTTGAGTAGGTTTAGAGCAGATATGTGATATCTGAAATGAAGAAAATCACGATCCTACTGGGACTTAAGGAGATTGTCACATGCAGCTAGTCTTGAGGAGAAATACTAAAATGTCCTCTTCTGTTAGTGATCCTAAAGTGATCAGAGTAAACAAACTACTGCATTTACTTATGTTTAGAAGGTTAAATATAATCTATGCCTTTTGAAAGAGGCTGAATCTACGTAAACTGCATCAGAAAGTAGAAAAAATACTGTGCTGCCTCCTCGTCTGTAACACAGCTTTTGTTTGTTTAAAGATGAATATTTGTTTTAATCATGTAAACATTATCCTAAAGACATTATTTCATTGCAGTAGCTCATGTTCTTTCACCAAAAAGTTGAACAGAAGAAAATAACACCAACATGAAGCTTGTAAGGAGTGAAAGACTTAACTAAGAGGGTAGGAACAGAATCTGAAAAATGTTCTGGGAAAGACTGTTAAGAAAAGTGTGGCAGCTTAAAATAAAGCAACAGCAGCCTTTTTGACTTACAACAGATTTGATTTCACAAGACAACATGACTTTTTATCATTTAGCCATCCCTCAACCAGACTGTCTATCTCTGCAGCCATACACGTCCCACAAAGAAAAAACTTAAAATCTTATTTTTGACTGTTGCGTAAGGCGTTTACTAAAGTAATTCAATTCGACCGACTTTGATTACAAAATTGTATTCTCGGAGGCACCAGTTTCATCTCCCAATCATCGCATCCAAAACAAAGCCCGTTCCGTGGGGCTAATTAAGATTCCGTGTTGCGCTCGGGCTCTCAGACGCTCTAAACTCACCCAGGAGACCGCAGGCACAACGCTTCAGCTGCAGTTTGTTGACGGAGCAGAGGACTCAGGGCGAACAGGACAAGGCAATAGAGAAATGCATTCAGAAAACCAAACAGGGCCCGAGAAGGAGGGATGTTGTTTACTCGGCAACAAAGCTTATCATTTATGCATGACTTCATATTTAACTTTTCGACTGGAGCACTGGGGGAAGCAGACCAGCAGCAACATATGTCAGATTGTATCAAATATTCAATTCAGCTGGGTTTTTTAGTGGTTTTCAATCTGTGTAGTTGTTGGTTATTAATATTAGAGGCATTTCTCAGCCCAATTGTGCAAGTATCGGATCACTGGTGTTTGATGTGAAATTGTACATGTCAGTATCCTATAAACTATTGCAAGAATTGATAAAAAAGCATCAGAAAATGACTTGAATTTTAACTGACAAACCACAACTGAATGAAAGCAGCTGTTTGTGTCTGCCTATACTACAAAAGTAACAAAAGATAGTTATTTACATAGCACTTTCACTGACAAAGAAGCCCTCATATAGATTCACAAGTCTAAATGCTTATAGAGGGATTGTCGGTCAGTGTCACTTTCTGCTCTACTGCACCTGCCCGCTGCAGAAAGAGACGGTGTCTATCTGGTTGGCAGAGAAAGCTTCTTTGATTAAAACAACAAAACAGGACAAGAGCAGTTGTTTGGATCAGGTATGAACCGGTGAATAGGACAAACTGGCTTCTGAAACTTTTTTCACTCACCTGAATGTAACATGTATAGGACGCAAGCTGTTGAACTAACAGCATACCTTTTGTTTTTGCACAGTGATAAACTCTTGTAGTTATGCCGGGCTCACACTGATTCCAGTCTGTATTCCGGTCCGGAGTACGGAGGCATTCTGTTTCTTGAAAAGTAATGAGAGGCTCTCACAATGTTTCAAGGAACTTTTTCCGGACTGCGGTGAAGTTGTGAAAACAAGACACGACAAACAGAAAATCAAGCAAACGCAGGTGGAGTTAATCCGGTGGTTTTCAAAATAAAAACATTACGTTGAACTACTACTACAACAAATATGTCAAAATGCTCGACATATACACGACTATATAACACACAGGATGTAAATAAACGTCCTGTATGTACCCATTGTGCGGCGAAAAGTCAAACAGAAAATGAAGTGACGGGAAATAAGTCCAAAACTCGGCGCATGTGTTCTTTGTTTACATATACATTTATGAGAGATCGCGTACTATAGCGTGAACTCGTGGTTGCAGTCACACTGCAATTCTGGTTGCAGTGTGAGTGACAACCGGAGCCAGACAGATCCGGATCTGGACTGGAGGCAGTGTGAGCCCGGCGTTAGGTGACACCCATGCTGGTTCGTCTTGTTGCTACAGCTTGTGTCAATCAGCCACAGCTCTAGCCCTAGTGAATGGATGGGAAAATCAATGACTGTACAGGGTATTCCCGCCTAAAGCCCAAAGTCACTGGGACAGACTTAACTCACCTGTGACCCTAAAAGAAGAAACACATGTCGAAATAACGTATGCCATCTTTGCCTTATCTTGCCCAGGCACTGCAGGTAGACATTAGCTACTTTGACTGCTATAAACACTTTAAATTGATGCTTACATGGATTCTAAAACGGCCATTATCTCAATGTTGTGTAAAAGTTATGCAGTTTTACCTGTGATTATTGATACAATCGATGTTCATACATGTCAATCATCTCACAAAGCCCTTATCGATCCAATCAGTCTATAGAATACTTTTATCCAGAGTAAGCTATTTTCAACTGCAGTACGACTCTCACTTGTGTGTCACTTGAAAAGATGAGTTTTCAGTTTGACTTTGCCTCCGCTCGTCTCGCCTCTGTCTCTGCACCTGTCCAAATGTCCATCCATCAAACAGACCGTCCAGATGAAGACAAAACGTTGGGCTTTAACCTTCTGTACAGAGGACAAGACAAAAAACACTAGCACTCTCTCATAATGCCGCTCAAACTCAACCCGGCGCTCGTATCTCAGCCCTGTCCCCATTAGCCAACAACGCCAATATTTTAGCAATCATATTAACCTTGCCAGCCAACATCCCGGCATTTTTATTACCCACACGCCTGGATAATATTTTACCATTATATACACTTTACCCATGATGCATCTGCTCCAGCCTAGTCCCACAACGCTGCCAAGAAGGGTCTGCACTTTGGCCAATGGTGCTAAATTACAGCTGTTTTCTTTCTGTGCAAGAGGAAATGAAAGTCTTTGAGAGGGTCGCAGGAATTGGCAGACGCTGCGTGAAATATCGTAAAAGGTCCAGAGACTGAGACAGTGATGGTGGGGAGGAGGAGAGGATAGAGAGGCTGAGGAGGCTGGAAGTTCTGCTGCAGTGGTGGAAAGTTTGAATGACAAGAGGAGAATGGTCTTTTTATATAGCATGTTCCCACCTTTCAAGCCACTCAAAACACTTTTTTTTTTATATTCTACCTACTCAGTGCACGCAGACACTGAGGCAAGGTGGGTTAAAGGTCCCATATCAGGCAAAGGGATTTCTGTGAGATTTTAGTCATGTTAGAATGTTGTTTCTTTATCAAAACATTCATCCCCAAAGTTGTGTTTTCTTTCATTTACAAATCCCAGTAGTAGTAGTAGTAGTAGTAGTAATAGTAGTATTACTAGTAGTAATTCCACTATCTTTATCTGCAAAGCGAAAAAAAAAAAAAAAGTTCCACATTATGAAATCATTAAATGTGACATTTAAGGTGCCCTGTGTAAGTTAAAAATTTCAATGTTGCTGTTGTATATCAAATTACAGTTCATTTGCAATTCCGTGCATGTGTGCCATGAGGTTTTGTAAATTCTCTGAGGTTGCCGCTATAAGCAGAGGCAGCCTGTTAATATATGAGTGGCTCAGGTCGAATAATTCAGTGCTGGTGGGCAAAAGTAACTAAATTATTGTAATTATTTGTATTCATTTTGCAGAAACTTTTTTACTGATACACACCAGACGAATATTGTACATTGACTGTTTAAATATGTATTTAAAAAGATATGGTCAATACTGAGTAAATGCTGCCATCCAGCATTATCATAAGTGCACAGCACATAGAAGAAGGATCATAACAGAACACATACTGCTAAAAGGACCAAGTATAAGGCACTCTGTCACGCTGATAACAGCTTCGGGGAAGAAGCTCCTAGCATGGCGTGCAGACCTGCATTTAGTAGAGCAATACCTCTCACCTGATGGAAGCAGCTCAAACGTGTCCCTTCTAGAGTGAGAGGGATCACTGATGATCTGAAAAACTTGATTTAAAAGTCTGCTTTTATAGAAATTCCAGCACAGGCAGGTATCTGTGCGCAGTTCTCTAAGCCAGTGCTTCATTAATGAAGAAATAACAACACAACATGACAAAACTTAAGAATAATAAAAGCCATTTAAGTGTCTTGCTCAAGGACGCCAGTAATTCAACCTAGTCATCCCACTGTGGTGTTCCAGCTGTCTCAAATCCAAGTACTAACCAAGCCCTGACTTTCATAGCTTCTTTAATTTCACAGCATTGGGCTTCGGCTAACGGGTATCTGCATGAAGTCTATAACATATACTACACATACTGAACAAAATATATTGCTTTGGATGGTGGAAAAAGACTATATATAGAGAGGGCATCAAAACTGCAAGATGTTTGACATGTTGAAAGCACAAACAAGTGCATGTCATTGGTTAAACGCATTATTAAACATTAAACATGCATGGATCTAATTTGCTCACAAAGTGCTACTTACAAGACTCATGTGGTGAAATACAAACAGAAATGACTTGCTTTCCTATTTTGGGCTGCTCTTTGGTTGCCTGTATATGTCTCCACAGTGTCCGTGCAGTGTTTGGCTGTGGCCCTAATGATGTGAGCTGCTTTTGGTGTCCCGCTGTGGAGAGCAGACATCACGACTTATGAGGACAAACACACACCATGTTCTACTGTCACAACCAGCGGTCATTTAAAACAGCCGTCCTGCAGAGAAGGCAGACATAATGACTGAAAAGATCTTGTGTTTCTTCTTTCACTGCTATTTGAAAGGTACATTTATTAGTCTGTGCTTCTTTTCTGCTACTTTATGGTCCTGTTTTTCTATTGTAACTTGTATATTTTGGCTCTTGTCACTATGGCAACAGAATATTTCCCTCAGAGAATAAGTTGAATTCCATATGACAAGTTAGACTATGTATTTTCAGTAAAAATGTGAACATAATTATATTCAATATTTCACTAAACAGCTTGCTTGTCTTCACCCAGTTTGACTGGTTTGATGAGGTTCCACATGCTACAGACGTCAGTTGTGTGTAAATTGTCTTTGCATTTTGACATGTTTGATGACAGGTG
Organism: Mugilogobius chulae; assembly: GCA_038363315.1. NCBI lineage: Eukaryota > Metazoa > Chordata > Actinopteri > Gobiiformes > Gobiidae > Mugilogobius > Mugilogobius chulae. The sequence goes on along the minus strand of CM076400.1, from coordinate 21,612,688 downwards.
GGAGGATTCTAAATTACTGTATTCAATTTTCAAGTTTGTTAGTTAATTTCTTCATATATTATCTACTTTGCTGCTGTAAAACTATGATCGATATTTACCACAACGACTATCACACCAAACAAAAAAACAAAAAAAACAAAAAACTTAAATCATTCATTTCAGTGGTGTGAACTTGACTTCAGTGACTATTTTCATGACCTGAGACTCGACTTGATGTCCCAGGACACAACTTGGATTTGAAAGTCAGTGACTTGGGACTTAACTTGGGCATGAATCTCTGTAATTTGAGACAACTTAATCCTTCCTTAAAAACAAAATAATAATAATAATAATAATAATAATAATAATAATAATAATAATAATAATAATAATACAAATAATAAAATAATAAAATAATAATAGTGCTAAAATTTAAAAAATAAATAAATACAACATCTGGTACTGTTATTTTTCATGAAGAAACTTTTTTGTGACCAGAAATTGGATAATTTCTAAGAATCATACATGTATACACTTAAGAATTGGACAATTTGAGACCAAAAGACTTGACACTAAAATCAGACGACTTGTACTCGACTTGGATTTTATAGGGCAGTGATGTGAGACTTGACTTGGACTTGAGCTTTGCTAAGCTATTATTGTAGTCACAGCTGCCTTAGGGAACATTAATGGAAGAAAGGCTACCATTTTGCGACATTGGTCCCTCCCACCATCACCAATCGTTGACATACAAGTGCCCTGGCTAAGGGTGCAACGGTGAGTTTATCTTCCAATCGTCCCACTGCACCAGAGGTTCCAGTGGTATCCCATCCAAGAACAGCCCAGACTCAAGCTTCTAAGATCTGATGGGAACAGGCTTTTACAAGCTAGTATGGGCAATGCATTCAGATACTGCATTCTTCTTTCAAGGAAAAAAACACATTCTCATCAGTTACAATTACATAAATCTTCTCAGCAGATGGCATTATGCAAATCTATACAACTCCTTCTCCTTTTGCTCCAACACTTTACTTACTCTAGGTGCTAATTACCCACACATTACATTCACGCCAAAACCAGGTGAGATAGACTCTGTGAAACAATTATCGCAACAAGATGTACACTCTGTGTCTGGCGCCATCACTCCACATACTGATGCTCTCTCCACGTACCACTGCTGTCCCCACATACCGCTGCTTTCTCCACATACAGCTGTTCTCTCCAGATACTCCTGCTCTCTCCACATACTGCTGCTTTCTCCACATACTCCTGCTCTCTCCACATACTCCTGCTCTCTCCACATATCGCTTCTCTCCTCATGTACTGCAGCTCTCTCCACGTACCACTGTTCTCTCCACATACTGCTGCTCTCTCCACAAATCGCTGCTCTCTCCACTTACTCCTGCTCTCTCTATGTACTCCTGCTCCCTCTTTCTGCTGCTCTCTCTATTATGTCTCCATCAAAAATGTATTTCTTCCTGTGAGCCCAGTTTTGCGACTCCAGCTGACCTCATCGCACCACTACCTTTACAGATCGATACCTGGACTTGCAGACGTGTAATGTTTGTCCGTAAAAACATTGGCATCGGCAGCTCTAAGCCATAACCATGACCTGCGCTGGATATAGCGTTAGAGAAAGTGTGGAGCAAATAAATAAAAGAGGTGCAGTGAGGTTAACCTTTTTGTCCCGGCGGAGTTTGTGTCTGTAGTTTTGGGGAAAAGGGGGAAATGAGTTTTAGCCTGGATCAGCCGGTTAAAACATATTGGGTCAGAGTTGTTTGTGAGAGATTTCCGAATGTTAGCTAAAGGCAAAGTTGAAGCACAAATAAATAGTTTGAGATAAAGCTGAAGTAAAATATATTTCTCTTACAGCTCTCATGATAAGCCAATTGAGATTTTAGCCATGTCAGATTAGTGTTACCATAGCAAAAACATACTCAAAGTTGTTTTTGTTTAAATTACAAATGATTGGGTAGCACTTTAAAAGACCTCCACGGTACCTACCAGTTAAGTACTGTGTCAGTTACTAGTAACTAACAGTGACACTTACTAGTACTTACTCTGGTACTTACTGTGGTACTTACACTGGTACCTAGAGTGGTACTTTGAGTGGTACTTGTACCAGCAGTTACTGGTACATACCACTGGTACTTACTGTGGTACTTACTGTGGTACTTACACTGGTACTTACTCTGGTACCTACAGTGGTACTTGCACCAGCAGTTACTGGTACATACCACTGGTAGTTACTGGTACTTACTGTGGTACTTACACTGGTACCTACAGTGGTACTTTGAGTGGTACTTGTACCAGCAGTTACTGGTACATACCACTGGTAGTTACTGTGGTACTTACTGTTGTACTTACACTGGTACTTAAGGTGGTACTTGTGTCAGCAGTGACTGGTACTTACAGTGGTAACTATTAGTACACTTACCACTTTTAATAATTTGTGGCACACACATATGTTTCAGTGGTGGTATTATTGGTACTAAATTAAAAAAGTAGAGCTTATAAATTATGAATAACAACAAAATGCAAATGTTAAAAAAGCACCAAGGTCTTTATTTATGTCACAACAATATTGGGTATTGACAAATACCAAAGTAATTATTTGTTTCAGTAAACAAAACAACAGAAAACAATCTTAGCTTAATTCCAACATTTATTGATAAATACCATGATACATAATGGTAAATAGTGGTACTACAATGGTACTTATTACAGTAGTTGACAGTAATAAGTACCATTGTAGTACCAATGGTACTACTAGTAACAACGGGACCTGTTCTAAAGTGACACATACTGGTACTTGAGTGGTACTTACTACAGTAGTTGACCGTTAAGTACTAGTAACAACGGGACCTGTTCTAAAGTGACACATACTGGTACTTGAGTGGTACTTTCTACAGTAGTTGACCGTCAACTACTAGTAACAACGGGACTTGTTCTTAAGTGACACATACTGGTACTTCCGTGGTACTTACTACAGTATTTCACAGTTAAGTACTAGTAACAACGGGACCTGTTCTAAAGTGACACATACTGGTACTTCAGTGGTACTTACTACAGTAGTTGACAGTCAACTACTGTAGTAAGTACCACTGAAGTTGCCCTACTGTGGCACCTAAGGTTCTTCTGTGGTCTCCCATCCGAGTACTGCCCAGGCCCAACCCTGCTTGGCTTCTGAGATCTGACGGGATCAGGCTTTGGCATGCTGGTATGGCCATGACCATATCAGCATGCCAATACTGGTGGTAAAAGTACCACTGTAGGTACCAGTGTAAGTACCACAGTAAGTACCAGTATCTACCAGTGGTATGTACCAGTAACTGCTGGTACAAGTACCACTCAAAGTACCACTGTAGGTACCAGTGTAAGTACCACAGTAAGTACCAGTAACTACCAGTGGTAAGTACTAGTAACTGCTGGTACAAGTACCACTCAAAGTACCACTGTAGGTACCAGTGTAAGTACCACAGTAAGTACCACAGTAACTACCAGTGGTATGTACCAGTAACTGCTGGTACAAGTACCACTCAAAGTACCACTCTAGGTACCAGTGTAAGTACCACAGTAAGTACCAGAGTAAGTACTAGTAAGTGTCACTGTTAGTTACTAGTAACTGACACGGTACTTAACTGGTAGGTACCGTGGAGGTCTTTTAAAGTGCTACCAATGATTGAGTAAGGTAGCTTTGAGTCGTTTAAACTCTGCATCTTAGTCCTGTCTTCCTGGTTAAATGAGGGTCAATTCAATTTAAATAAAGGCACGTGCAAATTACACCATCGTTGATGCACATGTTTTTTTCTGTCAGCTATTAAAGCTGTACAATGTTAGATTTTTGGTGGAGTGTGTGTAATCATCTTTCTCCATCTTGAAGTTGACCATGAGGCACAAACAGGCCAAGTTACAAGTCAAATCTGCTGAGAATCAGCTGCTTACAGTATTAAAGCATGTTGTTCCTGATATTTCCGAGCAGTAAAAAAAAAAAAAAACACCCATAGGAAAAATAAATTAAAATAAAATAAATGCTAGACAGTCGCTAGTTGCTGTCGTTTGTTGCTCATGTGTTTTGAGCCTATTAGTGATTAGAGCCCTGGCTTCCCAATAAGGAGATTGTAGTTTTGAATCCCTGGTTGGACCAAATCAATATCAATTTGCATGTTCTCTCCAGGATAATGCATGTTTTTGTTGGGTACTCCAACTTCCACCCACCTCCAAAACCAACTTCTACCCACCTCCAAAAACATGCATGTATACAGTAAGTCAGGGGTCCTCAACCTTTTTAAACAGGAGACCTACTTTGGCTAAACAAATCAGGTGGCGAGCTACTACTTTTAGCACTGACCAAAAATTGAAGTTAACTGTGACATAGTTAAGAGGCCTACATGGAAATGTAGCCAATATCTATTTAGAAGTGGGCATAATTAGGCAACTAAAGATTTATTTACTGTAGAAATAGGCATGCAATTAAAAAAAATTATATTAATGATAATAATCAAATCTGTATGATTCTAAAATCTCTTGGCGAGCTGTATCTCCTGAGCTACAGGTTAGACCCCTGCTGTAAGTCAAATGGCATCATAAATTCCCCTAGTGAATATACTGTATGTTCCCCCAACAAAGGCCCAAAGTTGCTGGTATAGCCTCCAGTCACCTGTTACTGCAAAAGGGAACAAGCAGTAAGAAATGATCGTGTGAGTACAAGTGTAAAATATCATAACTTCAAATCATGACCTTTCTTCAAACTAACCGGTTGATCTTTGGACTCATTTGGTCAGTCGACAGTTTGGCTCAGTGCGAATCCAGGCCTAACTTTCTCTTGTCAGCTGATGTCGCTTGGTCACTTCTCCTGCAGTGACACATGGCTTTTATGTGGCCTATTTAGAGACATTCTCCTGCTTGTGTCTGATTCACGGGGCTCCACACTGTCTCTGCTCTTTCTCACCAGACCCACGCCAGGCCCAGACAGTCAGCCACTCCACACGACCCTTTAAACTTCTCCAAACACTTAAGTACAGTCATTTGGCCTTTAAAAGACATATTTGTGGAGCTGCTGGTCCAGTGACACCTGTGATTAGACAAGTGTTAGTCCTGAGTCATATGCCAGCTTTGTAAGTCAGTGTTAAGTGAGGGGCAGAGGACGGAGAACTAAAACAGATGGAGATTGTTTCTTTGTTTATTTAAAGGACAGGCAAACAAACAGTGACATTTTTGATAGTCGTTATGTAGGAGCACTTGTTCTTTTTGTCATGCCACATTCTACATAAGAATAACTGGATCAACAATAATACTTTTCTTGTGACAAATGTAACTGTAACTGCAGATGATTTATTACATATACAAAGATCATTCCTTACCTACCTTTGTCTGATATAGAAGTAAACTATTATTATTGATACTATTATATCGGGTCACTTAACTATGACCAAATATAGAAGGATTTTCCGCCCTACTGCACATGCTCCATGCAGAAAGATACGCTGTTCATTTGGTTAGCTGGGGAAACTTCTTTGACTAAAACAACAAATCGGGACGAGAGCTAGCTCTTTCGATCAGCTATAAACCAGTGTGACAGACGTCTGGCTACTGAATCCTTAGACAGTGTTTTTCTCTCCATTTTTTCACCTGAATGTAGCTTTGAAGGGTCATAGGGTTGAGTTTCTTTTACTAATTGAACTTTTGTTTGTGATAAACTCTTGTTTGACAATAACCCTAGCTCTAGTTGTTGTTCCAGCTTGAGCGCATCTCCTGCATTGATAAACAAATATCCCCTTTATATATACAGCAATGTTTTAGAATAAAATGTATTCCTGTCTTTCATGCAATACTTGTCCTCTCTATGTCGATCATAAGAGTTATCTGAAGTTGCCGTTCATTTCTGCCTTGTCCATTTCATTTGTGTAAATGACAAGTTCTTTCTCCCTGTGTCTGGTTGGGTTTTCTTCGGGAACTATAATTTCCTTCATCAACACAAAGATGTACATTACGTAATATCTTCCAGCAAATGCCGTCTGACCAAACCCAGCAAGAAGACCAGGAAGACTATGAAGATGTGTCCATGAGACTGCACTGTGATGCTCAATGCTCCTGATGAGATGCTTCAGAGGTAGTAAAGATCGGGTCAATTGCAGAGGACAAATTTCCATGTGGAGACAATAAAGTTTTTTTACTCTTAAATGTGCATCAACAATGAATACTGTTTTGTTGAGAGCATATTTATGCTTGCTTACCATTGTGATAATGATTACATCTGACAGCAGCACCCAGGGAAACTTGAAGAACAAAATAGATATTTTGAACATTTATACCTGCAGACTTAATTAAAAACAAGCCTGCTTTAACTTTTTATGTTATAACTGCGTTTGTCAATGCAACATGAAATGACAGAGAATGAAGATTATGATAGGAATCACTAAAAATATACCTTCAAGATGTTCATGTAGAAGGAGAAACTATTAAAATAAGGTTAGAGGCTGGTTTGTTTATTTTTTTTATTAATTTATTTAATTAAAAAAGCAACTTTGCCTAAGACAATAATTTCAGCAGTTACACATTCGTTTTTTTTCTTGGGTCCTGGTTCCCTTCGGTGAATGAAAAAACATAGTCTTACTTGTTCTGCGGGAAAGCTGAAGTGTAATATTTTTGAAATAATGTCATCATCCCAACAAGATGTTGTCAAAACTTTTCAAAATTGTTTTCAACTTTTTTATAAACTAATCCAAGTTTGAGGCAATGTTTTGGGTATGACAAAGTATGAAACCATCAGGACCGAACCAAGCCTATACAGTCAACTCAGTGGCAGAGTGGTTAACGCTTCAAAATGTAACTTTTTTGCATTACAAAATGTAACCCTTGTAAAGCATTAACTAAAAAGGAATTGGTCTTACCCAGCATCTGATCTCAATTAAATCATAACATGAACACAATTTATAATATTTTATGCTTTAGGTCACTGAATGAGATATATTGTGCTTTCTGTAATAATAAACTAAGCCGAGTCCAACATTTTATTTTATTTTTTTAGTAATATTTATAATTGTGCTGCTTTCATGTTAACAACAGTTCCTTTCCTAAACTTTAACATTAGAATTGCCATGTTGCAGAGTGCACAGCACAACAACATCATCATTATTCTCTTTGCAATCTTATCCATTATCCGAGCAGCTATTTTTATGCTCTAATGCATGAGATGCCAAAGTAACAATTGTGTGAGCAGAGTTAAAAGACAAGAATAGAATGCATATGATACAGGCATCTCAAACTCAAACGGAGCTCAGGTCAAAAGGGCTGAAGTCAGATAAGCCACATTTTAAAATATTGGCCTCTCTATACAAAAGAGCTTTTATGTTTTTGTAAAGCCAAAGATTATAGTATGGTCATATTCATTCTTTACACTGTACAGTGCTAAAAAAAATAAATAAATTGTACTTCATACAAAATATATCGTCTGATCACAGTGTCCCTCTTTCAAATTTTATTGAGAGGTCATTTATCCCAACTGGGAAACGCATTGTCTCCTGTAGGAAAACCAACATGGCTTTGTACGACAAAAAACAAATTGATTTAAAACAATGGAAACAAAAAATAAGAAACAGAAAAATATGGAAAAAATATAAAACTACTTGGAACTAAAAACATTTCAGATTTCTGCTAAATCAACGAGTGACGGGAAAAATAAATAAACATTTGAATGTGAGGCGAGCGAAGTTACATTTTGTTCTATATGACGACCAATAAGCTCTTTGTTTAAAGAGACTGTACCTGATTTTTGCATCCTTAAAAATGTAAACAAACAGAAATATTTAATTTTACTTAAGTCTACATGATTTGCTCACTTAGCTAATGCATTCTGAGCTTCAGGATTGTTCATCATAATGTATTTTGATGTTTTTTAACAGCGAGGTGAGTCTCCATACAACACTTAGCTACAATGCTAAAAACAACAGAAAAAGTTGTCCACAAACGGGATTTTTATTAGACATAGACAAGACTTTGCAGACTAATTTCCAACTGAATAGATACACTGACATAATAGGGGGGAAATTGTTATAGTCCCTTTAATGTGCATCAGAGTGGTGACCAGACCCACTCTTCGCAACTTGCTGAAGCCTGAGCCCTGGATCAAGGTCAGATAAAATACTTTTAGATCATTTATATTTTATTTGCTGCATTCTATTGCTTTTTAGAGATTTTAAAACACATATCAACAGTATGTGTGATCAATAAACCACTATCAATAATAATGAGAAATCACTGCCTGGGGCCAAAAGGAATCATCTCAAGAGCTGCATTTGGCCCCCGGGCTGCAAGTTTGACATCCGTGATATAATACATCATATTTGTCCTTTGATCGTTTAGAATCTGGCTCGACAAACAGACCCACAAAACCAGAACTAAAGGAAGTTAGTTTAAGCTTTACCCAATCTTAAAACAACGTGTGCTTTCTGTGTGGTTCTCAAGCTGATGGACTTTGAAATGGGAAAGCTAAATTAACTCAACATTGTGGTTTATTAAAAGTCTTGACCTGTGGCTCTGGACTTGTTTGTGGAGTTGGTTCGTATCTGTCAGTCACAGCTCTCCATCTCCCCGAGCTTCACAGGAAACGCAGGCGAAAGTCCCAGGATCACTCTCTCTGTTTTGACTTCCTTCACTCGAACAAAATTAGGTTTACTTTGGCCGGTCCCGTGAGAGAGCCCAGCCGCAGACCCGGAGTCAGAGCAGGGAAAGCAGAGAGGATTTCACAGGTTTAGCTCAGTTCAAGGTGACGGTGGGGAGATGAAGCGATGGAGAGTTCAGCTACAAACATCAAGGTCAGTTCGGTCGTCATGGCAATTAGTGCATCTGAGGTTAGCAAAACTAGCCTGCTAATTGATTAGTTTGACTGTTCCGATCCCAATAAAGACCAAAGTAATGTCTATGAAAATGTGACGTAGTGAAAAACTTTATTACTTTTACAGAGTGTGTGCAATTAGTGGTCGTGTTTTGCTTCATATTATTAAGTAGCTAAAAAAAAAAAGGAAACGTTTTTGACTTTAGGTGCCACTTTTAAAAGTTCATGCCCTTGAGTTTATTTAGAATGATACAAAAATAACCCCCTTTTTTTTCCTGGTCTATAACAGGTTTTTACGGTAAAAAAAATAAAATAAAATAAAAATCAATAAAGCTTAAGTAAATTCTTGCATTCTGCTGTTTTTTCTGGTGTTTTTTCAATAGAAAATGACAGATTTATTCCTAATGATTCAATCATCTGCTCTCAACTGTAATAGTCAGAGTGCAGCAATTATGATGGCACTTACTATGTACATCGTACAAGTGACCAGCGTGCTACGCGTGACATGCATGACAGTTTGCCAACACAAGCCATATATCAATGAAAGCTTGAAAACATGAGCACATGCATGTCACAACACATTCAAAAAATAGTCCAGTTTACCTCCAAGAATGTCTTTGCAGACATGTTAAGTCAGTGTAATCTTGCATCTTCTTCAGTGATGCCAGAGTTGGGAAATGTGGAGTTTTGATGCCTGAACGTGTACATCTACCAATCAGGAACTAAGCTCCTGCGGATTCACAAACGAAAGAAGGTGAAGACTGACTTCCAAAACAAACAATGGACTTGACGTGGGCAAAATGCTGTTGGATCTTAACGTGGCATTAGACAATCTTGACAGATGTTATTTTGACAGTTTATTTGTTTGTTTGTTTTTATTTGTGTTGTTTTTATGTGTTGTTAAATGTCAACTACAAAAAACAAAAAAAAACAATATAGTGGTAATTGTGTGTTATGCCATAGCGCGAAATTAATATAGCTAAAGGGTCATCTTCTTCTTGGAAAAACATAGAATAAAGTATTGCTCCAGGCCAAATAAAACTCTATTTTCTGACCATACAAACGTGATTAAAGTAATAATTTATTTAGTGGATTAATGCGATTGTCACCTGAAGTTTGCCTTACGCTGTAAGGACTCCTAAACTTGGATTTACTAAAGTAATAATTACTGTATATTACTGTATTATTAATGTGTTGCTTTTGTAGTCTTTTGTTTTATTTGTATTGATAGGCATACTTTACTACGAAACACATAATCTATTTCGGATGCTATCTAAATTCACCTTGTTTTTACCCTTACCCTTTGAGGTCCGTGTACCCCTGATTAGGAAACACTGTATTAAATACATCTCAATGACAAAAACGTGCAAATATTCAAGTTTGTTTTTAAGTTACACAATGCTCCAGTCCATCAAAGTACAGACTCCCTTTAAGCAGGTCTGTCCAAAGCTTGATAATTATGATTAATGGCCTCACATGACTGAACACCTTTAGCTCTGTTATCTCAGATTGATTGTACTTTCCTGTTGTGTAATTCTTTCCACCTCCACATTAAGTCTGATGTTGAACGCAGCCCAAACTCTTCAGTAGGTTCAAACTGAGCAGATCGTTTCAGAAGCTCTGCAGTGAACGGAGCCAGGCACATGATGCATAGACCCGGCGTTCGACCATCAACAAAGCATTCATCACCAAGAGCAGCGCTGGCCCCGGGAACAGACTCTCTTACAGATTTACTCCAACTAAATATGGACAGTTTGGAAAGAGCTCGACAGAACTTTTGGCTCAGATGAAATGTGCTTGGTCCAGATGCACAGCAATTGCAGAAATGTGGTGTTGATTAAATTGAGTAAAATGTTGTTTTCTTATGTACAGTCCTCCGTTTCCATGGAGATGCTTTGTGTTCGCCTGGATTGTTCCTCTGATTGTGCTGAATGTGAGAAGATAGCAGAGGCACAGGCAGAAGTACCTCTCTCAGTGGACCAAAATACCATTTTTCATATAACTATGTCATAAAGATTAATCTACACACACAATAATATCTTTTGAATAGAAAAAAAGTTCTCAAAGTGTTGCATAACAGGAAGCTAAAACCTATGAATACATACAATCTATATTCTTCTACACAAACTTTACAAAGTTCATTGTAATGCACAGATGCACTTGTTAAATCTAGCACAAGTAGGAGTAGACACATTTTAATAAACAGATTCAGACCAAGGGCGTGAAGTGGACAATATTTCCACCTGAAAGTGTTTCGCCACATTCAAAACCATACTGTTGAATCCTGTTATACTTTGCACATTTAAAATCAGCCCTAGTGCTAAACGCCTGAGCCATCTGGTCAGACTGGAACACACAGGGACCTTATGTAAGAAACAAGTAGAAGAATGTTGACTTTCGATACATTCAGTTAGTGCTATGAGCTTGGAGACTGCATATGTATCGGATAGACAGAGTAAATGACATAATGAGGAACATATGACACTATGTGTTTGGTTTGACTCTGAACATATTGCGTTCCTCGAGGCATAGATAGGAAGCACGGTTATGTGAGCTGAACATGAAGCTTGTATAGGCCCAAAGGCACAGTATGAATCATTATATTGAAGGCAGAGGCAGACACAATCATGTTCAAGTACTGTATCGACTAAATGTAAACATTTACACATTAGGTCCACCTAGCTTCATGTCCATCATACGAGAAGTATGATGCTCATAATGCTCCTTCACCAGTGCCTGAAGTGAAAAGATGTCTTACACATTTTCAAACTTTTAGGACATCGTCTTATTGGTATAAACACTAGGCAATGTGGATGATGTGTCTTGATTATAAACACAACGAGTTTCTCCTCTGTTCATCCCAATGTAGCACCCAAGGTTCATCCAGCGGTCTCCCATCCAAGTCCCGCCCAGGCTCAACCTGCTTAGCTTCTGAGATTTGATGGGATCAGGCTTTGTCAAGCTGGTATGGCCACTTAAAGCCCTTTTGAGGGCTTATCAGCTTTTTTTGTTGTTGTTTGTTTGTTGTTGTTTTGTTTTCTATTTTGACTCAGTTTGGTGTGATAGTCATTGTTGTAATCCTTTTACGGCAGCTAAGGTGCAATTTATGGAGAGATCAATAAATAGTTATAGAAAACTTCCATGAAGTACTTTGAGTTCTAAAACAGAATTCCTCCACATACGTCATCAAAAATGCAAAGACAATATACAAACAACTGACATATTTTCCTGATAATTAAATTACAAAATTTCACTGTATATTATTACTATTGTTATTATTATTTGTCATACTGCACAAAAGACAAATATACATATTATAGTAAACTAGCTGAAAACAACCAAAATGTTTAGTGACATCCTATATATAATCTAAACATGTCATATGCAATGCAATGCTTAAACAGACTTGCTTTCTTTAAAGGATTTTTTTTTGTGGACATCCTTATGACTTTTCTAAAGCTGCACCTCCTTATAAATATACCTGTATCAGTTTTCAGTTTCATTCAAGTGGCAGCACAGTGAGAAACTGGACAACACTCTTGCCTTACACCAAGAATGTTGCAGCTTTGACTCTTGGATGACTCAGGCCTCTCTTTAGAGCGGAGTGTGCATGTTTCTTACTGTGTCTAATCATAGATCTCTGGTTTTCCTGCACCAACCAAAACAAACTCCATAAAAACCTCCTGCTGCAGTAGTCATGACCTAGCCGAGAAGAAAGTGTATCTTAACTTCTCCTCCTGTTTTCTGTCTCATTCCATTTGTGAAGGTTCATGATAGTTTGAGCTTTTATCATCACCAGACTCATCTGAAGCAAAATTACATTCATTATAACTTTATGTTTATATTACTTTGTCACAAGCACTTTTATTTCTGCCTCTTAAGTCCCTCTGGAGCCATAGATGGAGTTTTTTTTTTTTTTCTTTTTCTCAATTTTGGTTGTGAGAACACCTGAATGTAAGAAAGTAACGCACACTTGTATAATTTTACATGCCCATTATTTAGGTCCACATCTTTTCACAAACGCAAACCTCATTGCTTCCTGCCTGGCTTATGTTGTTGCTGTTGTTCTTTGTTTATTTTTCATTTGAGCAACAAAAAGATCTTAGACTGAATAAACAAGAAATGTTTGGTAAGTGAACATTGAATCTAACATAAAAACAAAATAAATAAATCAAACAGTCAAGTTGCCGGAGAAAATGTAGATATACAACAAAATGTAAAAAATTTAGGATTAGCATGTTTTCACATTGTTTTTTTTTTTTTTTTTTTTATGTCAATATGTTATGAAAAGCAAAAACGTAAAATAAATCACCAACCACAAAAATTTTCTTTGGGTTTGACGCATAAATCTTAACCTGCTTCAAGTCCCAGTCCTAAACATACCCATTTTAGTAACTTGAAGCCTAAACTTACCCGTTAAACCCAAAAGAAAATGTCGCCAAACAAAATTTGTGGTTATTTTACGTTTTGGCTTTTCACAGCATATTACTGTAATGTATGCAAGGGGTTGAAAACGTGCTTATTGTTTTTGAGAATCTGTTGAATATCTATGTTTCCTCCGGACACTGTGTTGCTTCTGCACATGGTTAATCCACATGCATTCATGTTTGGCTGAAATTGATGTTTAAGAACATATGTTTTAGCCAGAAAAGTAAAACTAACCATCAGAGAGCTCCTTGTGACTAAAATACTATTCATACAGTACAGAGTGATCTGATTTAGTCACAAACTGTTGCATACATTATGTTTTGCTGGACAAAGTATACAGTATACAGACGCTGTGTATACATTTGTAATCAGACACGCCAGCTTCATTAGCAGAATGTGATTTTTCTTTGTTTTAAAATAATAATGAAACATAAAAGACCAATAACTTCAGACGCCCTCGGTCATACTCACAGCACACTTTCCTCTCTTCTCTCTGTCCCATCGACTCGTGCTGCCTGTAACTGCAGTGAAGCGCTCTCATTTTGAGTTTGTGAACACGACTCCCTGCTGCTTTCTTTATACTCTCCTTTTTGATCACGCTTTCCCCCACAGCCACGCATTCTTCTGTAATTACTGCGCCGCACAAAAGAAGACTTCCAGGAGTGGACCTCGAGAGAACCAATAAATTAGGAGCTGGGATTTTGGATCTGGGGCATAAAAACCCTTTTCAAAGCGAGTTTGTGCGCTGCTTTGAGAGGGATGCTCCAGTTGTTTTTAACCACTTCATTTGCCCTATGTTTCCAGCATGATGAATTAAACCAGGACCTATTAAAATCACTAATTAGTTATGTGTTAAAGTAATGTGCGCGCTAATGGCTGTCTCATTAGCAACATCATAAATAGTGGCTTGTAAAAGTGTTTGGCCTCTGCATTCGCCAAGCACCGAATGTTAGCAGCAGTCGTGGTAAATCTGATTGAGACACAGCAGTTTGGCAGAGAACATACGTACTAACTCATGGGTTTTAGGATTAGTAAAAACTTATTTCAGCGTTTTATGTGTTGTTGAGTAAAGAGTGAGGGAACATATTCATGGGGTTAAGGTGGGCTTGGATTGTTTTGTTTTTTTTCCTCTCTGTTTAGACTAGAGCTTCTTTGTGTATGTAGATCATTTAGTTGGCCAACAAAACTTGTATATGTGTAATGATCCATGAACAACGCAAAAGATCTGAGCTCAACCTGTCTCAAAACTAACTTCTCTTTGAACAAAGTTTTTTTTTTTTTTTTTAGGCCCGAGCCCCCAGCAGGGCGTAGGGCCTATTGATTCTGCAACGATGATGCCTGGGCGAAGCCCAGGCATCATCGTTGCTAACGCTCTTGCTGATCATGATGGCTGGGCGAAGCCCAGCCATCATGATCAGCCACTACCCCCGCCCCCTGCGAGAACTACAAAATGAGCCCATGCCGAAGGCATGGGATGTGTATACTTACTTCTGCTAACACAGAGATACTCAACGATGATGCCTGGGCGAAGCCCAGGCATCATCGTTGTCAAGTGTCTTGCTGATCATGATGGCTGGGCGAAGCCCAGCCATCATGATCAGCCACTACCACGCCCCCTGCGAGAGCTACAAATTAGCCCATGCCGAAGTATACTTACTTCTGCTTAGACAAAAATAGAGAGCAGCGCAAAGCGCAAAAACCCTAACACTGAACTCCTGGCATCATGACCTACTCAGTAATGCATGCCGTAGGCATGCATTATCCTTCTATCTGCTAAAATACATGGAAATCAATGGAAGTCAATGGGGGGGTTCGACTTCGAAAGTGACTGACGAGCGCGTAAGCGCTCGTCAGTCACTTTCCACCCCACGGGGACGTGCGCACGGCCGAGAGCTTTCCGAAAACGTATATTATGTTGTTGCCGTGGCAACGGGTATATTGTTTTTGCTTTTTTCTTTATTATTTTTATTATTCTTTGTTCTGCTCTTTGAGCTCTAATTTGACCCCCTGAACACGCTCAAAAACTCACCGAACTTTGCCCAAAATTCAGAACCGGCGAAAAATTTTGTTTTTTATAGGTTTCATTTTCGTCCATAAAAAAATGGCGCGACAGCGCCACCTACAAAAATCGATTTACATTGGGCCAATGGGAGTCGGCCAGACACCAACTTTGGCGTACGGCCACAAAATTCGGTACACGCATTCTTCTAAGGAAGCCAAGCATCAAAGCCAATCATGGCCACGCCCCCTGACATACCGTTTGGCCGCCATATTGGATTAGAAGTACCAAAACGCTGAGTCAGCGTTTTCGCGCACGTCGTACTTTGACGAACTCCTCCTAGGGCGTTGCGCCTACTGACCCGAAATTCGGTGTACATCAACTACACAAATGGGGCATCTTAAGTTATCCAAATTTCAGTTTTACGTCACGCGGTTTAAGTGTGGCGCAGCCGCACATTTTAGCGAGCATTTTTGCGCAAGACGAAAAACTAATTTGCCTACCGTTTCCACATAGTTGGTCCAATTGGAATGGAACCAATTATGCGTTTGTTACATTTTATGCCCTTGACACACTCGTTGTGAAAAAATTGGAATCGGCGCGATAGCGCCCCCTACAGAATGAAAAAACTGTTAACATGGGAGGTCAAAATTTTACTTTTTCCGAATTGCATGAAATTTTACCCAAAATTCCTTTGGGTCCTCTTGATCAAAAAAGCCAATGGGAAGCATGTAGTTTTTTTAACCGCGTCGCTGCGGGAAGGCGCGCAAGCGCCCATGTTATTCCAATGGCATTTTCACTTTTCCTTCACGTCCTATTTTGTCAAACTCCTCCTAGAGCGTTTGGCCCACAGGGCTCCAATTCGGTGCACATGAACTTCACAAGTGGGACAGCTTAAGTTATCCAAATTATTTTGATAGGTCACTTGGTTTAGGCGCGGCGAAGCCGCAAATTCTGCCAAAAATCAGCCACATGCGCTCAAATCCCCATGTTATCCAAATGAGCGTTTTTAACAATTTCGTTACTTAATAAAATTGGATTACTTTCACCAAACTGTGTGAAATTTGGCACAGTGACTCTTCATGTCACCCCGAACCATAAAGTCAATAGGTCCAATGTTGTATCTTGCATGATGTTGCCATGGCGACGCAGCGCGTAAGCGCTGCTCTTCTGATTTACTCTGTATTGTGACGAGGCTCTTATGAGCCACTAACACCATATCACAAAATGACTCAGGGCGCGTCAGCGCCATCCTTAGGTAGGAGCAGGTCCGAGTAGTTGGTAGCACGGCCCGCGAGGGCCGTTGGAATGCCGCTTGCGGCTTTAATTTTTTTCTTGAGGCTCAAATGACCAATGACCTTGCCTGACCAGCCAGTCCCTACACGCTTTGACAGACACTGTCCAAAGACGTAAGGGTCTGGGATCAGAGCGCCGGGGATCAATTTCGAGGACGGGCTTTCCGAGCGCGGAATCAACCAATCACAGAAAACCCGGAAATTCCCCCGATGCAGCGACGCGCTAAACAGGTTGTTATAGTAAATATGTAGCGCAAGGATTTTTTCAATGGAGCATTGATCTATATGAAGGCCCTGAACGCGGTTTGCTGTTACGGTTTGATTGATACGTCCCTAATTGTTTAAAACCGAAGCTATAGCCGAAAACAATGATCTATCAGCTACGTCCACCGTCTTGGTTATTTTGAAACGGTTAGAAAAAAGTTTTGAAATTGCGGAGGGGAGGGGGAGGAGGGGGCGTTTGTGATTGGATCGTCCTAACTTTGGACGACGAAATCGTTGGCTATCTCTTCAGTTTCAGACCCTTCTGCATTCAAACAGAATGTAGGAGGGGCTGACTGGTCAGGCAACCAATGACCAGGAATAGCCAAACACAATGTTTCACATAATAGTGAGTGAAGCTGAACACAATTGTATTAATGACAAGGTTGAATCATAAAATCAGAATCAGAAAACATTATTGCCATTATCCGTGATCAAAAACCAACAGATATGTGTCCTTTGGTCCATTAAACAAGTCTCCACATCCACTAAGCTAACAGTGAGCTCGCCTGGTGGTGCTGTGCTTAGAGCCCATATTTTGTCTTCATTCAGTGGACGTCATGTGTTCTTTCCTCTCAGTAACTCAGTGAGTCCAGGCTGCGAGCTGCTCAGGCCTCAGGGCTATTCTCTATCAGCAGAAGCTTTACACTTATTTCAGCCCCTGCAGCAGTCTGACCCATGCCCCATGGAGCTGCACAGTGCAGCCAGCAGGAGCAGAGCATCATGGGAAAGCCCCGCTTTACAGCGCAGCAATGAGTTCTGTGTCTTCAGTCTAACACACAGCAGAGAGATGTGTGAGGGAGTCCTCTCTGCTGCAGACTCAAGTAATGTTTATCCCAGGACTGACTGGAGAAATGTGCTCTTTCACTGAGCCTCAGGCTGATCCACACAGACACCAACAGAGAGGAGCACAACTCATGAATGACTGAGGTTAGAAAGGCTCCAACGTTCAGTTTTTGGTCACATTCACAAATGTGGGATAAATGGCATAGTTTGTCCAAGGAGATTTTGGTAGATCACCAATGACACAGTATTAAATGTGAGGTTACAATGTATGATTGGGGATGTGTTTCTACAAAACAAACATCAATCTGTATTGTGAACGATCATGAGGGGATCTCCCATCATGGAAATGTTGTGTTCTCTGGAACATTCTATTAGATTTACAATACACCACATATGTTCAACCTCTCCACTGCTTACAAAGAAGTTTCTGAAAAGATTTTGAAAATTATATATATTTCTATTGTAAATGTAACCATAAATGCCTAATTGTGCACATATAATCAATACTGATTATTGTTTCACACAGATATAGTTTCTCATGACTGCTCAAGTAAAAGGTCAGTGCCATTTTTATTTGTTGGTATAAAGCCTCTTGAAGAAACAAAAGAGAAATAGGGATAATAGCTTAATTAACAGTATGTTTTTAGTAGTCCAAGAATACATACATTCTATTGTAAGAGATGTTTCAAAGGTGGCCCTGTAACTTGACCTGACTTGTGCTTGTGAAGACTTAGTTCTTTACTTTCAAATATACAGAAATCACATCACATCTGATTGGAAACAAGAAGCTGGTGACGATAGCTATTGCTCTACTGAAAAACGTTCTAAATGCACATTTACTTGAAGTGTACCATGTGTTTAGTCAAATAAGAGTGCTACTTGGTGAAGAGTAGTTTGTAACAAAAAGACTGAACAAACAAACATCTTGATCCTTTGTGATGCCAGATGGATCTACTTTACTTTCTGATTGATTCTCCTTCCCGACTCTCTCACCTCTTCCTCTTCTTCTATTTGTTTTGTTTACACTTCTTCTTCTTCTTCTCCACTTCTCTGGCACCTCTTCTTCACCTCGCTTTTCCCACTGCGTGCCCGTCTTGGTGAAGCGTACCTCCTCAGCCCTGCCTCTCTCCAGGGGCCTAATTAATTTACTCAATCAAGCTTCAACTCAATTAGCATAACCTTTGTGTGATACAGCTGCTGCTGCGGGGCATCTGGGTCATTTCCTCCCTGATCCCATCTCTGTTTCCAAACTCGTAACGGGCCAGTTAATGTAATGATATCATAATAAGGGACACGCCCATCGCCCCGCGCAGGTCAAATTGAATCCTCGCGTCTTCTCATGTGAGTTCATTAAGTGCAAATGGCTGGAGGTGGTAACAAAAAAAAAAAGTCATTTAAAGTTTGGGGAATTTATCAAAGATGTGAAGAAACCCCCAGTTTTATCTAATCAAACTTTAAAGATGCACTCTGTAACTTTTTTCACGCCTGACTCCATTATGATGTTAATGCTTTGCTTAAAACTGTTCATAGTTGTGCATTAAACAAACTATAACTAAATATATATATAAAAAAAAAAAAAGGTGTCTGCAGACCCTCCACCAAAACTTTACACAGTGTCTCTTTGATAAAGTTTTACTCATCTAAACTTAAAATTGGGGTAGCTATGTTTTTGTTTGTTTGTTGTTTGTCTTTTGTAGATTTTTAGTGCACAAAATTACTAATTTACAAAAACAAATCATATAAACAAAAATTATATATAAATAATTATAAGTGCAGCACTTATGATTACATATAAAAAAAAGACCATTGTATACTGTCTATAAGTCGTAACTGGCGTTTATTTACTCCAACAATGTTCATTTTGTCTTCATTTATTTCACGACTTTGTTTTCTTTTTAAAGACAATGTGTTTGATGTATTTACCTTGTCGACATGTTTCGGCTGCTATCAGCGGGCCAACTACAGGACAGTCCTGAAGATGGCTTGGTGGTCGTGGTGTTTATTTTATTTTATTTTTTTCAGGATTACTGCAGTAATACGTATTGCCAGGCAATTGAGGATTGGATTCTGGAAGAATAAACGAAAGCCAGATAATATTAACCCCTTATGAGTGAGTATTGCTTATGTTAAAATAACTGCTCTTCGTGAGGCTCACTCATTGCAGTTTTAGCATCTGATGTCTGACTGACATAAGAGAGAAGAAGCTCTGCACTAAAGACCACCAGGTTTAATAGAACACCTAAGATGTCTTTGGTAAAGATGAGTAGTACAGCCTGGCATCGGCTCACACTGCATCCAGTCCAAAAGCTTTTCTTTTCTTTAAAACTAATGATAGGCTTTCACACAGCAATTCGTCTGGTTTAGCGAGCCGTGCAGCTCTGCTCCTGTGTTATTTAGTCATGTGTGTGTCAAGAATGTTGGCATATTTGTTTTAGTAGTAGTAGAGTAATGGTTTTACTTTGAAAACCACATGATGCACTTCACCTGCACTCGCTCGGTTTTCTGTTTGTCGTGTCTTGTTTTCACAACGTCACCAAAAAGGGTCCCAGACGGCTCCAACAGTCCGGAATAAGTTTCTTCCAACAGAAAAAATCTGAACGACCAGAGCAGAGCCATACAAGAGTAAAAACTATAAGTAGTAGATCCTGTGAAGTCCTTTGGGATGACTGTTGTTGTGATTTTCGGCTATACAAAATAAATTGTATTGAATTGATTAGTAGAGCTCTATTTTGCAGGCAGGAGTTGGATGAACTTGTATTGTGTTGGAAAACCATGATTCAGTTCTTAATTGGATGTACTTACAAAATACATACTTTTTTTTTATTGTTTTACATAATGCAATTACATGTAAAGGTTATTGAATAGATACTCTGCTGCCTCATCTGTATGTTTAAAGCAATATTCTCCCAGTGTTGATGGTAAAACAGATTTATACTTAGAGTGCCCATGCTTGATTCCAGCTTGGAACTTTCCTCTAGTTTGATTTGGTGAGCAGTGAAACCAACGTAGCACCAACAGTGCACAGCTACTTGCAATGGCTTCAACTTTCTTACTCAAGTTTTCCT
This sequence comes from Mugilogobius chulae, assembly GCA_038363315.1. Taxonomy (NCBI): domain Eukaryota; kingdom Metazoa; phylum Chordata; class Actinopteri; order Gobiiformes; family Gobiidae; genus Mugilogobius; species Mugilogobius chulae. Next base: position 21,592,039 of record CM076400.1, on the reverse strand, counting down.
TCTTCTTTATCAACTTGAGACTCTTTTACCCTGAAGTAACGTTGACTGAGCTCAAAGATTGTCGAGAGATGAGCGAGCCCTCACTTTGAAGAAAAATGATAGAAAGACGTACGGACAGAAAACAGGCAGACAGATACAAGAGAAGCTGGCACACGCTTCAAGGACATTGCACACATATGAAACATGGATTATTCATGCAGCAGGCCGCGTTTACCTGTTCTCCACATCCACAGCTAATCAGGGGTTAGCTCAGGAGACACAAATGAGAAAGAGGCTCTAATGGGGATGGAAGGAGGGACATCAAAGTTAACCTGATTATTCTGCACAGTATAGGAACGCAAAGTATGTTCAGAACAAGGCAACACAAACATATGAAGAATGCATGTGCCAGGCGTTTCATGTTTGTGCTGGGTCAGTGAGGATGTACAGACTTTATATGGAACAACCAAGTATATGTAGGCTTCTGTGCTGTTACAGGAAGGAACCACTTAAGCTTTTTAAGAGAGTTTTGGTCTCATGTTGAGCCTGGAGTTAAGGAGTCATGGACCTGAGTAACGATTCTTGTAAGAGATTTTTTGTTGCATCATGTCAGTGGATCGGTGCAACTCTGTTACATGTTTTTTGTCAGATTGCAAGGTTCCAGCATGGTTAGAACAGCCAATCAGATCAACCATACTGTGCCAGGCTTTACTGTTACAGCGTTTAAAATGCATAAAACAGTGAACATAGTTTGTGCACGTTTTTATTTTATTATACATCGTGAGAGTTTCAAGCAGGTAAAACTCACATGCATAACTCATAAGCACAGATCAATATTTTTATCAATTGTATTAATTAGCAAACACCTTAGTCTATTTGTGTTGATTGTGAGACTGTGTTCAATGACATGACTATGTCAATGACATGTACTCAACATATCGGTATCAGGATATATCGTGACAATTGGCAATATGTGTATCGATACAAGGTCGCGTATCGGGATTTTCATCAGGATACCTGGAATGCAGCTTTAAGTCTGAAACTATTGAGGTATGAATGACTTATTTGTAAGACACTTGTATCTAACCTAAAGATTTATGATTGAAAATACAATTCCACTGCATTTTAGCATAAAACATGAACATGACTTTATTTAAATTACAATTTAACCAATTGACTACTTGGAAAAAAAAAAAAAAAAGTCATAAAAAAGCCAAATTGGAAGTTTGTTTAGTGAAACAATGCATCTTGCATTGTCAACTCCAAAACGTCCCACCAAATCTCTGCTTGTGTCTTCGCTGAGCATCACTTCCTTCCCGTAGGTTTACAAATTTAATGCGCTGACTGGATTCTTCCTGACACACACTTCGAGGTGTGCCACAAACCATTATAACGGTTACCGCAATCTGCCAACCTTTATAAGTCTTCCACTGCTACCACAGCTCTCAGCCATCTACGTCCTTGGATTTTTGTCAAGATCCTGCACCAACAGCCATTTATTTACTCACAATTTGTCCCAAAAAAGCTCACTTTCTTTTATGTAACTTTCTAGCCAGCAGTGAGTCTTCTCTTACTTGTTCTTGAAGACTTTTGACAGCCCAGATTGCAGGGAATTGTGATGGGAACGGTTGAAATCACAGAGCAGCCATTTCGCAGTGCAGAGCTTGGCCTCCTCGGGCATCATTTGGCTGTCAGCGATTCTTCCTGACCTGTCCCGAAGCAAGTTGCCTTTAATCTTTCAACTGTTTGTCTTCCAGCTTTTGGGACACCGTTGTAAGTCCAGAGAACAGAAGATGAGTGAACAAAGGAGAAAACTGCAAAACGTATCAGGAAACGGGGAATTGTCATGATTTGTTTTGTTGCTGTGGAAATTTAAACATAGATTTTAAGTTTGACAAGGTTAATTTAGTGTTCTTTATTCTTTAGATGTGTAAATAAATATTGAGCAAAAGCTTTGGAGCAGACATAAGAGGTTTAGTTCACATTCTAGAAAATGATTGTCTTAAAACCAGACAGAAACAAAACACGTTTGCCTTTTAGCAACATTGTACTTTGACATGACATTCTAAAGCCTGGTGGCAGAGTAGCTAGCACTTTCACCTCACATTAAGAAGGTTGTGGGTTCGACTCTTGTGCGGCCTGGGCCATTCTGTGCATGTTCTCAACGTCTCTGGGTTTCCTCTTCAACCAAAAACATGCATGTTGCGGAAAGGCACTGACTCACACATTTTTAAAGGTGCACTGTGTAACTTAATAGCACGTTTTTGTCACTTTGTTGCACTAAATAAATACTAAAATGATGTGTCTTTATTTTGAACAGAACAGACTGTCATTTATCCTGGTAGAGGGCCGCTCATGTTTGTTTCTATAGAGGGATTTACGGTCGACATCACTATCTGCTCTACTGCTCTGCTTCTTGTTGTTTTTTCACTCATCTGAATGAAACTTTTAAGGGTCGTAGGTTCAAATTTTGTTCTCAAATGTTGAATTAGCAGCATAACTTTTGTTTTCGCACAGTGATACACTCTTGTATGTACTCTTTTAACTCAATGTCCAGTTTTAAGTTTCTATTTTTAAGTTGTTGACTTTTCACTTCCAGAAAGTTGTGCAGCACTCCTTTAATCTCGTGATTTAAATGTGTGACAATAGTAAGTAAATATGGGCGGCCTGTAAGGTTTGTGACATCTGTCACATATTTGACATAATAAATAAATCTCATTTTTATACCAATTCTAGGGTGTCCCCCCGCCTATGGCCAAAAGTCACTGGGACAAGCACAAAATGAATACATTTGTCATCGAGATAAGACAGACAAAACAGTTAAAGCACTTTGAACACCACACAGACTACAAAAAGGTTATGACGAAGTTACCAAAGTTCTGTGATTCAAGACGATATGTTTCCAGATCAGGTGTGTTGAAGATGTCTCTTTGTGAAGCGTTTGAATCCAGATTTATAGCTCTCTGCTGGTGCTATTCCCACTCGAGGGCCAGTGGAGATTCTGTGCGTATAAATCAAGCGCACCCTCACTAAATCAAACAGAGACGAGTGGACTACGTCTCCTGTGCTCCTGGACACTTAACCCTGCGCTGATTAAGAGCAGTGTCTTTCTAATGGGGATCAGATGAGGACACGTACCCTTACATCTCTCGAGGCTGTCCACTCACAACTGGACATTTCAAGTGTTTGTCTGGTGAACAGAAGATGCACCAATCAATGTGGTGATAAAAAGTTAACTGTGATTTCATCATTAACCAGTCGATAAATAAGTTAACTTTTGTCAGGCTTAGGATGGTTGGTTCCAGAGGTCAAGTCATGGCTAGAATCACTTTGAATTGCTATTTTGATAAATTGATAAAATAGATTTGACTTGAAAGACGTTGATTTCATAATGTGATGAAATGTCATGATTTTAAATGTATTCGTACTGTGATAGGAAAATTGTTGTAAGGATCAAAAGATGCAGACAAGGCCATCTCAAACTGTAACAATTATTGAATTTATGGAATGGTAATCACTGAGTAGAGGCTGAGGTGGAGCTGGCAGTGGTGTGGATGCGGTCTAAAAAAGGTCGTTTTATAAACTCCATTACAGAGGTGGAGCAAGTTAATTAAATATCTTGTAGATTAACATTGGGTCAAAAGATATGATTGTGTCATCCCAGTTAATACATGTAAAAATATTAGTATATACCTTTCAACAGTTATACCCCAAAGATGGATAAGGGTAAGGTTAGTGTTAGGATAGAGCTTGAGTTGGAATAGATGACTTGGATAAGTTTACAAGTTTATAAATATGGACGTCTGGTCTATACGGAGAGCTTTTTCCGGTCTGTAGTGAGAGGTAGGCGGGACGAAAGAAGACTTCAGCTAGACTCCTCTCAAGGGCGTTGGCTTGATTGAAAATGAGATGCAGGTGAATAGTGAGGGGAACCCAGGCACAGACACAGAAACACATGATTGCAATACTAAGACTCAAAAGATTGAATTCATGAGACACTTTCTTGAATTTTTGACTTGGAAAATGTAAGACTTGGTAAAGGGTTAAGTGTTACTTTTGTCTGCTGCTGGATTAACATTAGCCATTAAGTTTATCTACAAAAGAATCAAGATTATGCACAGACTATTTGAAATATACTTCTAAACATTTTGACTGAGTGGCAAGATTGTAGTCAATGTAATGCAGAAAATGTGAGCTACTTTTGTGCTTGTATCTCTTGACTCTTTTGTTTTATACAAATAAAATGTGTATAAAGAGAGGGAGAGAGAAGCTAAAGTCTTCTGTTCATCAGCTTTTCTGCCCATGAATTTCTCTTTTTACATTTCACATAAAAAGTCAATAATAAGCAGAGTTGTGGTGAGTTATATTTGTTGTCAGACTTGATATTCAGTTGTAAAGTTCTAAACTTTATTGTCAAACTGTTTGGGAACCATGCTATTGCCTCATGCATTACACACCAGATTGTCTTTTTTTTTTTTTTTTTTACATTATTCAAAAGCTGTCTGCTCAGTTTGGAAGAGAACATACATTTATCAGTAGTTTGATCCATAAGAACATCTTCTCTCTCGTCTAGCTAATTATCATGATATACACAAACAGACAGCCATTAAATGTTTATTATCTTTCATTAAATGCATGTTGTAAGTCAGTACTAATGCTGCACATAAGCAGATGGCAAAGTGAGTGACCATCAGTGAAGCCAAGTGCAGTTAATATGAGCAGACTGTGGAGAGAGTGAAACGTCTCCTGAGTCATTTTGTATATGCAGCACAGCATAAGACATATATAAGAACTACACCGGCCTGAATTAATCATATGTTTGAGGCTCTTTGTCACACTTCAAATGGAATTCAGTTTGGTACAAGCGCTGACCCAGCAGACTGATCGTCTGTATAGAATAATTGCTGCTGACATGGCTTTTGAAAGGACTTGTTATACTGGCTCAGATCATATCTGCCTTTACAAGAAGGTGCAATTGTAGAAGTAATCTATAAAGAAAATGTTTCAGTGTGATCGTTGACTGAGTGGAAAGCAGAATTTGTCTATAATAATGTATTTCTTCTTTAGCCTTGTGACAAAATCAGTTCACTGTGTTAAAATGTCTCAATGCATGAACACAACCTATTATCTGTCAAATAATGGGGATTGTTCAAACTTGCAATGTCTTCCTCTTTTCAGACTGTGTCCAAAGGAGTACCTCAGGGCTCTGTCTTAGGCCCAAAGAGATTTTTCTTTTTATTTATATTCTTTGTACTGATTCATATAATGTCAAATTTCACTTTTATGCATGAGACACAGAACTTTATTGTTGCTCTTTTTAGTTTGCTTGCTATTGTCTGGATTTGATTAAATGAAAGTTAAAACAGGTGAGTACCATTAAAATAGGCTCATTGCAAACTTGCAGATTACTGTATGTATGTCAAAGTTCTCAAATGCTAAATGTAGTTCACCTCAAATAAAACATGTATTCAACCTTCCTTGAAATAAATAAATAAATAAAAAATAAAATATAAAAAAAATAAATAAATAAGTAAATAAATAATACTAATTTGAAATGTTGTCAATGATAATATTTGAAGATAATAACAACAAGTATCAGTATTTTGGGCATCATAGTAGTGTTTTGCATTGATAGAGAAGATTGTGGCAGCTTGCCTTAGTCTAAAATTATTCTCTATAGTTAAAAAAAAAAAAACACACATTGGTTTATCCATTAATGTCCATTTCTTTGCAATGCACTTTATTAGTTATGCTGGTCTAATACTACTGTGAAGGTAAATGAAGCTTGTAAATAGGTTGCAGATGTTATTAATCACAATTTGAATGTGACATTAAAAAAATCCCTTTGTGCCACCATAGACTCCTCAAAAAGAATGGTAAATTCTGCAAAGAAGAAATCCGTCTTTACATTGAATGACTGCAGTCATTTCTTGAGCTCAGGCCCACACTGTAGATTTGTCACTGTAGTGCAGCCTGTTTTCTCACCCTTTCTCTCTGTAAATGTCCTGTCCACCATAGATGTCTTCATACCTCCCACATAACACGCATTCACTGTGCAGAGATGACTCAGGCTCCACATGAACCAAACCGATGTAAGGACACTGCAGAGGGCCAGATGGACACACAGGGACAGAGGAGCTTATGTAAACCTGCGTATGTCCACGCTATTGTGTGGATCCCGCAACAGCTTTTCAGGCTGAAAGAGATTGAAGGAAATTAAAAGCATGTAGACTTCTATGTTACTATGTTACTGAGCATGTCAAACATAGCAACAGTAGTAGTAAAACAACAACACATTTTTGGATTGCATTTTTCTAGATACAAAATTATGCATCGTCCATCAAACTCAGCATCAGGTAACCTTTCAGTTGGTCAGTGCCACTGACAGCACCTGAATTGATTTGCTGACTGACATTTGGTAAAGATAAGATAAGGCAGAATAAAAGGTGTTCCCCAGTCCAAAATTCAAGCAGAGAAATATCCTCACTGGACTTGGTCACAAAGCGACTCACCAGATGTCGCAGGTCTATGCCTTTACTTACTTACTTAGCTACCAATACACGGTTTACCTCTCTGCATTTTTTTTTACTTAACAATTTTTCAAAATAGTAAGCTATCGGATATGAATACTGGTATTCTGGCCAATCTGATGGCTTCTCTCTCAATATTTGTGAATTCATAAACTCGGGCAAAACCATCTGGCCTCCACCAATCAATAGGTTTGCAGTCTGAACCACTGATTTAACAGCCCAATCACATTGCAGCAGGGCAGGTTGAGGGCGGTTGTTAGCAATGATGAGGCATGTAGCACCTGAATCAAGCAGAACAAAGATGGCAGCTCCCGTGGATGGATGTGTTTCTGCTGCTATTGGTTCTGTCTTAACAGAAGTACAAGCTATTTCCTTTTTGAAAGAAAAGCAGAGGTGTTGAAGTAACACTTGTACCACCCCACAAACTCACTGGATACTGGATGTCATGATGTTTTGTTGCTGTGATTGGTTAGGCAAAGACTAGGTAGGCGTGCACTAGCTGACAAGTCAACCAATCAGCTCAAAGTATTTTCAACATTACATTTTTTTCCTGATATGTTCAAGATGAATAATTTGGAAGAGGTCAAATCAGAGTTCAACACATCCATCAGACAGGTTAGAATATTGCTGTACAACAAATACAAAATATTGGAACATGTGCAGCCTATGTCTGGTGCCATAAGATCTAGAGCTTTTAGGACACAAATTAAAGCAACATGCATTATGTTTTTATGATTATAATTTTAAAATGTTTGAATCATAATTATATCTGCAGTTACAGTAAACTGTAGTGCAGTATTATGTATAAACTCTTTATAAAACCAGTTGACACATATTATTATCCAGTTCATATTTAAGTAACAAGTTAATCACACTGAAGTCCTGTACATACGATAAGCCTGCACATTAAACACAGATCTCGTCTCTGGCCCAGCGTTAGTTTGGCAGGTGTATCAGTCTGTTCTCTCAGTTATAAGCTGTACAGAAGATGTGACTGGTCTGTTGGCAGCTCTACATTAGAATTCATTAATCGTCCATTGTCCACTTCTCACAGACTCGGATAACACTGCGGCTTTATTCATTCTCACGTACAGCGTCTGCCTTCACTGTAAAGAGCACTCATTAGTTATGGTAAATGCACTACAGTCTTTGCAAGCACTGGATTATTTGGACTTGAATAGTGACAATGAAAACAAAAGTATAATGCAAGCTTATTGGGAAAAAAAAAATGAATGAAGATAAGATGCATACATGTTAATATATTAACATGTATGCGTTTTTTTTTTTTTTTTTGAGCGGATCAGTTGAAATGTGACGTGGAAGTAAGAAGGTAGACATTCAGCAAGTGGCTAAAGACACCAGATGACTAAAAACTACACTCACAAAAAAGAATATAATTCCTTTAGGATAATAGTTACATGCACAGCTAATCACAATGTTATCTGATTGGTCTTAAGACCCCTAAATTATGATATTAGAATAAACTTTTCCTGGTAGCACTTTAAAAGACCTCCACGGTACCTACCAGTTAAGTACCGTGTCAGTTACTAGTAACTAACAGTGACACTTACTAGTACTTACTCTGGTACTTACTGTGGTACTTACACTGGTACCTAGAGTGGTACTTTGAGTGGTACTTGTACCAGCAGTTACTGGTACATACCACTGGTACTTACTGTGGTATTTACACTGGTACTTACACTGGTACCTACAGTGGTACTTGCAACAGCAGTTACTGGTACATACCACTGGTAGTTACTGGCACTTACTGTGGTACATACACTGGTACTTACACTGGTACCTACAGTGGTACTTTGAGTGGTACTTGTACCAGCAGTTACTGGTACATACCACTGGTAGTTACTGGTACTTACTGTGGTACATACACTGGTACCTACAGTGGTACTTTGAGTGGTACTTGTACCAGCAGTTACTGGTACATACCACTGGTAGTTACTGTGGTACTTACTGCGGTACTTACACTGGTACTTACACTGGTACCTATAGTGGTACTTGTACCAGCAGTTACTGGTACATAACACTGATAGTTACTGGTACTTACTGTGGTACTTACTGTAGTACTTACACTGATACTTAAGGTGGTACTTGTGTCATCAGTGACTGGTACTTACAGTGGTAACTATTAGTACACTTACCACTTTTAATAATTTGTGGCACACACATATGTTTCAGTGGTGGTATAATTGGTACTAAATTAAAAAGTAGAGCTTATAAATTAAGAATAACAATAAAATGCAAGTGTTAAAAGACCACAACTGTCTTTATTTATGTCACAACAATATTGGGTATTGACAAATACCAAAGTAATTATTTGTTTCAGTAAACAAAACAACAGAAAACAATTTACAACAATCTTAGCTTAATTCCAACATTTATTGATAAATACCATGATACATAATGGTAAATAGTGGTACTACAATGGTACTTATTACAGTAGTTGACAGTTAACTCCTGGTAACAACGGGACCTGTTCTGAAAGTGACACATACTGGTACTTGAGTGGTACTTACTACAGTAGTTGACAGTTAAGTACTAGTAACAACGGGACCTGTTCTAAAGTGACACTTACTGGTACTTCAGTGGTACTTACTACAGTAGTTGACAGTTAAGTACTAGTAACAACGGGACCTGTTCTAAAGTGACACATACTGGTACTTCAGTGGTACTTACTACAGTAGTTGACAGTTAAGTACTAGTAACAACGGGACCTGTTCTAAAGTGACACATACTGGTACTTCAGTGGTACTTACTACAGTAGTTGACTGTCAACTACTGTAGTAAGTACCACTGAAGTTGCCCCACTGTGGCACCAGAGGTTCTTCTGTGGTCTCCCATCCGAGTACTGCCGAGGCCCAACCCTGCTTAGCTTCTGAGATCTGACTGGATCAGGCTTTGGCATGCTGGTATGGCTACGACCATACCAGCATGCCAATACTGGTGGTAAAAGTACCACTGTAGGTACCAGTGTAAGTACCACAGTAAGTACCAGTTACTACCAGTGGTATGTACCAGTAACTGCTGGTACAAGTACCACTCAAAGTACCACTGTAGGTACCAGTGTAAGTACCACAGTAAGTACCAGTAACTACCAGTGGTATGTACTAGTAACTGCTGGTACAAGTACCACTCAAAGTACCACTGTAGGTACCAGTGTAAGTACCACAGTAAGTACCAGTAACTACCAGTGGTATGTACTAGTAACTGCTGGTACAAGTACCACTCAAAGTACCACTGTAGGTACCAGTGTAAGTACCACAGTAAGTATCACAGTAACTACCACTGGTATGTACCAGTAACTGCTGGTACAAGTACCACTCAAAGTACCACTCTAGGTACCAGTGTAAGTACCACAGTAAGTACCAGAGTAAGTACTAGTAAGTGTCACTGTTAGTTACTAGTAACTGACACGGTACTTAACTGGTAGGTATCGTGGAGGTCTTTTAAAGTGCTACCCTTTTCCTATGTCTAAGTCCAATAAAGGTCCAAACATAACCTCAAACACTGAATTAGCTATGTCAGTTACCTGGCAACAGTCAAGTCCACTTCCAAATTCACCGTGGATCCAGAAGTAATATTGCCATGGGTATTTAAGAAAAAAAATAAATAAAAATCAAGTCTAAAGACATGAGGCTAACCAGGTAGCAGACATATATACGCAACATGTTTTTTTTTGTTTTTTTTTCAGTTCATCAAAATCAAATGTACAATGCAGTCTATATTTTTCTCACAATGGAAAAAAAAAAAATCATCACTATTAACAATGTTCCAAAGTATGGTTGTATCTTTATAGGTCTACTGAGTGTCATTCAGCTCCAGAAAGTCACACATTTATGAGTTTATTTTTTACCACTTTCTCCATAATCACAGGTCATGGGTGACAGGCGCCTATCCAGTGACTCTGAATCTTACCCCTGCTGTACACTGGGTGCGAGTTTGATGCGAGTCGGGACTTGTGTGACACTCGCAATATTTAGAAAGTGCTTAAAACCAATCTGTCCTTGTACACAGACCTCAGTTGTGCGAGAATCCATACAGTCTTTTTTTGTCTGAGATACTTTGAAGTCATAATACGAGTATTCTCGCGCAAATCTACATGAGCTTTGGGCAAATACAGACCGCAGTGTTCTGGAGCTGGTGAAAAAGGCACTTTCCACGAAACTCGCACGTCTCGCATCAAACTCGCCTCGCAGTCAGTGTATGGGAGGCATTAGGCAGGGGAAACACTCCAGGCAGTGGCCAACTCGTCGCATGGTTAAAGACAAACAATAGTGCACTCTTTCATTCGTTATTAAGGGAAGCCTTACAGCAATGTCCACTTAAGCTAAACATGCCTGTTTTTGAAGGTGGGAAGAAGCCAGAGTGCCTGGAGAGAACATGCAAACTCCACTCACAGAGATTATGGGATGTTGACTTGGTTTGACCCACTTAACCCAGGGGTTGAACCCAAAATTTCCTTAATGGGAAGCCAGAGCTCTAACCACTTTGCTTCTGTGCAGACACACATTGCACCTTTAAAATCTAGTGACAAATCTAGTGAAATGTACAATACGTGTGTAAGTATGTTGACCAGTGAAGTAATGCAGTCAATTGATCCTCTTTGGCCACAAAAGACAAAAACTATTCTAAAAAGTGCTATTTGCAAGATGTCCCCAGATGAGCACAGCACAAAACTCATCTTCCTCTTCTCTGTAAGAAACATATGGTCCCTCATATTTACCTGTAATAAGTCCCAGAGCCTCCATGCGAGGAAATCAGATTAGAAGTGCAGCTTTTTGTGACAGCTCCATAAATATCAGTGCGTGAGCAGAGGTTTGGGTGATGTTGAAGCCGCAGTGCCACCTGTTAGTTTGGAGAACATGCTTCAGCAGATGTGTTTCTCCACAGCTCCTGTCTCCTCTGACACTCCTCTGCTCATTTAAACAGCTCCCACTGGCCCGGCTCAGACTCAGCTTCAGTGTGCGCCGGCAAAATGGAGACAAACAACAGAGAACGAAGACGTGAGCGCAGGTGATCAATCATGACCAGGAAGTACTCTGCTTCTCTACCAAACCTCAGTGTGGCTCATAAGGCAGAGATGTTGTCTTACAGTGCATTCAGACCAGACAGTGTTTTTGTGTCAAAAATCACATACATGTCAGAATTGTATGCCCGATATTTATGAAGGTTATGCCTCCCTTTGGTGGATTCAGTAAACATAGCTATAGCTTGCTAGGTCGCACACCTTCCTCTCTTTTCCTCCTCCAGACGACATTATTTAGTAACACTTTAAAGTACCGCCCGCTAGTTAATAGGTAACTACGGGGGTACTTACTGGTACTTACTGGTACTTCTGGTGTTAGTACCAGTGGTAGTTACTGGTAACTACAGTGGTACTTGTAGTGGTACTTAGAGTCACAAGTACTGGTAACTAAAGTGACAGTTACCAGTATATTTAGTATTAACTACAGTGGTAGTTACTAGTACTTAATTGACAGTTACTAAAATAGCGCCCACTAGTTAATAGGTAACTACGGGGGTACTTACTGGTACTTCTGGTGTTAGTACCAGTGGTACTTACTGGTAACTACAGTGGTACTGGTAGTGGTACTTACAGTCACAAGTACTGGTAACTAAAGTGACAGTTACCGGCAAGTTAAGTATTAATTATAGTGATAGTTACTGGTACTTTTGTGGAATGCTAATTAGGGATTATGGTGGCATCATTTGTACTAATTAGTGGTACTTATACGGGTACCTCTAGTGATATTTAATTGTGTACTTGGTGGTTCTATTTGTGATGCTACACAAACAAGGTAAAGACTGTTATGAAACAAGTTTATTACTGCAAATATTGTGTATAGTACAGATTATGATAAAAATCAAACACTGGGCAATCTAATACAAAGAGACACCTCTTTATTATGCTCACAGCCACAACAGATATGAAACACATTAACAATTTACAAAATGTTTATCGACAAACCCCAAAAAATATTTGCATACTACAGCTGGTTGAGCTTTAAACAGTAGTTACTAGTAAATAATGTATTTAGCACTAGCTAAATTACAGTAAAAGTTGGTAGTAGTTCCAAAAAAAAAAAAAAAACACTGACAGCTGGTCTTCTTGTACAGTTTAATACAGTGGTACTTCACTGGTAGTTACTGCATTAATTAACTGTTAATTAACACTGACAGCGGGTCGTATTTTAAAGTGGACAAGGTGGTACTTCACTGTCAGTTACTACATTAATTAACTGTTAATTAACAACGACAGCGGGTCATACTTTAAAGTGGACAAGGTGGTACTTCACTGTCAGTTACTATAGTAATTGATAGCTAACTAACACTGACAGCGGGTCGTATTTTAAAGTGGACAAGGTGGTACTTCACTGTCAGTTACTACAGTAATTGATAGCTAACTAACACTGACAGGGGGTCATACTTTAAAGTGGACAAGGTGGTACTTCACTGTCAGTTACTACAGTAATTGATAGTGTAACGGGTATGGTCTTACACATGTCCTGAGCGGGAGTCGAACCCGGGTCTCCCACGCTCCGGTCAACCTGACAAACGCATTGAGCTAAAGGGAACGCTCCCCTTGGCCCAGTTTGTTTGTGGGTTCCTATACCTGAGGGAGTGAGTTTACTATAGTAACTGACAGTGAAGTACCACCTTGTCCACTTTAAAATACGACCCGCTGTCAGTGTTAGTTAGCTATCAATTACTATAGTAACTGACAGTGAAGTACCACCTTGTCCACTTTAAAATACGACCCGCTGTCAGTGTTAGTTAGCTATCAATTACTATAGTAACTGACAGTGAACTACCACTGTAGTTAATACTAAATATACTGGTAACTGTCACTTTAGTTACTAGTACTTGTGACTCTAAGTACCACTACAAGTACCACTGTAGTTACCAGTAACTACCACTGGTACTAACACCAGAAGTACCAGTAAGTACCAGTAAGTACCCCCGTAGTTACCTAATAACTAGCGGGCGGTACTTTAAAGTGTTACCCATTATTTTAACCTTGTGTCTGTACTCCATTGTCACATTGTACAGCAGTAGTTTGACAAGCAATCTTTGTGTTTACATGAGAACTTTAATACTGAATAAAGGTAACTTAATCCGGAATACACATTAACTGCTTTAAAAATACATTATTCCACTTGAAAATGTTTTCGCTCACATTGCACATGCTAAGTCACCTTTCTGACCCAATGACACACTGCAAGATGGTACCACTTTTTTGTTTTGTTTTCTAAAAGTGTGCTAGATGAGCCACAAATAATGAAGAGAGTGGATGGCAGAAAACATCAAACACTAATCTTTTCAAAAAAGCGGCGGAAAACTTTGAACAAGAAAGATACAAGAACGTAGACACTTCGCTGATCCAAAAAAGTGGAAACTGAACTGAAACTTCTTCTTAAAGCTGATATCCGGAGTTTTGAAAAAATCCGACATTTTGTATCATACTTTTAAATTCTTAGAAATGACCGTGTCATATTGTACTATGTTGTGAAGTAGGCTTCTATCAATATATATTATAATGCACAAGTCCCGCCTTCCCCCATAGACCGCAATGCAATTTTAAGCAGCCGCCGACCGATTCGTGGCCAATAGGCTTCGACTTCCTGAAACATAGCCTGTCAATCAACATGAATGCGCGTGGTCGTGAGCCTGCGTAGCGCACGTAAACAAGGCCGCGCAGCCGCACCTCGTAGCAGCTAGTACCTGTATGCGGTTACGAGAGGAAAGCAGCGTCATGGAGGAGCGACCAAACTCTTCAAAATTACCCATCCCTCGATTGCCTTCGGACAAACCCACTACCACAGCTAGAAAGCGTAAAGTTGTGAAAAGTCCGGGCACAAAACTTGCCGAAAAACGTCTTCGCGACCGAAACAGAGTTTACCTCGGCTCTGCTTTTCAAAGATGGAGGGACATACGAGTTCTAAAGGGATTTCGAACAGACGCAGATTTGGCTCTATTTCTAATGAACAGGTAAGGAATCATTGTTATTTCACACGGTATTTTAGGATTATACATTATAAGTTACAAGTCAATTGAAAGTTCGAATTTTTCATGCAACGCGAGTAATGCTAACCAGCTAACTTTACGTACCTACATTGCATTGGCCTACTATGAAGTTACACGTATTTTATGTCATTTCAACAACCACTTTATTTGTAAAAACAAAACAAAAAAACGATGCGCTATAAAAACTTAGCATTTTCTAATTGTATGCTTTTGTTTATTTATAGCTATCAGTCTCAATCAGAAGCTTCCACATCTACACCTCTGACAGGCAAAAGAAGACGAATACCAATGCCTGCACTGTCATGTGTTGAAGAGTCGTTATCGGAGAGGTATGTACATCTAATTAGTATTACAATGTCTCTCTGTCTATCCTCCTAACTATGCCAAGCCTGCATTTTAGAAACAGTGCCAAATGATCAATTGTTTGAGTTCAGTTTAATTCTAATCACCAATGCCCTATTTTATGGTGTTATATTATACAAATTCATATTTCAAAACTCAGAAAAACTCAGACAGAAATTATTAACTTCTAGCAGTGCAGCAGTATAAGCAGTGTAACTTGTATACTACTGTACTTTTTGATCTTGCAGCTTGGGCCTGCCAAGTACTTTGCACTGTTAAAATGTCATGTTTATTTAAAAAAAGAATTTTACTGTTATTCACAATAATACACATACATGAATACTGTAGTTGTAAAAATCTTTTTGTCTGGATAAAAGTTATGTTTTAAAATTAATAATTATATGTGTAAGTAATCACTACACTTCAGCAAAAATGTAAATTACAGTTTTATCATTGCATGTGCTGTGCTGTATTTCAGAGAGGAAGATTATACAGAATTCGAAATACAACTGGCTCAAGGTGAAACTGCAACTGAAGAGCATGGAGAAGAGCATGGGTAATTATTTGGCTTTTGTCAGAAGTTGCACATGCACTAAAGTATGTTGGAAATAATAATTACAATAATTCTTTGAAAGATTATGTCGTGGTGAAAATTGGGACATTCTTGATGAAAATACAATCAACAGCTTAGAAAACTCAATGTAAGTATGAAATAAGACTGTGCATGTTATTTCCCAAACGATTCAATGTCATTCTCTATAAAGCATTGACTGGACTGATGACACATGGACTCCAACCAAGAACACTGAAGAAGTATCTACCTCTGAAGAAGATGAAACCATCGAGGTTGACAGTTACTCTGATGACAGCGATGAAGACTACATGCCAACTATAAGAATCAGGTCTATATTGTTTATTTTGATATGTATATTACATATATATGTTACATAACTACATTTGTTGTTTTTATCATCTACAGATCAGGAGCCTCACTTGCTGCCAATATAAATGTTGAAAAGCTTCCAGAGATTAGCTTAGAGGATGTTGTCCATGGAGTGGTACATGAGCCGGCTGTCCAGGAAAATGATGACACTTCTATACCGGAAGGCATCAAAGTGGAAGACCCAGAAGATATTGTCAATCAAAAAGCAGCAATAGTGTATCATATTTGTTTGAAACAGCTGACCACATTTCTTGAGTTGCCCATCACTATTTGCACTGAGAAAGTAGCAAAGAAGGAATGTGGAGCTGCTGGTCCATTTGAAGTGGATCTCATCAAACGCGGAACAGCCCTCATTGTAAAATGGGTATGTAATAATTCTCAAAAGTTAAACAAATTTAGGCTATTTATTTAAATCTATAAAATTGTTTCTAGATGTGTCCAAATGGTCATATTGTTTGGCAATGGAACTCGCAACCAACTTTCAAGTTCAAAATGCAAGCTGGAGATTTTATGCTTGCCACAAACATTCTACTGTCTGGCAATAACTATTCAAAAGTGGCCCTGTTGTTTAATTACATGAACATGGGAATGGTAGCCAGGACCACTTTTTTTTCTATTCAGGATGCATATTGTGTGGAAACTATTGAGGACTTTTGGGAGGAGAGCCGTGCATCTGTGATTTCAGGTTTGCAGCAAGACGAAGTGGTTGCTTTAGGTATGTGTTTTTGATTTGAAATGCTTAGTTGTTTTTCCTGCTTTATAATTTAATTTTATTTACTCTTTGAGTATGTGTTCATTTACATTACTCTGTCTAAAAACAGGAGATGGTAGAATGGACAGTCCGGGATTTTCTGCACAGTATTGCACTTACACTGTCATGGACAATCATACCAAAAAAATTATTCAAGTTGCAAACACAGATAAACGAGAAACTCAGGGAAATTCTACTATAATGGAAAAGGCGGCTTTCATACAATGTGTGGACAGACTTCGTGATGAAATAACCCTCTCCGAAATGTGCACTGATGCACATGCTCAGATTTCTGCACTTTTCAGTAAGTACAAAAATGCACAAATTGTTTGTGTTAATTAAAATGTGTTTTGCACTGAATTATTCAAAACATAATTTTCTTTTTAGAGACTGGAATGTATAAAGACGTTGGAGTGGAACATACATTTGACATGTGGCACGGAGCAAAGAACCTGGGCAAAAAATACATGCAGTGAGTATAGCAATCATATACTTCAGTTGTAATGAATGAAATATTTACTTTTATGTCGTTAGGCTGGTCAACAACGAGAATGCAAGATTCTGCTGCAGTGGAAAAAAGACATATGCAACCACTTCTGGTTTTGTTGCAAAATGGCAGACAATTATGACAGATTTTTTGTGAGTACATTGATTACACAAAGTATTTACACTCTAAAAATGTTCAGAAATGGAGATGCTCAAATTTGGCATAGCAAGAGTAGATTTAGGCCTAATTCTAGTAAGTCCAGAATTGTATCCATAGATTCTAGACTTGTTCTCTAACTTCAAGTCTATTTGTGTTTATTTTTTTAGGCAATGTGGATTGGCCTGTTGCACCATGTGACAGGTGAGCACGAGTGGTCCCTGGATGCTTGTCGGCATGACCCGTTAGTGGATGAACCTAATAAAGACTGGATAAAAAAGGGATCTAAAGCACACAAGGCATTGTCTGAAATCATCCTCAGCGAACGCTTTCTAAAAAATGTACCAAAATATCTGAAATTCAGGCAAGTTGAGTTAAAAAAAACAGGTGATTTTGCGATATACAGCATCATTACAATAATTGTGATTGTTTGTTCTGAAATCTTCTAGATCTACAGCACATCTGGAATCTTTCCACAATCATTTGTTGATGTATGCCAGCAAGCGCTTTAGTTTTGTCCACCCTGTTTATAAGGCCCGTGTTTTCCTTGCTGCTTTGGATTACAACCATCACATTGACAGGCCTTTGAGAAGATACCCTGATGGATCTGTGCAGTATGAATTGTTTCATATGAGTCCAATTTCATTTGTGCATTATTTATTTCTAATCATGTTAATTTTTGCATAGGGGCAGAAAATTGTTCAACAAAAAATCAAGATGCTGGTCCTTTTATGCACTGAAGGTGGAGAAGGACTATGCGTATATTCCCTCTCTGCAAAGCAAGATTGTGGCGGCACGCATCAACAGTAAAGCTGGGTTGCCAAAACGCACTAAACTGAGACACAATGATCCCAGACACTTGGGATTGGTTTGTGGGGTTCCAGCTCCATCAACCAAAGAACTAAGGGACAAGCATATGAGCCGTGGAGATGGTAAGCAGTAATTCCTAATTTGTAGAGGTCACAAATGTATTTGAAATATTAACATCATTTCTATTATTTTCGCAGGCCAACCAGAACAGCAATAAACTGTTAAACATTGTGAATATCATAATCACTGTATAATATGTAAATAGTTCTTTTGCAAATAAATTGTTTTTTCTATTATTTCACTCACTATGTAATGGTAACTTTAGCAGGTAGTTTATGTAGATCACAAGAACGGCATCATGTTTTATAATTATTTTTAACAAAACCAGCAGAACAAGATGGAATATAATGTTATTCATCCTATATAAAAAGATGTGGGGACACCCATTTTAATTTTAAAAGGCAATGTATTGAGAAATGAAAAACACAGCAAACATGTTATGATGGCAACAGCACAACATAAAATATGCTAAATATTCACACATAAACAATATAACATAAAAAAGCCTAATCAAAACTACAGTCTACTTGGTATGAAACCTGTATAATTCTCATTGGGATCTGAAAACTTATCTCTTATTTTCCACACCACACAGCTTGGGATGACCACTCTGTTACCAGCTCCAAGTGTGCCATACTGCCAAGATACATACTGTCTATAGGCAGCATGGCGAAATTGTCTATTGTCTTCCCCTGGTTCAGAATCATCACGCAGTGCACGGAAGTCATTCCACAGGACCCTGGCAAGACGCAAGACTCCTGTATGTAGGATCAGGCTATCCATGTGTGGTGATATTGCAGTGCATAGTATTGGTAACTGGTCACAGCATTTTTTTTCTATGTCTGTGGGCATTTCTTTACACCGCGTACAGCTGCACCATTTAGGTTGTTTTTGCACTGGGTTTCCTCTTGGAGCAGGGCCAGACTCTAATTGAATGTCAAAGATGACCCCAGGATCACGGTCCAAAACACGTTGCAGAACATTCTGGGCCTGCTGCAGGTTTAGGCTTTTGATGCGATCCTGGTATGAACAAAAAAAAGTCTGACTCAACAATGACATCTTTACAGCAATAGATAGAAAGATAGGCTATTACAAATGATAAGTAAAAACTGAAATATGTAACTATATGAAAATATACTATATAATTACCTCTTCAAACTTTCTGCGTTCTGCTTGAAGTTCTGCAACGCGTTCGGCATCCTCTGGACCAAGATTTACAGCTGGGCCTTGTTTTTTGCTTCGTGTCCTCCGCTTGGGTTGAGGTGCTTCTTCTGGTTCTGACGGGCGGCTTCGTTTGGTTCCGCGACCACTTGATGTGGTGGGAAAAGGACTATACTCCTCGTCAGAGTCTTCATATGAAATCTAAGCAATGAAATGCATGTTTATTTACTCATACGGCCCGATGTAAAACTATATTACAACTTCAAAAAATAAAATGATTGAAAATAGCTTCGTTAGCAAAGTTAGCGATGCAAACTAGCATGAAGTGTTGATTTGCGTCCGAGTGCATCGCCAGTATTCAAACAAAAGGCAGGCTAGGATATAAGATTTTTAATTACCAAATAAACTCCGTCAAATAGATAAAATACATAGCTATTATTATTACCTCATCCATTTTCCACAGCAAACGTTTGGTGCGATACAGCGTAATGATGTACTGTTGACATGGATCCGGCTGCGGCCGTCCTCCTGCCGTCCGCGCGTGCACAACAGAAGAGGCGTGGCCTAAGGATACACTGAGCTCAGGAGGGGAGGGGGGGGAGAGGAGCTCGAGACGTTTTTTTTCAAAGTCTCTCTCTCTCTTTTCAAACTCCGGATAACAGCTTTAACTCACAGGACATGATGTAGAGCGAGATGATGTGATTCTCTAGCTGCTGCTTAAAGACGATCATTAGAACGACTTCTAAAAAAGTTAGAGTCATGTCTGTGTCCCCGAGTTAAAACAACCCCAGGTGATAAAAAAAAAGCTTGATTTTCCGGTAGACACGTTATGACGTATGCATGCGGCCTGTCTAATCAGAACACTTCCAACCCCCAGACATTAAACTGATTTAAATATAGCAAGTTTTACATGTATTCACAAATAATATTTCCACGTAAACTTGAAGGAAAATGTTTTATTTTGGACCTATTTAATTCAGACTCATTGATTCGGAATTAAGAAACATTCTGTAAGCGTGACCAGTGAGCTTTTTTTTTTTTTTTTTTTTTTAATTCATGGCACATGGGCTCAGCATCCATCCATCTCATAACCCATTACGTTTATTTGTCTCTGTTTTAGTCACTTCCTCCTGGTTGTGAAAGCATACAGTATCACTACACAGGAGAGTAGTGGTGGATGTACATGTTTTATAGATTTTCCGACTCTTAAAGGACGGAAATGCATGTTAGTGTCTTGAGAACTAAAGATCCATATTGATGACTTTAAACAGTTGAGGTTCTTATGCACATTACTTACATCACTTTGTAGTTCTGTGAATACAAACTTTCAATTTTCTTCTTGGAAAGCAATGCTTCAGAAACTAAGTGGTGGGCTTTTACTGCTGAGCACCATTTAGAGAAAGTAACATCTGCTAATTTATTTCCTGTTACTCCTTCCTGTGCTACAGAGACAGATATTACGCTAGATAGTTGCTGTATGACTGGTAGACACGTTACGACGTCCAGTCTTTTTTTCTACTTTATCAGGGGCAGGGTCGCTCACACACATACTCCAACTTTTCCAGGGGGATCTGCAGGTGTTCCCAGGCCAGTCTGGAGATGTAGGGCCTCATTTATCAAATGTTTGCTTGTGTGAAAAATAGGTTAGGGGGAGCAAAGACTTGCCACAACTGACATATGTGTCTCACACAAGCACTAAAAAATACATATTTGTGCATTTTCCAACAGTAGATTGAGAGCACATGCATTTTTTTCAGTTTATACTCATAACTTAGCACCTGGATATACAGTATAAATAGTAGAAGTCCATAGTTTGAGTAGAACATGCTCAGAACAGGGATGCTTTGTCCAGAAGACATCTGTAACAGAAAATATCTTTAATGCCTTTTCTTTAAAAGGCCCATGTCTTAACACTCAACTCTATTTCATGAGTATTTGTGAAGTTTGTAGTTGCCTGACCAGCCAGCTTCTCCTATACTGTATTCTGTTCAAATGCAGGAGGGTCTCTGGAACCAAAGAGCCACTTTGTCGTCCAAAATTGGGATGATCCAATCTCAAACAGCCGCTCCCCTCCCTCACCCCTCGCCAATTTCAAAACATGTTTTTTTAACAATTTCAAAACTTTCAAGATGGCTGACGTAGCTGATAGCTTCAGTCTTGAACAATTGAAAATGTATTCCGGTAGCACTTTAAAAGACCTCCACGGTACCTACCAGTTAAGTACCGTGTCAGTTACTAGTAACTAACAGTGACACTTACTAGTACTTACTCTGGTACTTACTGTGGTAGTTACACTGGTACCTAGAGTGGTACTTTGAGTGGTACTTGTACCAGCAGTTACTGGTACATACCAGTGGTAGTTACTGTGGCACTTACTGTGGTACTTACACTGGTACCTACAGTGGTACTTTGAGTGGCACTTGTACCAGCAGTTACTGGTACATACCACTGGTAGTTACTGGTACTTACTGTGGTACTTACACTGGTACCTACAGTGGTACTTTGAGTGGTACTTGTACCAGCAGTTACTAGTACATACCACTGGTAGTTACTGGTACTTACTGTGGTACTTACACTGGTACCTACAGTGGTACTTTGAGTGGTACTTGTACCAGCAGTTACTGGTACATACCACTGGTAGTAACTGGTACTTACTGTGGTACTTACACTGGTACCTACAGTGGTACTTTTACCACCAGTATTGGCATGCTGGTATGGTCGTAGCCATACCAGCATGCCAAAGCCTGATCCAGTCAGATCTCAGAAGCTAAGCAGGGTTGGGCCTCGGCAGTACTCGGATGGGAGACCACAGAAGAACCTCTGGTGCCACAGTGGGGCAACTTCAGTGGTACTTACTACAGTAGTTGACAGTCAACTACTGTAGTAAGTACCACTGAAGTACCAGCATGTGTCACTTTAGAACAGGTCCCGTTGTTACTAGTACTTAACTGTCAACTACTGTAGTAAGTACCACTGAAGTACCAGTATGTGTCACTTTAGAACAGGTCCCGTTGTTACTAGTACTTAACTGTCAACTACTGTAGTAAGTACCACTGAAGTACCAGTAAGTGTCACTTTAGAACAGGTCCCGTTGTTACTAGTACTTAACTGTCAACTACTGTAGTAAGTACCACTCAAGTACCAGTATGTGTCACTTTAGAACAGGTCCCGTTGTTACCAGGAGTTAACTGTCAACTACTGTAATAAGTACCATTGTAGTACCACTATTTACCATTATGTATCATGGTATTTATCAATAAATGTTGGAATTAAGCTAAGATTGTTGTAAATTGTTTTCTGTTGTTTTGTTTACTGAAACAAATAATTACTTTGGTATTTGTCAATACCCAGTATTGTTGTGACATAAAGACAGTTGTGCTTTTTTAACACTTGCATTTTATTGTTATTCTTAATTTATAAGCTCTACTTTTTAATTTAGTACCAATTATACCACCACTGAAACATATGTGTGTGCCACAAATTATTAAAAGTGGTAAGTGTACTAATAGTTACCACAGTAAGTACCAGTCACTGATGACACAAGTACCACCTTAAGTATCAGTGTAAGTACTACAGTAAGTACCAGTAACTATCAGTGTTATGTACCAGTAACTGCTGGTACAAGTACCACTATAGGTACCAGTGTAAGTACCAGTGTAAGTACCGCAGTAAGTACCACAGTAACAACCAGTGGTATGTACCAGTAACTGCTGGTACAAGTACCACTCAAAGTACCACTGTAGGTACCAGTGTATGTACCACAGTAAGTACCAGTAACTACCAGTGGTATGTACCAGTAACTGCTGGTACAAGTACCACTCAAAGTACCACTGTAGGTACCAGTGTAAGTACCAGTGTATGTACCACAGTAAGTACCAGTAACTACCAGTGGTATGTACCAGTAACTGCTGTTGCAAGTACCACTGTAGGTACCAGTGTAAGTACCAGTGTAAATACCACAGTAAGTACCAGTGGTATGTACCAGTAACTGCTGGTACAAGTACCACTCAAAGTACCACTCTAGGTACCAGTGTAAGTACCACAGTAAGTACCAGAGTAAGTACTAGTAAGTGTCACTGTTAGTTACTAGTAACTGACATGGTACTTAACTGGTAGGTACCGTGGAGGTCTTTTAAAGTGCTACCTGTATTCCTTAAAACTTGAGCAGCAAACCATGCTGAGAGCCTTCATAATGAAAAAATAAATAAATAAATAAAAAACAACATATTTACAGTAGCATCCAGTTTAGCGTGTCACTATTTCGGTGGAATTTCCAGGTTTTCTGTAATTGGTTGGCTCAGCGCTCGAAAAGCCCGCCCTCAAAATTAAGACTCTCATGTAAAGTTGTCAGTCAAAGCGTGTATAGGCATGTCCAAACATGATTTTTTTTTTTCTTTTCTTTTTTTTTGGCCCACAGACTTCCTGCTAGATTGGCCCAAAATATTAATAATCAAAAAGGCATAGTTTTCAATGTCAAATTTGATTAAATCTCTGATCATAGTCAAATTAGTAAACATTTTGATGTTAGATAACCCAAAAAAGAATGTTTAATGCGTTATTAAATGTGTGGTGGTTCACTAAAATTGGGTCAAATGCTAAATTTTGAATGATTAACTTCACAGCCATGCATTATACAGCCCTCATATACGTTATAAATTGCATCCCACTTGTGGGATATGACTGAAATTATATTATTAAAATAGCAACTTCTTTTTCTGCTTCAGTGTGACTTCTTCTTAGCATTTTTTTTTATATAATGCAACTGTTGATGATGCACTGGAAATATCTTGATACCAGTGTTTGTCAAGACACAGGAAACAGCTGATAATGCTATTCACTAGCTTTGTTTAGCTAAGCATGTCGGTAGGTCCATCTGTGAGAGTGACATTACATAATCCTTCTTCTAAAAACAACCTAAATCTACAATCACCACCTCCTCTGAACTAGTGCTCTCCAAAAGCAAAATCAGTCTCCTTCACACTTGCCCATCTGTGCTCCTACCTTGTGCTGGGATAAAAGCTGTTCTCTCGCTCGTGTGTGGCGGGGGAGAGGAGGGCTGGCATTTTGACTTCAGGAGGAGGTGTTGTATCCCTCCCACTGACGCTGGGACCGCGGCCAGAGCTTCAAACTCACTTCAGGACAACACGAGCCAACAGCAGGAACCTCCTACCTCTTCATCTCCTCCTTTGTCTCTTTTATCAGGCTGACTGTTCTGCCCAGCTCACAAAACACTGCATTTTAAGCACATTTTATTTGATTGTTGTTGTTTTTTTTTTTTACAAATTTTATGTTGCATTTATTACGAGATTTTCTATGTTTATATTGTTTTTTTGTCTGCAACTCAATCACAGATGGCAGTAAGTCATTATTGTACACTTCAATGACTCCAGAAAGAACACATAAACCTTGTAGAAAAATTTAAATATAAAGGAACTCATTTGTAATTCAGGCACTGGACTTAACGTGTGTGGTTCCCGTATGTGCAACATGATTTATTATTGAACATGGCGACACGGTGTTTGTGTGGGCAGAACTTATGCTTCACAGCAAGAACCTGATCTTTCCGTGTGAAGATTGCATGTTTCTGTTCATGTTTGGGCTTTTTCGAGCTCTCTGCTTTCTGTTATAATGCTATTATTATAAGTTTCAGTGGCATGATTAAAAGCTGGACCATGGGGGACTGAGCAAAGTAATATACTAGTTTAATAGGAAGTGAAAGAAGTTTGATTTTGTTGTAAATGACGTCCGACCAATGAGGAGTGGTGATCAGACCTAAGTAAAGTATTGCAGATGTGGGTTTTGGCAAGCACGATAGGTCTGAACCTGGGATTGAGTTCACCAGCATCTCACTGCTCTTGACAAATGCAGAGAGGATTAAAGTGTGCATGCCTTGCTTTCAGTGATTGTCTTGTACAGCCACATAAATGTTCTGATGACTAAATGACAGCTAACTTTATATCTTATAGTTGTGGTGAATCAGACAGCAACCACTATAGAAATGTTCGCCGAGCCGACATGTGACGTCAAAATGGTTGGCAGAACCAGCTAGTTCCCGGCTCTCTCTTATTGTTTTCTCATTAGGATCTAATTGCTGAAATTAAAAGCTTTCTTTTTGATGTAGGCTTTTTCTGAACACAGTAAGAGCTCTATGGATTGCTCTTATCAAACCTGTTAGCCCCCCAAGTCACACAGCAAGAGACAAACATTGTCATTTTTCGTGTTTGTTCAGCTTGCCGCCAATGTGTTTTATATACTACGTCACATGTCGGCTTGGCGAACATCCCTATAAAGCTGGGTAGAGAGAACAATGCGTTTTACCAATTCATTTGCTCACAGAAAACTGTAATGTTTAATATTTACCACAACTAAGGACAACCAGGCTTGAGGTATCTAATGTATAATTATTTACATATTCTAAAGTTTTAGATTTGTACCGTCATTTCCGTGTTATAAGCCAATACTTATGTCTCAAGCTTCAAACCCTTTGGCATATACAGTATAACAACACAGCAATTTTCTGTATTTTTTCAATCCGCTGAGCTGACTGTGTGTATCTGTTGCTACGACTGAACTTTACGGAGGCTCCATGGCCACCGACATGAGGCCTTAATTACAAGACACATGCTGACGCTGAATGAAAAGACTAAATAGGCTCTTAAGTGACACTGAAGCATTTGCAATAATCACTGTGTTTGTTTGACGTCCAACAGTGTGACTGAGGCAAGGATTTGTCACCTGCAGACCTTACACATATTCCAAGTGTCAGTCTATAAAAATCAGCTGGATACTGTTTTTTTTTTTTTTAGTTTATTTCATCCAAACTCGAAGTCTGCTATGGAAGGATTTTTCGGTCAATGTCACTTGCCGATCTATTGCGGATGCTCCATGCAGAAAGATGCACCAAACGTCTAGTTTATGGGGAAAACATATTTGATTAAAACAGCAACGCGGGACGAGAGCTAGTTGTTTCAATCAGGTCTGAACCAATATGACAGACGTCTTGCCCCTGAAGCTTGAAACTGTGTTTTTCTCGCCATTTTTTCACTCACCTGAATGTAATGTTTATGGGTCATAAAATAACTTTAGTTTTTTCACATGACAAACTCTTGTAGTTAGCTAACAACAGTGCTGGCTCGACTTGTTTTCATGACGTGTCAATGAAAGTTGTTTCTTTCTGCAGACCAGGTGCGCGTGCATTTCTTGTGTAGATAAACCTCCATTACCATAGTGTACCCACAAGTTCAGGGTTCTGCAGACATTCCTTTAGTGTATGTCCAGTGCATTGTGGGCAAGCACTCTGTCCTGTCAGTCCAGAGCAGGACACAGGTCTGCGGCTTATAAACAGTTGTGACCAATGTATTTATGTATTTATTTATTTATTTCTGCTTGAATTTCATTGAAGCGGCTATCAATCATGTGTGCGTATTGACCTGGAAAGTCCTATATGTGCATTGTGTTGCATTGTTTTGTTTGAATTCTCTCACGGCTTTCCCCCCGTGCATTTCTGAGGAGACACGCATGTGACTCTACCAGGTCAAGCTACAAATGAGATTCATGAAGAGGTTAGTCCGTTTAGAATGAGATAGCATGTTTTTCAATGGCAAACCTTTGATTGAACACATTCCATGACGCTCTGGAATAACACTTCCATGGTGACTAAGAAGTGATATACAGAACAGTTAAATACTGCACTTTATAAATTAATTCAGACATTCAAAATGACTTAAATTTCATCATTATTGATTCCCCTCTCAGGTACACTCGTCCTCTGACAACCACTGTTCAGCCCACATTCACAGACATGGCTGATGGATGGAGTGTCTTGCCCTTAGACACAGCACCGGCCACTCGGATTAAACTGCCAAACTTTGTGCTAGCTTGCGGACATCTTAAACACCTGATTGTCTTTTAGAAAACCAGTCCATTCTCGTGTCTGTCGTGGCCTGCTTGGTTCTAATCTTGTCCTTGTGGCTGCCCTCACTCCTCCTCCTGCCTCCGCATCCCATTTCTCTGCTCTGTTTTATCTGCCCGAGCCCCTCCCCTCCTCTCTCATCCTCCCAAAACGTCTTCACCTCTTCGGAAGGGCGTCCTGGATTCCCGCTCTGATCCGGAGGAAGATAACGGAACGGCAGATGAAGGAGGCGGGCCGAGGTGGTGCTTGTGGTTCAGTAGGACAGCAGAGGAGTTTGAAGAAGAGAGAAGCAGGTCGGTGTTGTGGGCGTTCTGTGGAGATGAATGTTGGAGCCGGCTATGCAAACAGAGTTCAACGCATCCTCTGAGTTTCGTGTTCAAAGCAGGACCTTAGCTTGTTCAAGGTCAGAGGAACTCATATAAAAGATTGTCTATGTTGTGGAAAGTATTGAGGTCAGACTGCAGACGTAAGAAACAATTATGTGTCTCACACTGGCATAAAGGTAAACTGCACCACATATTTGCCTCATAGAGGAAAGATTTGTTGCAACTATAGATCTGAAGGTGACTGAAGAGTGTGTAGATCTGTTCAAAGAAATGGATTAAGGGTAGAAGAAATATCTGGTGATGAATACATATTTGGGCTTGGCTCCTGGGTGAGCCAGGGCTATTCTATGTGGAGTTGACATGTTGTATATGTGTAGGCTTCCTCCAACTGCTCCGGTTTCCCCTCAAAAACTCATCTCCCCTCTCCCAGAACTCCTGAAAAATACATTTCAATCTCAGCAGGTCATTCCTGGTCAAATCTTAAAGATCTTAAAACTTGATGTATGAAGTCACACAACTGAGACATTCATAATAGAGTAATTTGGGTTAGAGCTTAGATTTTGGACCCGAGCCCAAACCCAGCCCCGGGCCATTGTTGGGCTGGGTCAGGTTTAGGTCAAGACCCAGAGCCACACTAAGCATTTGCGTTCTGTGGATGATTGACAGTTGCGTCAAAACACAACACAATACCACCACAATGACAAGTGTTTGAAGTGACCATCTATACGGCATGAGTCATAGTGCGTGTTTAATGCACGGAGTGAAAAGACAGATAGACAGAAGGGTTGTGTATGTGTGACACTTCCAGAGCAACTAAAAGAGGAGGAAGAAAGAGAGAGAAAAATCACACTTTATGTTACAGAGAGAGCGAAAAAGAAAAAAAAAAAAGAGAGAGGCAGAGAGATAGGGAAGAAGCACTTCTAGTTCTGGAGACACACTGTTTGAAAACACATAAGACACATTAGTAATGTGCAATTTCTCTCATTAAAATGCCACAGTTCAGTGAGGAGTGGGGCGGGCTCGCTTCGGGCTTAGACACACAGAGAATGACTCGAGTTCAGGTCGGGTTGCACAGGCTAGAGTCAGGTCAGGCCGGATTTTTAGATCAGGCGGGCCTGATCTATTCTCTAATTTGGTCCCACACTGTACGCTCAAGGCAATGACCAGTGACATTTCTAGTTTATATGTAGCATCATGTTAGACTGTCCTGATTACAGCCCAGTGTGTCTGAGTACAAACACCTGCTGTAGATGTGTGATGACCAATCACACTGCTCCTTATACTTTTGAACTCTGTGACCTCTCTCTCACTTTTGGTTCATCATCACAGCTCAGTTTGTCAGCTCTGTTTGAAAAGTGGGTCAAGTTTAACAGTTTATTGTGTTCAAGGTCAGTTTGAATGACCGACAGGTGCTCGCAGGATCGGTCCGTCCTATTTCATTCAAACTAGAACTGTTTCTGATCCCTTTAAAGCACACACATGGCTGGAGTCTTTTAAATTGAATCAAGAAATCAGAATTAATGTGAATATATCTCTAAAACTATGATGTCTAACAAAAATACATCACATAAAAATGTGGTGGTTCAGTGTGAACAAAGTTGAGAAAAAGTACCAGAATCAGATCAGAAGTTCTGCCTTGACACGTGCCTATTATATTACATTATAATAATCATACCATCTTTAGTCCCTCTCATGGATATTTGATAGGATCCTTCAGTGATTAATGACTGTACCACTTCTATATAATAGATGTCATTACTCATTACACATATTTGGCATTAAGCTCAAATGAATCTCTTGAGTCTGAAGAATGTACAGAAGTAGAAGGCAAGTTGATTTTATCTTTTTCGTGTTAATTTAATTTGAGCTAATTAGCTTGAATAGTAGGTCACACACTGTGAGAGCAGACAAAGAGATTACGAAGATACAGTTTTAGTCCTACGCTTTCCTGACCGAGATCTTACCTCAGATCTGCTCCTTTATATTTAAAACGCCAAATAATAATGAAGCACCTGTCTTTACTTATAATTTGGAAACAGATAACTAATGCTTTGGTTGTAGAGTTCATAAGAAAACAACTAATTTGAAAACATTGATGTCAAAATGATATTTATTTTCCCTAAAATTTCCTATGGCAGGTTTTTTCAACTCTGTTTTCTTGGGATTTTTTTTTTTTTTTTTTTTTTTTTTTTTTTTTCGTGAACTATGACTGCTGGGCTGGAGGTGCCAGATGCTATGCAACTTTCTACACAACTCGGGGTCGCACAAGATATTCATAACATTAGATGTGTTTTTGTTTTCTAAAATAACATAGTATTTTTGTTGTAAAAAAAAAAAAAAAATCAAACCACTCAATTAGAACAAATATAATTTCCAATGTTTGGGAGATGTGTAGAAGGGTGTTTTTTTTTTTTGGTTGTAGGGTCTTAAGTTGAATAGGCCTGTCTGCAGGTTAGACAGACTGGCCAAAGAAAATCAAAGGATCTCCTTTGAGTTCTTCCACAGTCTCCATCTGGAACTTTGCTTGTGGAAAGTGTTTGGGAAAAGGTGGGATGTTAAATAAAATACATAGAGCTGATTGGGTGTGCGACCCACCTCATTTGTGCTTAACCAATCACAGCAACGAACCCTAAAGGTGTATCTAATGTCTGTATGGGATAAAACAAGAGTCACACACACCTCTCTGTTCTTCTTTCTAAAGTAAAGTACTCATTGTTTCTGCTAAAACAGAATCAAACGCAGCAGAAACACGTACATCCATGATAGCAGCCATCTTTGTTTTGTTTTATTCAAGCGTTACTTCCTGTCGTCGTTGCAACCAACCGCCCTCAACCCGCCCTGCTGCGACGTGATTGGGCTGGTCATCGCTGTGTTGGACTCCAAACCAATCGTTCTGGTGGAAGGCCAGATAGATTATCTCAAGTCTGTAATTTCACAAATATCCATTTGGCCAGGTTACTTGTCTGGTACTAATTAATTAAAAAAAAAAAAAATCTGTCCATTTCATCAGCAAGTGTTCATGATTGAAACAGTCACATCTTTACATCTTTTGAAGTTGATTTTGAAGTTTGGCACTCGACCAAAAACAAATATCTTATCAAAACCCATGTGTTATTGTTAGATTTCCTTTTTTTTTTTCTCTCTAGTCTCCGTCTGGCCTTGAGTTCTGAATAAGGACGACATCAAATAAAAAAATAAAACAAAACAGAATAAAGAAAGAGCCCTTATATGTGCCTCAGGTAAAAATACTGCATAAATGTACTTTTTAACAGTAAAGTGAATATGTGAAAGCAACTGTAAATTTCAACCCAAATGCAAATGAAAAGAGCAGTCATACCACTGAATCCATCAGGTCTCTGAGTGAAGCTGGTGTGGCCTTTCTAATCAATGCTCTTAGCCCTGAATCAAACTGCAGCTGAGTGATGGATGCTTCCACAAAACAATAAAGATAATTGTCTTTTATTGATTGGGTTTGAGTCGTGGGGCTCGGCACAGCGCCCCGGGGACTCTGTGTGTCACTGATTACACTCTTCTGCTTCACAAATGTAACTAAAACCTCCACAAATCACTGCTCAACGGCAGGATTCAGCCGCCATTCACCAAACACACAGTGAATTAAACACGTCGATGTAGGGCCACTAGAGCTAATTTTATAGACATTGTAAGTATTAGCTTGAAAGACTCACACTGCATTATTGAGCGGATTGGCAAAAACTAATGTCCTTTTAACCCTGTGAGAGCCACTTGTAGATTAAACAAAGGACAAACACAAACAGTCTATCCAACAGAAACATTTCATTGGTTTAAAAGGTTTTTTGACACCTACTGTCAGCTTACAGTTCAGTCAAGAATCTAAAAAAAATCTATACATTTGCTAAAACATATTGCTTGCATGTCTTTTGGCAATTCATGTCAATACCAAATATCCAGACATCTTAAATAAATCTGCCTAAATAAACTGAAAATCCAGGATCAGAACAAAGTCAGCCAAACGCTTAACATCCTAATGACAAGTGAGAAACCAGATTGTCCCGTAATCGTCACACTTGTGAATTACAGCGACACAACATTATTATTTAGAGCCAGCTCCGGAGAAAACACGGCTCATTTGTCATTAGAAAACGGACAGGCGTTCAGAGCTGATTTTGTGCTCTGTCTCGTACATTTAAATTCTCTTTTTCCCCCTCACTGTCTCGCGTTAGTGTCTCTCTTCACAGAGTTTCTTCTCTAACTCTCTGTCTGTCTGTCTGTCGGTCTGTCTGTCTGAGACCAGTTCAATGTGCAGAGGATGACCCCTTTCTGTCTCTCCATCTCTTTTTCTCTCTCCTCCTCTCACTCTCAGACCAGTTCTTTGTGCAGAGCAAGGTGCATGCAGAGTCTCTCTCCATCTCTCTCTTTAACTCTCTCTTCACCCCTCCCTGCTGACCATTTTTCTCCTTTCTAACTCTCTCTCGTTCTTCTTCTCGCTCTCCCTCTCTTTGACCAGTTTGGTGTCCAAATTATGATTCTCTCTCTCTCTCACTCTTTAGCTCTTTTCCCCTTTCCCTCTCTCTTTCTTTCTCTCTCTCCTGTCTTCCCCTCTCTTCTCTTTATCTGACCAATTTATTTTCTCTCTCTCTCCTTCTCTTTCTCTTCCTACTCTCTTTCTGTCTTTCTCCCCCCTCACGCTCTCCTTTCTCCCTCTCTCTCCTGCCCCCCTTCTCTCTCTCCAACCAATTCATGCAGATAATATTTCTCTCTCTCTTTTACCTTCTCTATCTCCTCTCGCCCCCCTCCCTCACCCCCCCCCCCCTCTCTCTCTCTCTCAGACCAGTTCATCGTGCTGAGGCTGGTTCTCTCTCTCTCTCTCTCCCACCCCTCTCTCTCTTTCTCTCTCTCCCCTCTCTCTCTCTCTCTCAGACCAGTTCATCCTGTGGAGGCTTGTTTACTCTCTCCTCTCTATCTCTCTCTCTCTCTCTCAGACCAGTTCATCGTGCGGAGGCTTGTTCACTCTCTTCTCTCTCTCTTTCTCTCTCCCCTCTCTCTCTCCCTCTCTCTCTCAGACCAGTTCATCGTGCGGAGGCTTGTTCACTCTCTTCTCTCTCTCTTTCTCTCTCTCTCTCTCTCTCCCTCTCTCTCTCAGACCAGTTCATCGTGCGGAGGCTGGTTCTGGTCCACCCTTTCGAGCGCCTAAACCATGACTTCCTCTGGCTGCAGATTTTTGAACTCCTACGAAACACCTGAAGATCGCCCACTCGCTCTGACCTGACAGAGGAGAGAAAAAGAAACAAGGTTTTATAACATAAAAGCTGTTTTTCAATTCGAAGAAATGTGTGGTAAAGAGAAGACTATTTTTCACAAATTCTTCCTCTTACACATAATACGTATATTATACCTTTCAGGAGGAGTTTGGGCATTGCAGATGTGTCCAGGCACAGGTTGAATTCACGGTTTAAAAAGGTGAGGATGTCATGAGGACAGATGGTTGGCAAGAGCCATCTTTACCCATTTACCACGAAATATCTAAAAAAAGGTGGTGATTTGTATTTGTAACCAGACCCATTCACAATGTATATTTTAGCTGAGCTCCACATCTATTTAATGCTATTGGTCAAGAGGATGTTGTGACGTCATGTGAATGCAACCTTTTGTTCCTGGTATGGTCACAATTCTTGATTCTTGTTCCCTTTCATTGTTCTGTCTGCGCATTTAAATACAGTAAATCTCAGCAGCTGGAATACTGCAGTTAAAGTTATTCCATTTGAGCATATAGTTGTTTAATTAAGGGCCCTGTACCTCCTTTTTAAATTTGAAAACTAGGAAGAGCGACTGCATAAAGCATTTGGCTTACTGCAGTGACCATACTGACATAGCACATCTTGTTGAGAGTAACGTACACTTTTTCTGGCCTCATATTTTTCTTGTGCATTTGACCCAGCCTTCAATGCCGCTGGGGCATCTCCTCAGGAACAGTGAGTGCCACTAGGACTCATCACCAAGTTTAGTCCTGACCAAGCCTAGCTAGAGGACATTATGATAGCGTGAATGTTATTGGTTGGTGGGGAAACCGGAGTACCCAGAGGAAACCACCCAGACACAAGGACAAACTACAAACTCCACACAGAAATGCTTTGGCCGAGCAGGAGTCGAACCTGCCACCTACCCTTGGCTTTAAAGAGGATTTTGCTCGGGGATATTTTCGATATCTGGGTAGACATTTATTTCAAAGTCCATAAAACCCAAGTAGTGCACTTATTTATGGTTTTAGCTGAGCTAGCTCCTCAGAGGTGTGAATGACCTGGACTCGAGTCAGACTTGAGTCGTTATTTTGTTGACTTAAGATTTAAAAAAGGACTAAGATTTTAGGTCAGTCATTTTGTGTTAACAAAGTGGAACATAGCCCCCCTCCTCATGTCTTTATTTGTGACGAGGACCTTATTCTAAAGGAACACCATGTAACCTTTTGACGAAAAAAAATAATATCAATAATAAATATTCTCAATAAAAGTGCATTCTTGCAATTTAGATGTTTTTGCAGCACTAAATACGTATATGTGTTTTTACCTTGACCAAGCATGTATGGCCACAAAATTGACTCTTATTTGATCTGGTGCAGGGTTTCCTAATACTTAAAAAATATAATTGTAAAACGTTCTGTTTCTATTGAATTCTGAATCTGACATTTCATTTCCAAAAAGGTCATTTATACAAATCAACAGAATTACGAAAGTATAGTTTACTTGCTAATTTGACCATCTAGGAAAAGCAGGGGGATTTGAGTAAAAAAAACTTGAGATTGTTTGTACATGTTTCTCAGACTGTCAACATTGTGTACATCACCTTTAATTCTTTGTGTGTCTAATTCAAACCAATGTCTGTTTTGTTGTTGAGAATGGCACAGTTTTGGAGAAGCCATTATATCACCAGGAATGATATTAAGGACTTTGCTATTGGTGGAAAATAGCTATGGATTTGTGTTTTCAGACAGGATAAACAACAATGTTCAGAATCCAAACCCCAAACTTCAAAACAACATCCCAATTACTTATAGACGCTGTTTTGAAAAAGTCCCACGAAAACCTGAGGCGGGTTTCATCACTGTTTGGGTGGGATTCTTTGAACATTTTCAAAAAGACTTTTCCCATTTGTGTGCCATTATGTGGACTGTGACAAGCTGCAACTTTCTATCAGAGATTTTCAAAGAGATGGATGTATTTCAAAAGCTGCTCTCCAGTGGAATTATGGGCATTGATCTATTTCTGTAGAGTTTTACGGAGCTATAGTCGGCAGGTCAAGAGGCAAATGTGCACCTGGGAATGATAAGGCAGTAACTATTGAGAGAAAAGTTGGGAAAAGTCTGTCAAAATAAGCTGCAGTTTATAAAAAAACAAAACAAAAACGTGTGTGCGAAGTTTCTAACTAC
The DNA here is from genome assembly GCA_038363315.1 of Mugilogobius chulae. Taxonomy (NCBI): domain Eukaryota; kingdom Metazoa; phylum Chordata; class Actinopteri; order Gobiiformes; family Gobiidae; genus Mugilogobius; species Mugilogobius chulae. The sequence goes on along the minus strand of CM076400.1, from coordinate 21,557,140 downwards.
TGACATTTCTAATTTGAAGGATCTAAATGTTTTTACGATAAAAGCAGTTATACATTTTACGCCAGCTGCACACTACAGGAGTTTTGGTCCAGTTTTAAGACTGATGTGCCCCTCTACAAGTTCAGGGAGGTGTGGCCGGAGTAAGGCGTTTCGTATAAGATTGTTTTGTCGTTTCTCTCCTTATATCTGTATGTCACATCTGTGTGGCAAAGTTGTGTTATCTTGTGTTCAAACAAAAGAATAAGCTTAAAAGAAATAACAAACTTTACTTGGCAACTATGAACTTGGCGACATTTAAAGCTGATTGGTTAAATATGTGTTTTTCAAAAGCCAAAAGAGTCTGTAACTGCTCTTGAGAAGAGGCTCCAGAGGCAAAAGGATGGATCAAATGCAGATCCATCCCATGGGAACAATAAAGTCGACCTTACTCATAACCATGTTGGTTTTCGTCTGGACATTGGCTTGTGGAAAAGCCAAGTTTTTATGTTTTTCACAGAAAAGTTTAGGCTTCAAATTACTAAAATGGATAAGTTTAGATCTGGGCCTTGGGGTAAACTTAACTTGTTAAACCTAAAGAAAATGTCGCCACATGGCTTCAACCAACCAAATTGTTTTAGGCAAAATCAGATGTTTTATGCTTCTTCCATCGGCAATCTTAGCAATCATAGACACATATTCACTTACTTTCTCAGTCTGTTTTTCCAGTGTAAAACAGAAAAAATAAGTTTATAAGAGGATATGTTTGCACTGTTGTGATTGATTAGACAAACATACCAGATTCTACTGAATTATAAAGCCTTTTGTAATATATTTGAAGATATTTTAACACATTTATGTTGGACTGACAAAATATCATCCAAATATTGTTATCAAGATACCACAAATATCAAGATTTTTGTTTGTTTTTTCAGTATCGCACAGCCCTATACTTGAGCATTTCTGCAGTATTAGCATATCAGACAGAATACATTTTATTTGTCCCCTGACATTTCCTTCGCTGGACCTCTAACTCACTTGTTGATGTAGGAAACATATTACAGTCATATGGACTTTACTTTGTGGTCTCAGAAGCATGTTTCAGTGACAATAACAATGCAACAAAGTCATAATATTTGTCGTTTAAGCCGCATCTGCAACTGATGTTAATATAGAATCAAAGTCAGTGGGAAACTACATATATGTTGCCTTTCATCTTAAACAGTGTGAGTCTGCAGGTGAGTCCGCTCATTGTTCTCTGGGGAATTCTTTACAAAGTGACAGCAGCAGCAGCGTTTATTGACGGACCGTCCCTGAGGCTTTCTATTAAAGCTGTATGAACGCGGACATATCAACTTCAATAATAACCGCCTCTGAAAATGCCTGACAGCGCTTTGCTCCAGAAAAATATACATCGCCCAACATTGAATTATACCTTTCTCTGCAGAGTCAAAGCATTTCCATATCAAAGGGACGCTGGTGAAATGTGCTCCGCGGAAATACGTGTCTTTACCAAGTGTCGCGGAGTGATTAGAGGAACAGGACGAGTCAGGGAAAATAAAACGTACACTGACTTCAATTTTAACAGGTGTCTTCTAATAACAAAAGGGTTTATTTGCAAAGAAACTAGACCCAGGAGTAAATTAAAAGCGAAGGGAAAAAAGAGGCTGGAAAAGGAGAGAGAGGGTTTGGAGGAAGAGTTGATACAGTGTTGGTGCATGTTCGGCGGAAAGAAGAGGGAGGTACTGTAAAATGGCAAACAAATAATAAACGAATATTCACTGGGTAGCATACTCAGATCACATGGTGCAGAGGGCAAAAAAGTGTGCTGTGACTCAAAAAAGGTTAAGAAAGACTGCTTTAGAGACCAAGCTGGACACATTGACTCTGTTCATGGAGGCGGAAGTCGAGCAGGCCAAGAGGGGAAAGCTGTCCTGATGTGAAGCATGGAGGAGGCTGGTTACGTTCTCAGGCTTTGCTGCATCTGGGTGTGTTGAATCTGTGCAAGGTTCAATGAAATCTTAAGATTATCGCAGCGTTTTGGAGGGAGGTGTGCTATTGTGTCAGAGGGTTTGGTCTCAGTCGCAGGTCATTATAGTCTTCAACAATAAAACGACCAAAACAGCCAAAACAGGAATGTCTCGTAGAAAAGGTTTGGACTCTTCTGAAGTGTCTCATTGTCTGAAGAGCTCAGATCTCAATCCCACTGGACATTTGTGGAAGGAGCTGAAACATTTGGAGAAAACTCTTCAGGCCCGACACAACTGGAGCAGTTTGCTCACAAGAAGTGGGACAAAACACCTGTGACTGATGCACTAATTGACATGGCCAAGCCTGCTTGTCAAAGCCTGATCCCGTCTGGTGGTTAGTACTTGGATGGGAGACACTGGAACACCAAGTGCCACAGTGGGACGATAAAAGTGGATTGTTGTTCTTGTGCAAAACACTTACTTTGCCTCAGTGTCTGTTGCACTGGATGAGTAGATATTTAATTGTAAAGTGCTTTGAGTGCCTTGAAAGGCAGAAAAGCGCTATAAGAAAAAAAAAGAGACCATCATTTATCACAATTTATACTACTTCACTAGATAAAATAATAAATGGTATATAAAACATGTTTGCATATTGGTTGATTCACACTTGTTTCAGAAATCCTTATCTGTATTACTCTTTCTATTGTTTGCACAATTTACCAGATTTGTGCCAGGAAAGGTGAAGCTTAACAAATGTCAGTTCTGTTTTAGGTTTTTAATTTTGATTCTTAGTGTCTTGTTTTGTTCTAATTCGTTATCTATTTTCTTTTGTTTTGTTTTTCACTTCAAAAACTGAATACAGCAGAAACTCACAATGTTAACACAGATCTAATGTTAAAAATGGTGACTTGTCATACACTTCCGGCCCAGATGTCACTGATCGCCAAAAACTCTGGCCTTCGGGAAAATAGTGTAGCCCAGGTCTAGACCAATTTTTTGTCTCAGACTTGAGCTTTTTTGGTCTTGGACATGTGTCAGTCTCAGAGGTGTTATTCTTGAAATAAAGCAGTTTGGACTACCACACTACTAATATTTAATACAGTATAAGCCTAATCTAAAGCCTTTGTCCGAGCTGACGTGTCTGATAGTGTGACGTGTCTGTTATAAGATGTTCTCAGGTGTTGTCACTTTGACTCATCGTCTGACAGGCAGCACCTGCCTCGGCCTGGTGGTCTCTGGAGAAATGAGTTTCATGTCATCAGTAGCCTCTCATATTGATCTTTTGTAAAACTTTATTGAAGACGTCACACATCAGACGTCATCTCTGACGAAGGCACACGCACTGCTGCTGAAACTGTGTGAGCTAATATGTTATTATAACTGTTTTATCAGAAGAAAAACACACAAGTTACTATTCAAAAGTGGACAAAATGAATTGTTTTCTTAAGCGTCTTTCTTCTTGGTGAGTGTCTAAGTGAACATTATTAGGGTTGTTTTGACAAGCACAGAGCAGTGATTTAGCCTTATTGTCTCGATCATTAGAGAACAGAACATTAGGTCAGATTTCAGGTGTCTAAAGCTCATTCTAAGACTAAAGCACATATTTAGTCAGAATGATCCATATGGCCCACTGCTGCTGACAACTGCTTAGTGTCCGTGGCAGATCACACTGTTCCCCAGTCATTTATTTTTAATTGGACACAGGCAGTTGGCAGCTCGAGCACATTTAGCAAACACAATCAAGCACTTTCACACCTGTTCCTTTTCATATTACCACTGCAAACAGAAGAAGCTATTTAAACACATTTATGTCAAAGTTTAATTACTATTTTATACCCATAAAACTCATTTTGCATTAGGGAAAAGTATGTCTAAGTCTAATGACAAAAAAACAGCACAATGACAGTTATTTGGTAGTTATAGATCAAATAATGTAACACTGTTTCTTTTTTTCCTCAGACATCTTCAACATTCTAATAAAATAAAAGATACCGTGAAACAGTCCTGCCAAGGCATCCATCTCCATGGAAACCAAGTGGTAGCAGCATTATAACAATAGAGCAAGAAACCACAAACAGGGTAAATGGTCTTTTTCATAACACTTACAAGGCAAGGTGGGTTGAAAGTCTTGTTCAAGGACATAACGACAATCCACTTTCACCACTGCGGCCCCTGGCGTCCAGCGGTCTACCATCCAAGAGAACTAAATAGAACTAAATATTGGATGAATATTGTCAATTTTCCTAATGTGAGCTGTAGTGTTACTTTCTGTTGATTGGTTCCATCTAAGATTTATAACTTTATTTTTATATATATATATATATATATATATATATATATATATATATATATATATATATATATATATATATATATATATATATATATATATATATAAATAACTGGAGAAAACAATTATATTCTCCTGTTACGTATGTTTTTTGCATAATATTTGTCTTATTATTAATCTCACACATGAGTTTGTTTTGATTCTGAGCATCTCAGCATGGATCAGTCTTCAATTCCTGGTTTTGTTTTCTGCTCTTGGTTCGTTTGCATTCACAATACAAATGAACAGCTCCAAGGCTCAATTCAACCGAGCCGAGACTAATTACCCAATCAAACCGAACTATCCAGTCACACGAGTCCTGATCCGAATCAAAAGTGTATTGTGAATGCAGCCTTAAACAACTTAGAAGGAGTCTTTTTTATTTATTTTTTTATTGTTATTATTTGTGAGGCTCAAACAGAAAAGATGAAGTGCACTGCACACTTTGTACCATGTTTGGAAATGGACAAGCTGCTCATTGTCATTTAGTTCGACCCATTCTAAGGACAGAAGCAGTGTGTCTGATCTGTCATGTTCAGAGCTGTGACTTTATGAAACTGTTACTGACTGTTACTGAAACTTACACAAAGGCTCTAACATAAAGCTAACATGTGCATTACCTAACAGTGTCAATGGGGTGGAATAAGGTGAATAGCAAATGCTAGTCTCATATGGTATGCATGATGTAAACTGCTGAGGATTATTATTTTTGAATAGGACTGGTGAAGCTGTCAACTTGGTGACAGCTAATGAGAATCCAAAGAAATAAACAATATGCAACATAAAATGGCTGAAAGCTTCAAACTGTCAATTTAGCAAAGTAAGTGTCTTCCAAATGCACTTCTTAAAACAAGTTATTTTCTCCTCCTTGATCTGTGTTTTAGCAGTAGATTTCTCCAAACCTTCCATTCCACGCCTGTCATTGTCAGCTCGAAGCGGTTTGTCCTGACTTAATGATTGTTTCTAATTTTACATTGTTTCTGTTGACATTGACCAAATGTTTCACTGTTTGATTTTCTGACAAATCTTGTTTGCTAAATCAACATCTTGTGAAGTCCGCTGAGATAACTGCTGTTGTGATTTTGGGCTATACAAATAAATTGAATTGAATTGAATTGAATTGACTGCTGCGCCTGACCCTTTGTCCCGGGTAATGCGTCCCTTGGTGTGGTGTCAGGGAGCGTGACAGACAGTGGCATTAGAGCAGTATTTAAATCCATTCCTCTGAACCACCAGAGGGGGCGCCCCTGATGGCTCGCTCCAAAGGTCGTGAAATGTCGATGGGTCAGTGTTGGCTCCAGGCGCTGGTCACTGGAGGCCTGAGTCTGCACTGGTCCTGTACTGTTAACACAAATCTCTGAGTCAGTCACTTCTGCTGCACACTCCCACTAAATGTTTCCTACTACAAAACCAGAAAGACGTTTTAGTAAGTGTTTTTTTTCAAGGAAACTCACGCAGACACAAGCACAGAGAAACACACAATGCCCATAATGCTATTTTTGTATTTTTTAAATATTTTTTACGTATTTATTTATGTTTATTTATGTATTTAGATTGTATGTATTATTATGATTATTATTTTATGTATTTTGTATTTATTTTATTATTTTTTTAATTTATGTATTTATTTTCAGATTTTCTACCTCCAAAAATGGCAGTGTCACTTTTATGTAAACAATAGCAGAAAAACAGATAAGCAACATGTACAATATCTCTCTTTAAATAAGATGAGAAAATGATTTATTGTGTGACAGTCACAGAGTCCTAAGTCTCCAGCTGTCATTAGAAAATTAAGAAGATAAGCTCTGTGCAGTTGCAACAGAAAAGCTACTTTCAGCTTCAAATGTAGTGTTAATTACTGCAAAGCTAATGCTGAATCTACAAACATGAGGCCCCCAAAAAGCAAATAAAAACATTCTATAAGATGTTCTTTTCAAAGTGTTGTCACTCAGTCAGAATGCTGAGGAGCATGTTTATTATTTCTAAAATTAAAAAAAATGTCAGAGCATATACTCCGTTGTCCCAGCACAGATTTTCTGCTGCATACCCTTGTTTACTCCTCCGTGTCTCAAACACATCTGCTCACACTGTCACTGAACTCTGCCCGATCTCCCTGTTCTCCTCTGACACTGAACAAACTCTGCTCGGCTCAGAACCAACTAAGATTTAGAGATTTAAACAACATCTGAGCGCAAATATGCAATCAGCTAACTTTAACGTACAGCGACAGACGGAAGGGAAGCGACGGTGGAAATACATTCCAATGAATGTGCTCTCCTTGTACTTACAACACACTTGATACTGTTTTGCTTTTGAGCATATCTTGTTTTTTGTCACTTAAGATAACATAAGATAAGATGTCTTTTATTTGTCCCACATTGGGAAAAATCCAGTCATCACGTTTGTCTCTAAGCCAAGACTGTTTTCATTTTACTCCTTTTCTTAGCTTGTTGCTATAGATTTGTAGCCTGATGCATCAGCTGGTTTCATTTCATTTTGTGGAAACCGTCTGGCAGGTCACCTTGGGGTTCATTCGCTCCAGGATGTGCCTGAACACATCAGTGTAATCCAGGAATTAAAGCGTAAGCATGTGTGTTTGCAATGATTGCCCGTTCTGTATTGTATGAATTAAAGAAATTAAAGAAATGCTTCTTTAATTGTCAGATTGTACTTGGTTTTCTTTAAACCAGGATTTTGGGAACTGGCTGCAGTTCTCCAATATCGGTGGAAAGAAATTAAATTGAGCAGAGGCACTTCGTAGACAACAGATTGGTTCAAGCTTCAAAAACACACTGATTTTCCCTTTTCTTACTTCTGACTGAGGTTCTTGGCCATCTGTCATTTAGATGTCTCAACCTCCAAAACAACAATCGCAAGCATTTGCGACCCCTCGGATTAAAACTGAATTCTACTGGCAAAGTGATAAAGTTGTCTTTAGTTTTATAAATGGTTTTATTTTGAAGCATAGAAACAAGAAATCTATCACTGCATCAGTATCAAGAGAGACCCTCAGAAATCATTTAGCGATGCCCAAGTTCAGAACCACTGATTTAGAATACAGTTGAATTCATCTCACATTATATATACCTCACTTTAAAGTCGGCGTATAGTGATTTTTCCGTACATTTAAGAAGCAACTATGGCAGATCCCTACGTCACATTTTGATCAGTGCAAAACACATAAATTAGTTAAAATGGTTTAGAAATAGAAATTGGTCCATTGACTTCCTGCTCAAAACAGCAGAACTGATAAGTTAGATTGTTAGAATTATCTTTAATAAGCCACATATTTAAAAATGTTTGTTGTTATGAAGTGTCTATGTGACAATTTGAACCTTACATGCTTCACTCGCAATCCTAGTTTGGGTAAACTAATCATAAGAGAACACTGTTCTGAACTGGTTAAAAAAATCAGAAAAGTAGATTTTACATATTGGTTCCCGTTAAAATATGTGTTTGCTTATTGTTTCTGCCTACAATCTGTAATGTTTTTTCCTTTTGTCTTTCTACAGATAGAGTTTGTGCTTCCCTGATTGGCTATTCCGTGGGTCAATCACATGAACAGACAAATCAGGGTTATTACTGAGCCAAAACTCATCTAGTGTGCAGAAGGCTTAAGTGAAGTGTGGCTTATTCTTTGGCCCCACTCAAAGAAACTCAGAAATGTTAAAAGTCAGCTACAAGACAAAGCCATTCTCCTTTGTCAAATGGAACACGATTTGATTTCATGCTTCCGACCAAACGAAAGGTCAGCCATGTTTTCAACAGAAGAAGCCATCATTCCTTGCTTCACAGTCTCGTCTTCCTCTTCTGCGTGCGTTAAATAGAAAATCCTTACCTCTCTCTTACCGGCGGACACGCATAATAAGAAGTGCCCCCTTTGTGCGCAGTAATCATTTTTTTGCAGCAGGACGTCTGTGGCTGCCTCGTTACACATGCACCATATTGTGTGGGAATAACCTGCTTCTCATTAGCGTCGAGGGAAAGGCCACGCTTCACTTTAGCGTGATGCGTTTGTGCCCTGGGCCAAGACAGAAGCGCGATGGAGCAAATCAAAGAGAGGCAGATACGGAGACGTGGGAACAAGTGAGAGGGAAAGAGCTGAGTTTAACTGACATCAAGAACACGGTGTACCTTAAGCACTATAAAATGTATTCATCAAGTCAACTTATGATTTGTATAGGTTTGAGCGAATGCAAATGACCTTGGCAGCGACGTGAACACTTACAGCAATGTCGCGAAAACAGATAGGTGCATAGTTTTACCTGAGTGAAAGACTAAGTGCATCTTAGAAACAAATGGCATAGGTTCAGCATGTGCTCTTTATAGATTTGTCTGTGAAGAGTATATAATGCAATAAAAAGATAAGATTACATAACTCAGGAATGGGTGGAAGCCAGCGAGCCTTAACTTCAAACACGAACAAGAACATTGCTGCAAAGCTTTGATTTAACACGTTTAAACTCTGTGAACTGACTGGTGTGACAATCTGGTTAGGGTCAAGGTACGTTTTCTTGTTCCCATGGAGCACAGTCCTTGTTCTGGAAGGAAAGGCTCCCATTGTATACCCACATAGGGATTTCGATAAAAAAAAAAAAAAATAATTCAAGTTCTGTATGTATACCACAGTAGCCTATACAAGGGCATGTCAATAGCGTACAATTAGCAGGAGTTTACTCTTTTTTTTTTTTTTTTTTGCATGACTCACGTTGAAGCCCCAGTTCATTTCTATGGTGGTTGTAAAGATGTGTCATTATTTATGAATGATAACAAAAACTTTATCCCACCCCAAGCCCCAGCCCTACTTACTCACTAAACCAAAAGAAATTGTCCCCGTGGCTTTGACCAAAACTTGAGTGTGCTTTACACAAAGAAATATCGTGTTGATTTTATACTTTTTCATATCGTACACAGCATAGCATACATGCACAAAAGAAATGGTAAAATTGTGCTCATCATGCGGTAGTTATGTGTTGTGGTACATATATACATGGTAAATATTTTGCAGCTCCAGACAGATTTAGTGTTTTTGGTCCAATATGGCTCTTTGAACATTAAAAGTTGCCGACCCCTGACCTAGAGAAATACCTGGCTATGAAACATACAGTACAGGTATTTGTGAGCACAGAAGAAGTTCCACATTGATAACTTTAACCTTAAGCTTCTTTTCTTTTCACCTGAAGCATTTCACCTTAAAAATATGATTGAAAGCTAAAATAAAAATCCATCTACCACATCCAGAGCAGTTGAACTCAGCAGATAATTCACCACACTTACCAAATGTATTTCCCGTTTCACTTTTCTTCCTCCGGTTCTCGCTCACAGTGGGATAAAGACCCAGCACTCTTAAGCTGCTAAGCGCTACTGACCGATTAGCATTGATTTGAACCGTGCTCCAGCCTGGCACACCTACAGCGTTACTTTGAACAAAAAAAAAAAAGCACTTTCATTTCTGCACCTCGCTCACTGTAGAAGCTTGCAATCGATTTTAACCAACAATAACTTAATTCCTTCAAATTTCACTTCTTTTCTCGGCAGATCTGTCTGGCCCATCACCCTGCTGTTGCAACACAGACAAGACAAAGCTAAACTCGCGTCTCTAAATTCTTAATATCTGTTCTTAGAGGACTGCGTTGTGGTTTTAATCCAGCGCCTCTGCAGTATTGATGTTTGGCGTCTCTAAAGTCTTGTGCCGTGAGATGGGATCGGGGGTTTTATTAAAGCGAATTTCATTTTGTTCATCTTTTTCATTAAAAGTCATGTATTATTTAGACGCGTATTTGATTCGGAGCCACGCTGAGTCTGCAGATTTGCCGGGAACACGTTGTACATGCAGGAAGAGCCTAAGGAGGGGCAGCTGTCGAGCACAAACCATGCACACAGCACTGAGGACCTATAGATTCATTGTATATTCATGCCATTGTTATTGCCAATAATAAAGAGATGATGACTGCATTTGTGGATCAGACAGGAGAATAGGAACACATGGAGCAAGGAGTTCACAAGGCTTCTGGACTACAGCAGACATATTTACAGGACATAGGACGAAAATGATAAAATGTATGTCAGAAAGGGGGAAATATGGAAATGAAAAACATTACTGATACCATCTGACTTTTGTCTTAACGTACAAAACTGTTGAGAGAAGTCTGACTTTTTTCTAGTACTGGGCAATTAATCAAAAACAATTTGTTGTTGTTCCATAGACAATTCTTCTGGCAGTAACAACATGCAGTTTGAGGCCTAAATAGGAATTCTTTATGTGTTAGATGTCCTATGTTCAAAAAGTCCTAAATAGTTACCTTTACATAACTGTACATTGTTCTAAATGGGCTAGCTCTCTCAAGTAAACAAATCTGATTGCACAGTTCTGTTCGAGTTTGGTTCACAATGTAACAGGAAAAAATACTTCACAGAAAAAAAGAAGTCCAACACAGTATCACAAAAAGTGTATACATATCGCGACACAATAATAGCATATGATTTTTTTTTTGTGTGTGTAAATATGTTACACAATATGAAAAATATATCATATATCAGATATATCATAGCGTAAAATACACATGAGTTTTTGTTGAAGTCATGCGGCGACATTTTCTTTAGATTTAACAGCTTAGTTTAGGCTTCAAGTCAAGGGTTTGAGGTAGGTTTAGATTAGGATAAGAATTGTGTTAAAATTCATAAATAAGAACACATCTTTACAACCACCATAGAAATGAACTGGGGCTGCAGTGCCTAGCTGTCATATTTGAGTACACTTGTGCTAATCATAGGATATTGACATGTCCTGTTATGTCATGGTATTTATACACATTCTTGTGAGATTTGGTTGAAAAGACACAGGTTTGACTCCTGCATGGCCCGGGTCTTTCTCTGTGGAGTTCGGATGTTCTCTGGGTGGAATTCTGGGCACTCTGGTTTCCTCCTGCAACCAAACAACATGCACATTAGGGAGTATCCAACTATGGTAGCCCTTACGGTAGTAAAAAGAAATGTTTTTTAAATTGTGTCGTTAATCATTTTATTCATCCAATTTACAAAGCTGGGTTAAACTATTTGAAAACATGTTCTTGGAAGTTGAAGGCCGATATTACAGGGGACTACTCTGAATTGACCTGTGAAGGAGCCCAAAAAACTGCTGCTGCAGCAAGACTTGTAAAACAGGTCAACGGGTGTGTCTATCTTGAGACACCTTGTTCCTTTGGAAACCGACAAGCCAACATAAAATGGGATGAAACTAGTAACCACCACCATTGAACTGTTTATGGCTTGGACTGGAAAGTCTAGTGCCAATCAACATCTACACAAACAAATGGAGAAGGAGGAAGAGGTGAAGACAGGTAAGAGAGGGACAGGGACTTAAGGTGGAGCATGTTTTGTACTTATTCCCTTTGAATTGAAAGTAAATACATCTTTATATGAATTTGCTGAGTCTCTGTGTTTTAAATAAGGATTATAGATTTAAAATACTTACACACTTTTTTTTTTGTGACTGATTGACAGATGGGTCACATGTCAAATACTGTCGCATAGAGACAGAAACCTTTAAATTTAATTGCTTGAATGCCACTGTAAAGTTTTGAAAAAGAAAAAAAGAAAAGTTGAATGTCTAGTCTCTTTCCAAGGTCACAAAAAAGCATCTGTAAATATGCTAAGTTAAAATGACAACAGGGCACAGTCAAACCATAATGTGAAAAGCTTTATTCCTCCATTAGAAACCCAAAACTGTCCAGTAATGTGCATAATGTTAAAACCAGACCCCATTGTGGTGCAAATTCCAGCTCTCTTTTGGATTGGCCCAGTCTGGCTCATGTGTTACATTTGTACGATTCCTCAGAGATCTACACAGAGCAGTTTAGTTCTGGGCAGACGCCGTAGAGTGAAAAATCCCATCGTTTAGAGTTCAACAGCTGTGGAGCGCTGCCGGAACAGGACCAGAGACTCAGCCAAAAACACCTCCATAAACACCAGAGACGTCACCACCATCTGTAAACCAAACCAGGGATTAGGCAAGTGTGCAGCAATGGGTTTGAAATGGGACCTATAGAAACATATTACGTGTATCAAAGCTTATGTTAATGCTAATGCTGATACAAAGTAGATATTAAAAGGACAAATAAATGGATACTTTATTGACCTTGAGGGAAATTGCATTGCCGTCTGTTGTTCCCATTCAATACTGCATCTATAAAAGAGACATAGTTATAAAAAACACAATCTGCTTTTAAAAAAGATGAAAACATGACTTTAATACCACTGTATTAAAAGCACTGTTCACTGCTGTCTCTACAAATGTGAAACAGTAAAGTAGTTCAAGAGCACATAATATGTAAAACTGACACATTCATTTTAGACTGGCTCCAAAAATGTACCATGTACATTATCATTTTTCAAAGCATTGGGGGAAAAAAAATGAATATGTTCATCAAGTGGTGGGATAATTAGAATTAAATAATTAAGAGTTAGACAATGTTGTATGTACGTAGACAATGCGACTCATTTCTGAAATCCCTAAAAGGGATATAGGTAAGTAACATTGACAAGACACAGACATGGTTAGATAGATAGATAGATAGATAGATAGATAGATAGATAGATAGATAGATAGATAGATAGATAGATAGATAGATAGATAGATAGATAGATAGATAGATAGATAATACTTTATTGATCCCTCGAGAGGGAAATTCATTCTCTGCATTTGACCCATCCTGCAGAGCCGCTGGGGCGTCTGTCAGGAGCAGTGAGCTGCCGCTGAACGGCGCTCGGGGACAATCTCCATGATGTTGTGCTTGGCTTCGTCAGGGCCTTAGCTGGAGAAACAGGTGCAGTTGGAGGTGGAAACTGGAGTGAGAGACAGATGACAATCAGGTGCAGGAGGAGCAAGTAGATTCTGTAGACACATCACAGTCAGGTCCAGGTGAAGCAGGTGAACTTCTGTTGTTTCAGTCGGTGATAAAATCTTCCTCTGCAAAAGCTTCGGCTGCAGCAGATGTAAAAGTTCTGTAGCATTTCAAAAGTCCAAAGCCAGCAAAGTTAGCTTTCATAGCTTCATGTACCATCTCCATGGTTACAAGACAAACAAACAACTATATTCACAGAATCCAAACTTGTGTCTGTTGAACATCACAGGGTGGATGAAATCCCAAGAATCAAACTATTTTCGTCCTCGTCCTCGGCTGCTTCAGGTGTGAAAGTCTGCCATTTTAGAGGTCCAAAGCTAGCGTAGGTAGCATTAGCTTTTGCATGGTCTCCATGGTTACGAGAAAAAACAGATGTCTTCTTTTCACAAATCTGACAGTCCTTATCTCATGTTTGTAGAACATCAGAGGCCACACATCTTATTGGTTGAAGTCCAAAGTTTTCGTGCCAAAAACTGAGCTAAAAACCAAAAAAGTTTCAAAAAGTGCTCAGTGCCTCCAGAGAGACCGCAAGAGAGCAGCCAACCACTCCGTTTCAAAAGATGCAAAAAAAAAAAAAGACGTGAATAAAAGTTACGTGAATAATGGAGGCATTTATTTGAATTTTAGTTTGCTATTTTAAAAGTCTGTGTCTGGTTCATACGTTTATTGTGTCCGTACTCCGGTGCACGTCCACAAGTTCACTCAAACTTCATAATTGTCCATTCGCAGTCCAATCAAGCACTGCAGCAGAGGAGATGCACATGTGGAGCTTCTACAATGTCACAGACAGCAACTGTAGCTCATCAACCAGAACAAAAATATTTATTGTCATTGTCGTAGAGTACAACCAAATTAGGTTTGGAGTGAGCCTCCAGGCCACTACACTTTTTAACGCGCCGCCACTTGCTCTTTCGAGCAAGGAATGCAAAGCATACACACAAAAACTCAACAAAACAAAACACAGTGCTCGTGGTCACGTGATGGAATTTTCTGAGGAGTGGGTCAGAGAAAAGAAAGGAAACGGCAGAGACACATGGAAAAACATAACACATGGCAAAAGAAATTACAGTTATACGGTGCTGCCACAGAGCATGTAGCATTACTCACAATTCAGTTAACTTCAGCTGCGGCCGACGACTGTGCGGCGGACGTGATGTCAGAGAGGGGAAAGGTAAGGTTAAAAGACCAGCTGTTGGAGATTCAAGAAGCGTATCTCCAATGCTCTGTGCACGGGATGTCATTTGGCTTGTTAATATTCAAAATCTGTACTTATGAGCATGTCCTGTTCAATTCATTTCTAAGGGATTGTCACTACATCAGACTAAAACAAATGAATATTCAGAAAATCAGGCACTGAACTGTAAGTTATAGTTGGAAGTATCACAAAACATGCTAAAGACTTGTAAATCAGGAGAAAACTTCACCAAAAGACCAATGTGTGTTTTCTAGTGACACATTTGTATCTTAATGCTAGTGCTAACAGGAAACACTCAAAAGTACAGAAGTTAGCTATTTTCAATATAAAGGTCAACTGATGTTTTGTGCACCGAACAGAGGCCGTTGAATGTAGTCCATAAAAAAAAAAAAAAAAAAAAAATCATATAAAGGATTGTTACCATTATCAACAATCAACTATATATATATATATATATTTTACAGTTGATAATGCACTGGCAATCAGTGTGTTTGTTTGCTTGTTTGTCTGATGGCTGATGTTCCAGTTGCCAGCAGCATTCTTCTTTGATTCAGCAGAAATAGTGCTTAAGTTTAATGTTTATAGGGTAAATTAAAGTTTCCCTGATGTGTGATAGCCATCACTCAGTCTGCACCAAACGTCAGTATGTCGCCGCGGTGACAGTCGCTAAGGCTGTCGCTGTGGCTGTGATGAACTGACATTTTGGGCTGCTCTCTCCAAATCCTCCTCCTGCAGTTTGTAGATTAGGCTTGAGATGCTTCTCTAATCTCCAACAGTTTGGTGAGAGCAAACTATCAGCTGTGTACAAGCTGCCATGTCGGGTCAGAGTGCTGCAGAAAAAAATCATTCTTTTTTTTTTTTTTTTCTATGAATTTTTGATGATAAAGTTTAAGCTGCAGCAGTTTAAAGGAGAAACAACTTTCCGTAAACCTTTTGACTATGGCCCAGCAGCACCGTCTAGTCCTGGCTTTATCAACAAGCTGCTTGATAAAACCACATAATTGAATGGAACAACTCACAGATTATTAATCAAGAAACCAACAAATACAAACAATGGATCAAAGAAGCAATAGAATTTAGAAAGCAAGGCAATCGAGACGAAGGAGCTTTCCACCTCTCCTGTATGTGGAGCAGCCTTCTCCAGAGACCACCAGGCGGCGGGGAGCGTGGTTAGCCGGTAGACCTTACAGGTCTGCTATGCTGACCACGCCTGGGAACAACTAATAAGACACGTCATCTTGGCGACTTGTCTGGTATAGAAAAAAACACTTTCAGAAATACTTTAAGAAGACATGATAAACATCCCTAACCAACAAGCAGCTTTGTCAAAATGTAAACATCGGATTGCATTCAAAATATGTATGTTATCTTGAAATCTCCAATTGAAAAAACACAAAACAGATGTAGCGGGAGTACCCAACTTTCTTTCTGTCATGATTAGTACTTTATCTGTTGAAAGCTTACTGGGAAAATAGAACATTGGGAGGGTAGCTAAAAAGAGTGCTGATGTAATTGATAGAATCACTCTTTAGCTCACATCACATTTATGTGTCATTTTTTGGTCCCCCATAAGGGGAAGTAGGCATTCAACTGCTACGTAAAGAACTTCAATATAGTCTTCTTCTGTCAGCATTTTAGTGACATAGTGAGCAGAATAAGAATGTTTGTGAAACTAGTGATATGTCAAAAGGTTTCTGAGCAAAAAAGAAGAGAACGGCTTTAATAACTACAGGTCTAGCCTTAATGAGGCAACCTTAAGGACACATTTAGACATAAAAAAGTGATCATATCAAATTGCATCATTCTTAATTCCTGCAACATATAAGTATTTTGGTAAGATTGCTATTTCTGCTCCCATAACCACTTATGGCTGAAGGACGGATTACACCAATGGTGTAGTCAATGGTGTTAGTCAATACAAAAAGCTGCATAGTAAAATTTTTATGGTAGCCTCACATATTGGGTTGACTGTAGTACCACTGGCAAAAGGACTTTATGGACATGGATGTAAGAAGATGTGATGAACGATTAAGACTGACTTGACCAGAAAAAAAATTGAATGTTTTCCCTCCAGAAACAAAAGTAACCATAGACCGGTGTAGGCTTCTAAACGGAGTATGCCTGTTCTGACACAGACACTAAACTAGCAGTTATTTTAGAATATACTACACTATCAAACAAAGAAGAGATGAACACATACTTCTGTCATCCTTCTCATTCCCTTTCTTGGGAAGATCATAGAACACTTTGTCATGTTCTTTGTGACCTTCCCCCCGCCACAGAATGAACATCAGTCAAACCAAAGAGCACTATTTACGTATATGTTGACATTCCAAAGATTTAATATGTTGTTTTCATTGTGCTAATTCTCTTGAAAACCGTTCTAATGCCGCCTCATTGTGAAGCCCTTGTGGTGCACCGTTTACCTTCTCTTTGGGTCACAAACAAACAAAGCCAAAAACAGATAATGAGCTTCCAAACTTCTAAACGTCTGCACAAAACAAACAGATACAAGCAGCAGGTGCACAGTGGGGCCCAATCAAGCAGTCAGCACGAGACCAAGGCCCGACCAACACCAAACGACCTGAAACACAACTTTAATTAGTCTTAAGCTTGAACAAAATTACACATTCTGAATACAATGCACTTTAAAACAGCTTTTTGTCAGCTGCCCTCGATGATAACCCCAATCAACTGGCACAGGACACAGGGTCAGGAGGGTCGCATCACAGGACAATATCAAGATTGTGAGACAAATTATTTGGCATGTTTACACTTACATATGAGAGCAATCTTACTTAAAATGCTGCTAACAGTAAATATCTTATTACTGCTATAAGAACAGACACTGCGTCGCTACACCCTACCAACAGCAACTGGGGTTTGTGTTGAATGAATTTGTTTACTTCTATATCAGAAGTATCAGTAAGAGATGGTTTATTACCTGACTAGTTTCGACGGTTCACTTCCGTCTTCGGGGTTTATGTTGGTCTGAAAGGTACTTTGGCTTTTCACGCAAATTAGCTGGAAACCTCGAGATGCGGGTTTGATACTGTCCAGTCTAATTGCAACACAAGGATGCGGAAACACTGACATCAACCAAGTTAAAATCTCAGTCTAGTTGATTTTGTACAGTATGTCTCCTTTCATCAAAGGCACATGTTGTTTCCCATTCCTCTCTCTCTCTCTCTTTTGTACTTTCCTGATCAGAACATCTTGCTGGTGCTTTGTGCCCACACACTGTCTCCTCTCTCCAAAATCCCTCCTCCCCTGCTCCATCCGTCACCTCGTCGTCCCATGTGATTATCCTAAAATAGCCCGGGTCTACTCTGCTCTGCACTGGCAGCTTTGCACACTCCCAAGATTTACTTTCTTCCCTTTATCACTCATTCTCTCTAAACGTCATTGTCTACATCTGTCATACAGTACTTTGTCTCGTCCCCAAAATCAATCTCAATTTCACAGTTGTACCTTTCTTCCCTGCGGAGCTAGTTTAAACCCACAAAGAGACTCATCTTTTACCATCACAGTCACATCTCCACGCTTCTTATTGTACTTCAAATTTCTATTCCCCCGCTGTCGGAAAGATGAAATACCTTAAAAGGAAGCAGGGAGCAAGACACAATCAAAGTTGCACCTTTCAAAGTTGTGATCAAGTTATGGAATAAATGTATTGTAGCCCCCTGATGAGCTGTGCTTGTAATTTAAGAATCTTCTGAAGGAAAAGGAATGTGCTGCTTTGTAATATCTTCGGTAAAACTTCGAAAACATGTTACATATTTGAAGTTAGCTGTCTTTTCTAATGTCCCCACTGTTTTATCTTTACTTAAAAGGATTGACTTGTTTGATGCAGTTGACGTTGGGATACGTTGGGTTTGTTCATTAATGAATAATAAAACAAAGTTGAGATACAAAAGCAAGGAAGTGTTGGTTAAGAAGCAGAAGAACTTTGCATACACACAAATACCAAACAATCTATTAATACTAAACAAGCTGTGTATTTATCTGGGAGTCACTTTGGAGTCGTGACCTGCTGGCACCCCTTTTCAGCCTGAAAAAAACAAAAAGAATGCTCGTGGACCTGCTCACTTATAAAAAATATATATATATGGTAAACGTATAAGAGAAAAAATCCCATTGTTTTCTTGTCTAAGCAAATAGTTGTATAGAAGAATAATAGAAGCTAAGAACAGAGCAAAATAAATTACATACATTTTCTTTACCATGGCTTGATTCCTGGTCATTGGCTTTGTCTTAATGCTTAAGAACATTTTTCTTTAATCTATTAACGCTTTTCCAAAGGACTAAGCTTTGCCTTTAATGCAAAACTCCCGCTTGACCTGTTTTGTTTTTTTTGTGTGGAGTTTGCATGTTCCTCCCTGGTTTTCTCTGGGCACTTTGGTTTCTCCACAAACCAATAACATGCAAGTTAAAGGAACCAGTTGTTTAGGTGACTCACTTCTGCTGAGCTGCCCCGTTTTTTAGTGTTTTTTTTTAGCTGTTGTTTTTCAGAAGAGCTGTTTCGAGTATGATTCTGTTTATTGGTATTTCTGTCATTGACCACATGGAGATTAAGGCTGTATTAAGGCTGTAAGTGTAACTGAACTTGACTCAATTGAGAACCAAAGACGCAAAGCATTTCATCTTACTGCAAAATGGGTTCAGCTCCTTGGCAACTGATTTTTCTTTTTTTTCTTTTTTTTTTTGAGTTTGCATGTTCTTCTCATGTCTGCTTAGATTTTCTCTGATTGTTTGGTTTCCCCTGTCACTAAAACACACACACAATAGACTAATTTTCTCTACTCTAAAAAGCTATTCTGATTTCAATGGGGTAAATAGAATAAACATATTGTATTTATTCTTTATGTTATTTTACTTGGCTTTTTTGCTCAGATTATGGAGATGAATCATGTATAAATGTAAAATCTAAAGCAAGACACACATATAAAACTATCCAAAGGTTCAGACAGCCTTTTCCATGTACAGTAAGAGAACATTGTCATTGTTATATCAGATGAGAACCTTACAGTACATAGAGATGTGCGTGTTAATGTCAGAAGGTGACATTTCCATCATTACATACGTGATATTTTACAGTCGACAAACCTGCTCTGGCATTGAGAACAACGAGGTGACACTTCTTTCTTTTCATGACCTTTAGATGCTCCGATCGCTGAGAACCATCTATTTAAACCTGCTGCTCCATATGAAGACATTTATAATCAGATACCACATTCCTTTCTGTTGGTTTATCTGTAAAGAGCTGTCTCTTATCGGTCTCTTGTCTCTGATTCTTTGATTGTTGCCTAAGGGTGGGTTCATGACTTGTTTTGAAGTTGTGCAGAATTAAACATCAACTGTATAATTAAAGTTAAAAATATATATAAAGCTAGTGGGAATTAGCCAAATGCTAACAACAAAAAGAAACACTTCAAACAGAACAATAACCAATACATATCGAGAATATACTATGCAACTTACTGGAGGTGCAAATTCATATGCAATTCATCTTTCAAATGCAAAAAAATAAAATAATAACCATGTGTAGTCTTAAATTTGAGCTAGTCTGTCATTGTGGCACATTTAACTTTGTGTAAATAAGTGTTTGTTGAAGAATTGTCCTGTTAGTCTTCTGTCAGCTCAGAGGGAGACCTTCAGCCAAAACTGAATCTGACAAAATCACATCAGAGGTAACTCTTTCTCTCTCTCTCTCTCTCTCTCTCTCTCTGTCTCTCTCTCTCATCCTTCCTATTCATTCAATGTTTTACACACTTCCTTCTCTTCATGCCTTAACCCCTTCTCCTCCTCTCTCTCCAGCCCTCCTTATTCTTTTTTTTCTAATCTCCCCTCTCTCATTTCTCTCTTTCTGTGGGTGCTTCTCTCTTCCATTTACCTCCTCTCTTTCTGTCTTGATCGTTTTCTGTCCTCCATCTTTTTGTGTACTCTTTCGCTCTATATCTCTCTTGTCTCTTTTTATTTATGTCTCTCTCTCTCTCTCTCTCTCTGTCCTTTCTTTGCACCTATACTCTCTCTCTCTCTCTTTAATCTCTCTCTCACTCTCCTACAATTATCTCTCTCTCACTGCCCTTGCTTTTTTCATATGCTCTTACTATATATGTTTTTCTCTCATTCTATCTCTTCTTTTTTTTCATTTCTCCCCCAGCTGTTTGCTGTTGGAGAAAATGAAAAAGAGAACACACAATCTGCACAAAAGTAGATTGTGTGTTTATTTTCTGTAAACACACAACATACTTTTTTGCTTCTCTCTCTCTTTCTACTTCTTGCTCGTTCTGTAAACACATTTTCTTCTTTTTCTCTTCCCCCCTCAGTGTCTCTCTCTCTTCTTGTAAACAGTTTCCTCTTTCTTCTCTTTCTTTTGCCTCCCTCTTCTCTCCCCCTTTTTCTCATCGCTCTCTTCTCCCTCCTCTCCCTTTCTCCTCTCTCTCTCCCTCTAAACACACTCTCTTCTTCTTTCTCTCCTCTCTCTTCTCCCTTTTCTCCCTTCTCTCTTCCTTCTGCCCCTTCTTTCTTTTCTCTCTCTCTGTAAACAAACACTCTTCTCTTTCTATCATCTTTTTCCTCCCTCTTCTCTGCATTTCTATTTTCTCTCTCTTCTCTCCTTCCTCTCTTTTCCCCTTTCTCCCACTCCTCACTTATTCTCACTCTGTATCATCTGTCTCTCTCTTCCTCTTTCTGTCCCTTCCCTCTCTTCCGCCTCTCTCTCCCTATAAACACACACTCTTCACTTTCTCATTCTCTCCCTCCTCTCTCTCTTTCTCTTTCTCCTCTGCCCCTCTCCCTGTAAACACACACACACTCTTCTTCTTTCTCCAATGACACGTTAAATGAGTTGATGGCAGCGGCCTGAACCCTCGGTGGGCTTCATTTGGGGGCCGTAGCGTTGGCTGTGAGGCCTGTGTAATTCTCATGCAGATGGGAGGCCGATGGAAATGACAGAAGAGACGAGGAATTTGCCCTCCAAACAAAATGAAGTGCTCTTTTACATTTGTGCGCGAGCTGCCGGCTTTATGGAGGATTCATGAATAATAGGATAGAGTCAATATTCAGACTGAACTGTGAAAGACAGAGTCTCAAAGGGCACGGATATGAAGGCAATGCAGATGTCTGTGAGTTAATCAGTGGGGTTTTAGTGATGTAGGAAATCAATTATGCATGAAGAGTATGTGTTAAACGGTTTGTATGGACTGATAAAAAGTTGTACTTTTCGAAGTCTGGGATGTTCCACAAAATGACATAGAATCATGCAACCATTTTCTTTTGCTTTCTTCAAAGTCAGGTAAAGGAGGCTGTAGTCTGAGGAGGGAGGCCCAGACTTTCCTCTCCACACACATGCATTTTTTCCAGATTTTAGTATAGAAATATTTAGCCCTCTACCACATAAAAACAACACACAATGACACAAAATAAACAATAACAATAAAAAACATAAATTATGATTAAGTTCTTTTTTGTTGCTGAGGCTTTCCACCCCTTCCTCATGGTCTGACCTAGGTGAATACATGCCCAGAACACTTCACCAAAAACCGTTAAGGCATCCAAAACAGATGCCTCAGTTCGATGTGGGTGAACAGCGGCTTTACTCCAAGTTCGTTGTGTGTGAGGTCATTGGGTAAGGCCATTGGTGAGGAAAACACTCTCCAGTGTTTCTCTATGTATGCTTATTTCTCGTGATTGTTGCCATAGCTTTGTATGGTTGAATTTAGATGGATGGAGGCTGTTATAAGGCAGGAAAGAACCCAGATGCAAAACCAAGTTGCAAAAACATGATAAACAAAAAAAGATTGACCAGGCAAGGTGGTGGGTTTAGCAGTAGCAGGAACAGGGCCATTGATGAGGTCAGGATAAATGTCAAAATCTAAGGTAAGTTTGTACAGCAAGACGTTAAACTAACAATAGCAAGTGTTATGATCTGGCATCAAGGAGCTGGTTGGAACGTTCTTTGTTCTGTCTTGATTGCTGGGTCAGCTCCAATCACTCTCCCACTCACCTGTCCCCTCTGGGAACAGGAAGAGCCGACAGACTCCAGGAGAACCAGACGAGGGCAGGATAGCAGGCGGAGCTACTGTGACAGACAGACCCATAGATATGCAGGGGTCTGGTAAAACACATGCAGTACTCAACAATCATACAAAACTGGTCAATAGTTCGAAAAGTTCACTCCAGTAGTCATACAGTTGGGGAAACAAACAGCTTTCCTCTGCTCTTTCTTCACCACAATGTAAGGTTGGCCATTACCCTTCTGTCCGTCTGTAGGAAGTCCCACAGGTCATTCACTACCATCTTCGGAGCTGTTTCCGTCTGTGTGGCGTTGAGTCATAGCCTTTCTTGCAATAAATCCAGACTGTGCAGAGGTGAGTAGAACAAACACCTGTTCTGTACTCTTGCGGATGCCATCTGATTCCTCTGTTATATTTGCCCTTCTGTATTTTACTCACGTATTGATCTGTGTACTCATTCGTCTTGCTACAATAACATGAGCCAGTATGCTATGGAGAAACATATTGTAAAGGTTATACACTGACAAAATTGTATTTAGAAAAATCCACTTAACCCTTTTATTATGTTACGGGTCAATTTGACCCGTTTCAATTTTTGCCTTGACCAAAGTACTAGTTATCCATTATTTTTCTTTCTAAAATTTAAGTCATTCTGGGTCAGGAACTCGTGTGTAAAATCTGGACTCGTTGATGTGTAGTACAAGGTCTGTGTAGGGTTTGTATACAAATACAGCGGCATGAAAAAGTATGTGAACCTTTTGAAATTTCTCACATTTCTACATAAAATCACCATCAAATATATTCTGATCTCTGTCAAATTCACACCAATGAAAAAACAGTGTCTGCTTTAACTAAAACCACCCAAACATTTATAGGTTTTCATATTTTAATGAGGATAACATGCAAACAATGACAGAAGGAGGGAAAAAAAAGTAAGTGAACCCTTACATTCAATATCTGGTTGCCCCCCCTTTGGCAGCAATAACTTCTACCAGACGCTTCCTGTAGTTGCAGATCAGTCTGGCACATCGATCAGGATCAATCTTGGACCATTCCTCTTTACAAAATTGCTGCAGTTCAGTCAGATTCTTGGATGTTGGGCATGAATTGCTGTTTTGAGGTCATGCCACTGCATCTCAAGTCAGGACTTTGACTTGGCCACTCCAGAATGTGTATTTTGTTCTTCTGAAACCATTCTGAAGTTGATTTACTTTTGTGTTTTGGATCATTGTCTTGTTGCAGCTTCTTTCCTCTTTTAAGCTTCGACTGTCTGACAGACAGCCTCAACTTTTCTTGTAAAACATCTGATAAACTTTTGAATTAATTTTTCCACTAATGATTACAAGTTGCCCAGGCCCTGAGGCAGCAAAACAGGCCTAAACTATAATTTTCCCTCCACCAGGCTTCACGGTGGGGATGGGGCATTGATGTTGGTGAGCTGTTTCATTTTTCCTCTACACATGACGTTGTGTGTTTTTCCCATATAATTAAATTTTAGTTTCATCAGTCCACAAAATATTTTGCCAGAAGTTCTGTGGAGTGTCTAGGTGATTTTTTGTGAACATTAAACGTGCAGCAATGTTTTTTTTAGACAGTAGTGGCTTCCTCTGTGGAGTCCTCTGATGAGCACAATTCTAGACTGTTGTTTTACATGTAGTCAGTGTATGCACAGAGATACTGGACTGTGCCAGTAGGTTCTGTAAGTGTTTAGCAGACACTCTAGGGTTCTTTTTTACCTCTCTGAGTATTTTGCGCTGAACTTTGGGTGTTATTTTTGTTGAAAGGCCACTCCTCGGTAAAGAAGTAACAATGCCAAGCTCTCTCCATTTGTACATAATTTCTCTAACTGTAGACTAATGAACATCCAGACTTTTAGAGATGGTTTTGTAACCTTTTCCAGCTTTATACAAATCTACAATTCTAGATTGCAGGTCTTCAGACAGCTGCTTTGAGTGAGCCATGGTGAACAACAGACATTGCTTCACATCAAGACACAGTGCTTAGCAGGAGTGTCTTTTATAGTGGGCAGGGCAGCTTTAAGCCATTCCTCAGTGATTGGACACACTCTGACTTAAATTGTTTGGTAAAATTGGGAAATAATTGCTCTTAAAGTCTCCTTAGGCAGAAGGTTCACTTACTTTTTCTTTCCCCTTTTGTCAATGTTTGCATGTTATCCTCATTAAAAAAATGAAAACCTATAAATGTTTGGGTGGTTTTAGTTAAAGCAGACACTGTTTTTTCATTGGTGTGATTTTGACAAAGATCAGATCACATTTGATGGTGATTTTAAGCAGAAATGTGAGAAATTTCAAAAGGTCCACATACTTTTTCATGCCGCTGTATGATGTTGCGGGTCATTTTGACCCGGACATTTTAATGTGGGCAAATAACTGTTCAGGTCTAAAATAAACATCTCGTAGATGATCTCTTCTTTGATAAACTTTGTTTAGATTGCCCTGAGACCCAAGTTCAAGTAGAAACAAGACTTTCTTGCCCTTGTCCTTGTCACTCACGGTCTCTGTTCTTTTTGGTAGTACATGCCAAACAAGCCTCTCCTGGAAAATCCAGACGATATATATAAAACAAAATATCGTCTGGCCACCATCCCCCTCTTTAGAATTTCAGTGGCCATGACTGACAAAAAATTAGCCAATCAGAGATATGCATCGTCTGGTGCATGAAAACCAACATGGCTGCTTATGATGAATTTAGCAAAATCAACTTTTTTGTTTCATCTGCGTCACGCACATAAACTAATCTGATTGCCCATTACGTTGTGGTATTGATCTGAAAAACAGGCAGGGGAAAAGTAACCTGGCCAGTCAGATGGTTTATCTTGCAATATTTGTGAATTCACAAACACGAGATAAACCATCTGACCTTCCAGCAGCCCGAATGGTTTGGGAGTCCAAAACAGCGGTGTTTTGTCTCAATCACATCACAGCAGCGTGGTTTTTAGGCCCAATCACATTGTAGCAGGGCGAGCTAACATGGGCTGTTAGCGCCCGGCGCCGCCGTCGAGTCTGATTCAAGCTAAACAAAGATGGCTGCTCCTGTGGATGTACGTGTTTCTGCTGCTTTTAGCTTTTTTTTAGCAGAAATACGGAGTAATTTATTTTTGAAAGAAGAGCAGTATGTGTGACACTTGTACTGTCCCACACGGACATTGGATAGACCATTATGAGTTGTTGCTGTGATTGGTTAAGCACAAATAAGGTCAGCCCCACACTCAATCAGCTCGAAGTATTTCACTAAACGCCCCATCTTTTCCTGCGCTCTTTCAGCGAGTCAAGTTCCAGATGGATACTGTGGAAGAACTCAAATTGTAGTTCAACACAGATCCATCTGGGGTGAGCCAGGTTAGTGGAATGGTTACCAGACCCACTCTTCACAATTTGCTGAAGCGTGGGCTCTGGATCTCAGGCAAAAATGGTGACAAATCGGTCAGAAGAAGCAAACCAGTTGGCCCTTGGTGATTTTCTTCAACATTGTAGATGCGTCTTCGTACAAAACCTATGTCCTGTGGACTATGGACTATATCGACTAACAATGGAATGACGGCTAATTGTTTCAACGTTGGCTTTTCCTGAAACAACTTAGCAAAGCACATACAAAATTATTGTTTGTTTCTTTTCTAAATGTTCATATAATCTAAAGTAAAGATGTTATTGGTTTAACCTGTTTTTTTAAATGTTTTGCATGGATTTACACAGTGCGGGTCAAAATGACCCGCAACATAATAAATGTAATTTTTTTTTCAACATAATACAAGGGTTAAAATTATGTCTGAATGGAAAAGAATGAATGATAAAATGTTTTTGTTTTTTGTGTTTTTTTTATAGTAAAACATGCATTGTTCAAAAAAAGTCTTATTGCCACTTTACGCCTTACAAGAGACGGGGCTTAACAGTTCTACAGTTTTGTACAAAAAATAAATAATTAAGCACATTTATTTTTCTATGCTGTTTTACATCAGTTTTGTGCATTAGTCTCAAGAATATTGCCAATTTCTTGATCAAAAATCATTAAAATCCATAATTCAAGACTATTTAGTGACATTTAGTGATTTTTTTTTTTTTTTTGCACTGTTTACTGGATTTTCTCTTTTTAACAAATCAGATATAATCTCAGTGCTCTGCAGCGTTGTTACAGGAGATATGGATCATTTCAGGGCCTGGTGCTTCCCCTCTTCTTTTCTCTCTCCTTCCTCATCTTTCTCTCTCTTCTCATTCAGTAGCTAATCACCGATCTTACAGCTATACTCAGACTCGTCCTTTTCTCACAAAGCCGCGGCGCATTCACGGAGACAATGGTGTAATCGCTAAGTGAAAAAAAAAAAGAGAGAGAGAGAAAAAAAAAGTCTGAAAGGGAAAGAGAGGCGAGCAGAAGGAGCTTTTGTCTGGAACTGGATCACGACCCGGAGGAGCGCGTCCAATTCCTTATCTCATTTAGACCCTTTTATTTTACTCGGATGCCATCGCACTGCGCTTAACCCGATTTATTCACTCTTTTCTTTCAAATTCTCACAACCAAGAAGATGAGTGGTTTGCCAAAGCTCGATTACAGACGGCTGAGATGGATAAGAAATGTTCAAGAATGACCTGTTATTATGAGAGGGGCCCTTAGAAGAAGAAAAAAAAAAAAAAAAACAGCGGTGGAGGAAATACTAGATTTTGTTCACTATACTTGATCCAGAATATGCAGCAGAGCTTTGTATCATGGAGACAGGCACAACTTACAAATCAGATCTGTGAAGAGGTAGCTCCCTTCATGGTGCATGTTTTACTCTGACTGTGATTGACAAGATTTCTTAAATGCACAGTTACGTTAGGAGCTTCTATGTTAGAGCTGATCAGGCTTCAGGTGCGTCTAGTCTTACCATCACCGATACCTCTGTAGAGTGGTTGAATCGAGCCTTGGTGAGGTTAATTTGTATTGTGAATGCAAGCAGACTGAAAGTGAAACAAAACCAGGAAGTGAACAGTGACATGATCCGGGCTGAGACGCACGTGAGTTAACCTTGCACAGCAAGATGAATTCTCGCGGTATTTGTGGGTTTACAAATCCACGAGAAACCATCTTGAAGGACTCCCGCCCTATGGTTTGAGCCGAGTATCGAATACTCGAACCAATCAGAAGGCTTCTCTACAGGAGGAGTCGAGATTTACAGATGTGAAATCAGCGAGTGCCAGGCGTCACACTCACAGCAAAACAACAAACATGGTGACGCGGGCAGACGCAGGTACTGTTGCAAAGGCTATTGAGTGAAACATGCGAGGGAAACGCAGATAGCTAAACACTTGGAGGACCGGACCCGGAGCGCGCAAGGGGACCAGATCACTTGAAACACGAGGAGGACCAGAACTGGAGCGTGCGGGGAAAGCGCAAATCGCCTGGAGATGGACACAACCACGGGGAGGACAGCTGTAACAGGCGCAGACGTACTGTTGCTCGCTGGCGGTGGAATATTGTTGTTGTGAAGTGCTTCAAACTTTGTTGATACACAACACAATGATGTCAGTGGATTAGTCTGCAGCACCTGGCAGTGGAAGTTTGGAAGTTTTGGCGTCTCCTCTGCAATACGCAGGTAAGAAACAAAGCAGTTTGTGGGATACGTCATTTTGATTATGTCTTGTGATTGGCTAAAACACTGCTAAGGTGGGGTGGACACTTTGTCCAATCAGATCAAAGTATTTCCCGAGAACTCCCTCCCTTTCCCAACTGCTTTTGATGAGAGCCCTTCCAGATCGAATATGTGTAGAACTCAATGCAGAGAGATGCACATATCGATCTGGCGTGAGCCAGGTTACATGTGAGTATCAGAATCAAGACAATCTTGAGTGAGATCGATAACGAGACAAATAATATGCAAAAATACACCAAAATAAAAAGAGAAGGAGACCAAATCACAACCATCTTTGTAATTTATACAACTACATGATCTTATTGTGCAGTGCTTATTGCCTGGGACAGGTCGCCACGCTTCTGATCCAAGCTTAGCAGAGCGTGGTGCTAATGAAATGTGGTCTCGATGTCCAAGATTAGACGAGTCCAAAACAGCTTTCTTTTACAAGTGAGACCTGGCAAAGGCAGCGGCCATGGAGCTGTCGCATATCAACACATACTGTCATATCAAAAAACAAAAGTAGTGAGTTCTACTGGATCGACGAGAGTACAACAACCAGGTGCTCATCAAACAAAGCAAACATTACTTACAAAATTGCCACAAAAGCCACATATAGTTAAAAGGGTTCATGTAAAACTGGCACAAGAAGGGCATAAGTTTGATTTTGTACCAAAATGTCTTAGGGTGTTTTCCACAAATTTTGAAAATGATTCTGAAAATGTCACATTCTCTTGAAAAATGGTCTGTATGATGCCGTGAAAATTTGCATCTTCTCAATGTTCTACCTACTTAATTTCAGCTGTATTTCATTATCTCAATGCAAAACCTAAAATTTTGATTTTTTTTTGTTTTACTTTTGTAGACATACTATAATAGTCCACATTGCATATTTTTCTACTATTATAACGCCTTGTCACGCACGTCTCTTTCTCTTGCCTGACGCCCTCTGTTTCTTTGATGACCACACGTTTGAACTGTGAATGTTATGATTGCATTAGATTGAGCCGTTCTGACATGTTTCAAATCAATTGCATCATCGCTCCCATTCTTCGGCCCGGGCCTGGATTCTGCTGACCGCACAAACCCCTTCCCCACACCCATGATCGCAGCGTAATAACAGCATCGACATGGCTCGCTTGTTTCCACCAATTATCCTGAGCACATTATTGACGTGTGGGGACTCAGTGTTGTGGTCCCGGGTGTGGATTTGGAGGTATGCGTGTGCTTGTCAAGCCAGCGAGTGTGTCTTGTTTGAATAAGTAGATTGTGAGCACAGTAGCCTACATGGACACTTGTTAGCATTAGCCATTTTAGTACAATAGCTGATTAGTAGTGAATTCTAGTGAACGTTTTGTTCAGTTTGGTGTCATAGGTAAAGACAATGGCCAGCACGGCAAGTCACAAAGTCCAACAATGACACATATTTATGTTGCGTTCATGTGGTTTTCGGGAACAACTGCTCGGAAACTCGGTTTGAACTGTGAGGTTAAACTGTGCTTGTTGCTCTACACATTTTATTGCTGTGAATATATGTAACGCTTCAAATAATAATAGTTTGCAGATAACAGAATAAAAGAGAATCACAATAGCTGCATTTGGTTAGACATCAGAATAACTAAAGATCAGTTACGTACAAGAGCAGGCCTTGAGCACCAGAACAGCAGAACCTCAAATCAGAGGCTCAAGGTGTAAGATGTAAGGATGCCTCTGAGACAATCCTGGGCGTAACGTAATATGTACACTGATTCCAAGGTGATTTCTCAAACTACCTGTTGCAAAAACTTTCTTGCTCACAGTTCCGTGTTTGACCAAAACTAAACTGCATTAGACCTGGAGTGTTAATGTGCGCTGTTGATAAAATGTTGGCAAGAAAACTATAGTAACATGAAGCAGCATAAACATGTGGCTAGCATAGTGCACAAGAACATATTTACAGAGTTTGAACAGGAAACCAAATAAGTGGAAAACATGTCTGAAGATTGTAAATGACCAAGCCAAGATCTTCCAAACAGACAGGTACAGAACAGTAATGGCAAACCACATGGATGTTGTGCAGAGAATAGTTGAATACGCTTTGAAAGGTGACAGTAGCGCCTCAACAGATCCACAGAAAAGCATCAAGCATCGGAGTTTAATCAATCTCCCAGGCCTATGTTAAAACATTAAACATTTATTTCTTGTGCTCCAAACAAATGCTTCTCAAACGTTTGGCACCAATACCAGCAAATAAAAGATTTGGCCTTCCTAGGATCCTAATTCTTAATTTTATCCATTATCAGACTAGTAGGTCTGGATAGGGCTGGAACCACGCCACAGTAGATTCCACAGTAAAACATGTGGTTAAGATCAGTGTTGGGTAAGTTACTCTAAAACTGTAATACATTATATATTACTAGTTACAGGAAGAAAAATGTAATACATTTGTATTACAATATTACTGTCTCAAAAATGTAAATGAGTTACACTACTTTTAGTTACTTTGAGGTAATCACACATTTGTTAAGACATTATACAACACTAATCCTGTTACATTTACACTTATTTACTGGTTAATTTGTGGAAATATGACTTCACAACACGTTTTCCTCATAATATTTGATTTACCTTTAAGCAACAGACAGTATTTTAGTGGTGTTTTGGTCCTGAAGTGTTGTTTTCAGTAGAATATAAAAGCAATTAATTTATATAAAAGTAACTTGAGTTACTCAGATTGTAACTGTAATATATTATCAACATTTTTACAAGTAATGAGTTACACTACTTAGTTACTGAAAAGTGGAATATATTACAGAAACTAGTTACAAAAGTAACTAGTTACTCCCAACACTGGTTAAGATGTACATTACATGAAGTTGACAAAGAACTAAAGAGGTGTCTAAGTAGCACCAGAAGAAGCTCAGGTAACCCCCACTGGTACCATATGTTGAGAAACACTGCTCTAAACCACCGATTCCAAAACCTTTTTATAACTAATTTTGGTATTGTTGCATCACTTTGATAAATTAGCATTCAGTGACACTAAACATCTAAGTTTTTTACCAGTGAAACTTGCTTCACATTTATTCATTTTGGCCCCAAAGATCACTTTGGCGCCTCATGAAACCATTTACAAAATGAAAGTATAAAAAAAGAAAATCTCACTTCTGGAAACTGGAGTTGGGTCCAAATCAATATTTGATTATTATTTCTGCCAAAGATTCCCAAATATTTGCCCCTGAGGCTAAACTTCGCCCAATTAACTTATGTGATGAGTTCCTTAAATCAATTTGTCTAAATATCTTTAATTTATCTTTATTGATCTAATCTGACAAAATGACTTACTTCTATGGACGACTGCCATTTGGGTAATTACATTGGACAAGTAAAGCCATCTCAAAATGAAAATACTGTATAATCCATCTTAATGTACAAATTGGACACAATTCCAGTCTAAATTTAAACCCACATGAGCTATTATCCAACTGCCACCTCGTTTCATTACTCTGACTTTTAAGGTCGAAGGTTAAGTGTGTGACCATTCTTCGTCCTGTCCAGTGAGCTCTGGTGTTGCTCTGGTGTTGGACCAAAACCATTTGTTTGTGAGGGACATAAACAACAGAGGACAACATTCAAGATATCCAAAACTTCAGCATATTTCCTCTTCTGAAAACGGTGAAAGAAATATACAAGCAGGGCCTTCAGAAGAAAGACATACAGAAAGAAAGCATAACCAGTACATTTGTGTCACTATTCAAATGATGTTGCATGAACACTCTTGGTGTAAAATGTGTTTGGCTTTTTGTTGTAGAAAACAATATTGTTCTTATAAACATGGGTAGGTTATTTTAATGTACACTAAGTATTCATTTTACTGTGTAATACTTGTTTCAGAGTAAGGTTTAACAAGGTTTATAGAACATTTACTCAAGTAATAGAACTATTTTAACAATCTGTGATACTTAAACATGGTCATATTTGACAAATGTATTTCTGTCATCACCCATTTTTTTTTTTTTTATTGGAGTGCATTTGCTGCCTTCTTTCCTTGCTCTCAGCCCAACGCTTCTGTATAATTACACTGGTCAGCCCCGCTCGATACCCGGGGGTGGCAGCGGGCTTATTCATTCAGAGCCAGATCTGAATGAAAACCAATTAGCGGCGAGGTCTGGGCCTTTATAATGCGGCCACTGTACGCCTCCTCCAAGAGCGGCTTTATTCTCCGATGCAAAGTGCACTTGAAGCAAGGGTCAGCTCGCTCGCAGGACTGTGGAGCGGAGAGGTGGGAATGGAGAGAGCGGCTTGTCAGGTGTGATTCGAAAGGTGCGTGTAGGGCATTCGGGACACTGGAGCAAAGCATACGCCGGGACCGAGTTAGAATTTTTAAATCATAGCCGTGGCAAAAAGGTCAGATCACATAAGCCAAAGTGCTCCTGGATGGAAATTTAAAAGGTAGACTTGAATGTGGAGTGGTCCTGGCCTGCTTGTGGATTCGCCGCATGTGCAAAAGGTGTCAGGGTGTCTTGACATGTGTCCCGTCGTCTCACTGTGAGCAATTTTGTGTCATATTAAAATGTCCAAGGTCGCAACAGTTTTAGAAAGGCAGCCATTTTGAGTTTTGACAACAAAGATTGCCCGCTTTCCCCTCTGGCGGAAGAGGAGTCAAACAGAGTCATTTTTTTGTCTGACAACACTTTTCAATTCTCAATTTGAAAAGAGCTTGTGGTCACAATTGGCTGTTCGATTTTCAGGCAAAAGTATCTGCACTTGAAACTCAATTCGGATTCATTTAGTACCTGGACTTTGAAATGGCAAAGCTAATAGAAATCTGTCAAGAACCTGGTTTGACTCCAAAATGCTTGGTTAGCAACTGGCAAAAAGTCGCAAGGACAAACTGTCTCCTATAGCTGTTTGTGATGTGTTTGAAGGACATAAACATGCATACAGTTTGTAAAATGGGGTAAAGCAAATGAAGCTATGTTACAGTATGTTTTCAAATAAGCTATGTTTCCACTTCTCTTTGTCAACACAAATCGTCATCAAATTTCTCTTGAAGATGACAAGTCAAACCAAAGGTGTTCAAACAATGGTCCAAAAGCAGCAGTGCCTTGTGGCCCAAATGATTAGAAGTATGACTTTTAATAATAAAGTTGAACAATTATGCTATTGCAAACAAACACTGAGCTATGAGCGCAGCATGTTGGAGTAAATTCTGGACACATAAAGCAATTAACTACTAAAATATCTACATTTTGTAATGGTTTCCCAACTTGAAATTGTTAAACTATTTAATTTTGAGCAAGCTGGTGATATCTAAACAAAGTAAAAAAATAAATAAAAATCACCAAAAGTCAACATTTCAAACTACTACGGTGTGTTAAAAGCCAAAGCAAAAGAAGACTTCAAATCAGACAGTTTTTGTCTGAGTCTCCAAGGAGCTCATTCCAGAGCTTTGGACCTGCTATAAAGATAGACTGGTCACCACAACAAGTAAAAACTGCTCAGCTGACCTGAGAGAACAAGTAGGAACATAAGGCTGCATGATGAGCCACAAAAGCTTCTGATTTTGATATGACAGTAGTTGCAGCTTTGCACAAAATAATATAGAAAAGTTCTCAACTGGCTTTACAGGGCTTAACCTGCATGTGGGTTAAGGGTTTAGGGTTATGGTTAGGGGAGAGCGCTATCTGCTCTGCCACGTGCCGCCTATAAATACCTAACAACATCCATTTCCTGCAGATTAATTCAAAACAGGTTAAACTCCCCCAAACTATTATCCTCCATCTTGTCTCTCAAAATCAGTTCATTTTTCACATCAATCCCATTTGTGAAGCGGCTGAGTAAAAATGAGCTTTGTGTCACTCATTTCTGGACAGTTGCCAACAGTCGTCCATTAGGAGCCTTGGAGCGGGGCCACTGTGCTAAATGTGTACTTAATTAAAAGGAAAGCCTGACACTGCGGTGAATAGGCGCTGTGGTAAAATAGCATTAGGGAATGACTGCTAACAGCTTTGTCTTTCTGTTCGACCTTCTCAATGCACTGCACCAACAAAAGGAGCAAATTAGCCTTCTAAGTAACAAACACGGGACTTTTGACAGACAGACACATTACAAGTAATTACAGGTGTGTATTCTGTTTTGTCCGTACAATACACACACATAATTATAATAGAGCAAACAAAAGTGTACAAGCTCGACTGATTATGCAACCACCTGCTGGTAATCTACTGAGTAAAAATGTGCTCAGTATGTTGCATCTCCTGTTTAGGAACTTAACAACAACAACATATTGTTGGAAAAAAAGCACACAATGTTCCCACATCAGGATTACTATTTACTCACCAAGCACTTTTCTCATTGGCGTGCTCTACAGTTGTGTTTCCCTAATAATTCTTTGACCGATGAGCTGAAACTACAGATGAGCCCTGTAAATGTTCTTGCTGCCGAATATGAGCGGTTTGTGTTTGCATCGCGCTCTAGAAAAATGTCTTTCCAGCTTGTAGAGGGATTTTCTTCTTGCAGTACCAGTGGAGCGGCAACTGCGGCGGATTTGCAACAGCTACAAGTTAGAAATATCCAATCCAGTTTATTTTCGATGCTGACAACACATTGTAATAAATAAATGCTAGCTTTTCAATCTTTTTTTAATTGACCTTTATTTAACCAGGAAAGTCCCAATGTCCCAATCAAATACACACGCAAAAAATAGAAGTTGCGTTCATATGACACGCTGTGTACAATAGCGTGATATTGACATGCTTATCCATGAGAACAGGCTGGTTTGTTTACATTTTAAGAACGCAAAAATCAGGTATTGTCCCTTTAATATTCTGAGCACCCAAAGGAAACGTATGCCAACAGAACATGCAAACTTCACATACAAAGGCCCCAGGATAGCTGGGAATTGACACTCTACTAAGAGACCAAGAAGGTCCTAAGATTTGCTGATAATGTAAGGACACAATTACAATGATCATGATGGCAAAAAAACAAAACAACCAGAATCAAAAGCATTTACTTGTTTGAATTAGTAAGACAATGCAGTCACACTGCAATGTGAATATCCAACTTGATCTCACAAGAATATGTTTAAACACCATGACATAACAGGACTTTCAGCCTGTTCTCATGGATAAGCGTGTCAATACCATGCTATTGTAAACAGCGTGTCATATGAACGCAACTTCTATTTGCGTGTGTATTTGATGTGTTTCTGTCTTAACATAACACCATTTCAAGTTGTTATTCATGAATACTAACACAATCTAATCATAACCTTAACCAACTCCAAGCCTAAGAGCTAAACTTACCCATTTTTGTAACTTCAGACTTAAATTTAGCCGTTAATCCCTTGAAAAACCTTGTGTTTGTCGTCAATCACTAGGCGTGTCCAGACCACGCCAGAAAAAAAAGAGCGTGTAATTGCACGCCAAAACAGACAGAGGGCGTCGTCATGGCACGCAATTTACGAAATCTATGAGAACATGTTGGGACTTTTCAATAATGTATAGTTAGAACAATTTTACATCTTTTTGTTGCGCAAATATGACACACGTTACAGCCCGAGTTCATATGGTGGTTATGAAGATGTGCTATGTATATGAACAAAAACCTTAACCTCATCTTAACCTACACCAAGCCCCAGCACATAAACTTTTTACGCTTTTTCATATTGTGCAACAAATACATGCAATTGTGCTCATCACACACTATTTCTCTGCCAAAGTATACACGTATATACGCTTTCTTGTGTTTAAATAGCATTGTTATGGTGCGAGGAAACCTCTGCAACACAGAATCCACAAAGAAATGCACTGATGTGAAGCAAAGAATACAAGCATATAAACAGAAACCTACACATTCAAGTTCATTTGCTCTTTCAATGGTTGCTATTCACCATTGCCTATATTCACCTTGAGTCATTCTGCACCATTGACTCTTTGTACTTATGTATAGGTTCTGTGCAGTTGATTCATAAGGTTAATTACACGTTTTGCAATATTTTCAGTACATCTTACTCATACCCCTCTGGTCTGTTTCATGTTTATCCTTCAGCTATTCTTCTTCCGAAATTGCTATTCAAAACACATTTATCAGATGATTCAGTTCTGGCCCTGGAGATGTTCAGACCTCACTTACAGTAAGAGCTTCACACACACTAATAGATTCTGTGTAACGATCCAATTTGATCTATCGTGTTCAGATGATGACCCTCATCTCAACAAATAATCTTTTCGTCATCGTCATCGTTAATTACCATCCCGCTGGCTTCACGTAGATCGATATTTGTGATCCTGTAGTGCTCTCTGAGGCTGTAGCCCATTTGGAGACAAGTGTGGCAGGACTAAACCAGTTTGAATGAGGGATGGGACTTGTTTTTGGGGTCATTGAGGTGACCCTTGAGGTTACAAAGATGGAGTCGGGTCATTTGTTACCCGTTTTTTGTCATTTATTGTATTTCTTGTCCTTCAGGCGGAGCGCGGATCAATCGCGGGTGAGTGGAGGGGGAGCAGGACTGTGACGGGAATCCAGAGGTCAAGATGAAGAGTGGTTTAAGTAATGGGAAAAGGAAGCCCCATGGTGCACTTTCTACCGTAGATATGAATTATACTGTCACACAAGATTTTGCATTGCATTATATTAGATTACCTTTGATGATTGGCAATAAAATATAACATGTAGATCCGTAATGTACATGTGTATTATGTAAAACAAAAAAAAATATTCAAAATTGCCTAAAATGCTCCTGTTGAAAACTGTAAAACTAATAAGCCCCGTCTCTAGCGTAAATTTTAGCTGGAACAAGCACTATGTTTTAAATTACTTGTTTTTATTTCTTGCGTTTTGAGTCAACTTGATTTGCCCAAAATGTGCATAACATTTTTCAACACAGTTACAAAAAAAAAAAAAAAAGTATATACACCACAACACACAAATAGCATGGGGACACATATACATGCTGGTTTTTGTGTGTTGCAATGAATATTTAGCACAATATGAAAGTGTGCAAAAATGACATGATATTTCACAATCTAAAAAAAACACACACGTTTTGGTTAAATTTTCATTTTCATTAGATTTTAACAGGTGAATTTTCAAGTTACTAAAATGTTTTTTTGTTGTTTTTTTTTTTTTACTTTTTTGAAATCATATAACTCAGACTTAAAATAAACAAATCCTTATATAAAAAAAAAATAAAATGCAGTCAAAGATTGTAAAGCTCACTACAGTTTGAGGAAAAGAAAACAACAAAGAGTTTTCAAAATGTTCCGTAAAACTCACTTGTTGAAGTGGATTAAAACATTTGTAGGAGCAGATAGTAGAGACATACTTTTGTCTGTGTCTGTGTAAAAGAGGCTTTAACAACGTCAAATTGCACATTTTTCCGATTGTCACACAGGTGTAAAAGGCGTTCTTCCCCACAGGCATGACCTTCTTCTTCTCGTGTCCTGCCTGCAAATGTCCACACGCAGCAGGTCTGTCTCCTCCTCTATCTGCTCTTCACATGTGGAAATCCTCTCAGCGGGATTCAGACTGTGACAGGCGCACACCTCGCTGTGCTTCCAGGCCATTTCTGCACCACATTTATGAAGAAAACCTCTCACCGGCTTAGAACTGCATCTTCACCTGTGAAATATTGATTTGCTGTTGTGAATCGGAGTTGTATGTATGTGTGCACATGTTCGGAGACGATAGAGCTCTGAATGAAGAACGCTGAATAATGTATAGAGTCTGAATCATTTATTAATGGCCACACAACAAGTGGGTGGAAATAGTTTCAGCAGGAAATGTTCACAACTACCATGTGTGGGAAAAAAAAAGAAAAAAAAAAATAATAAAAAAAATACACTAATTACAAGACCCGACCACTTGTAAATACATTAGATATAGTCTTAAGCTTGCTGCACTAGAGGAGTTTTGGATCTTTTGCAAGTTTTGGCGTGCTAAAAGAAGACGATGCCACAGACATAAAGACATTTTCAATGACAATTTGTCTCATAGTCGTATTATGTTGCAGGACAGAGACAAGAAAAAAAGTTTGAGTGATGTCAGCTGCTCACATAGCACTACCAACATAAACTGCTCAAACTGCTCCGAGGTGAATGAACAAGGTGATCTGGACCAATAGAAACACGTCTCATGAATCACTAGACCAGGGATATTCAACTATAATTTTCCAGAGAGCCAGATTTTACCGAGGACCCTGGCCTCTGGTTCCCTGGAAAATCCAGACGATATATTAAAAATATATCGTCTGGCTGCCTTGTCCCTCCTTCGGATTTCTGTAGCAGTGATTGACAGATTAATTAGCCAATCAGAGACACACATCTTCTGCCGTGTAAAATCCAACATGGCTGCTCCCGGCGAAAAAAATACATGAAAAAAATATCACGTGGAACTGAAAAACATCGCGGATTTCTGCAGAATCAATGAGCAAAGCAAAAAACTATTTTAATGTGAGGTTAGGTGAAGTTAGATTTTGGTCTAAATGACAGACGACCAATCAGCTCCTTTGTTTCATCTGTGTCACGCCAATAAGCTTACCTGATTGCCTGGTACGATGTAGATTTGATCTGAAACGCAGATGGAAGGCGTGGCGACCAGACCCACTCTGAGCAGTTTGCTGAGGTGTGGGTTCTGGATTCCAGGCAAGGCCTCTGGGCCTGGTAGTAACACGATACGTCCCCACTTTTGGCACAAGATTGCACCAAATATTTACAGAACTAGAATTGTTTCTAAAGTTATAATAACTAATGCTACAGTCATTTTAATGGCTCTACAAAATGTCCAAATCCACATTTAGCCACTTAACCAATTCTGAAATCTCAGCATTAAACCAGATTTAAACTAGGAATAAACAAGGTCTAAAGTTGAATTAAATCAGGACTGAAATCTGCACTGTAAAAAGTGACCAAATTAATTGAGATTGTTTATTTGGGTGTATTTTAACTGTCTTCAAATAAGATTTGCCATTAGAACAAGAGTAGAATCTAATCAGTAGAATCTAATTAATAAGTGCAATTGTAAAAACACAAGATAACTATGGCTTTGTTATATTAGGAAAGTGAATGAGGGCCGGATCAAATTCTTGGACGGCCGATATGGCACCCGGGGGCTTAAGTTGAATAGACCTGCACTAGACAAGACAATGAGGAAGTGGACCAGGAAGTGAGCATGCTATTTTACATTAGCTCCATTGGGAACAATCATTAAAAACATAACTGATTGTTAATGGGAGGTGTAGACAGGAATATCAATGTGAACTTGTGTAAAACTTTATATCGTTTATGTAAACATTAGAAAGCTCTTTTGTAACTAAATCATTCTACCAAACTGACTTGTCTCACTGATAGTTCTCATAAATCAATTACTGTCCCAATCTTCGAGGTACGGCTCAAGATGGAGTTTATAAATCAAACACCAAATCATTTGAAAGTAGTAAAACTTGGGTGATTGCAGAAGTAGTTGTCAGGTGGTGTTGAACCTCCGGCACATTTGCATAGACTTTGAGAGCAGTGACACAGCTTGTTTATGATTTGTGTTTATCTAATCTCTGAGGCCATACATCACAATGTCTTATCTTGTGCGGCTTGTCACTGGTGAATCATCGTGTGTACAACGCTGACTTCGGGAAAATCTTTCAATATTATTATTTTTTTTTGGATGTGGACAAACTCTCAAGTAACTTTCTAGATACAATTTACTGTCTCCGGCTCTCACAGGACAAGAGTTATGGAACTATGTAGGTTTTTACAAAATAAAACTTATGATTGGTAAATAAATTTAAAGACTCTACGGGGAAAATTCTTGTTATCCAACCTGCAAATCCTCATCAGAAGTCCCAAAATGGATATCTACATTTATACCCATTTATACCATGATCAGTAAGTATTCCAGTGTTAACAGGAGTGTATTATTTTGTTAGTTAATCACATCACTACACTGATCATCACCATAGCAACGGACAGAGATTTGCAAGAGAGAGGGATCCAGACAATTTCACGAGGTTGACAAAGCTCCATGTTAGCAAAAAAAAGTGAATCTCTGCAGCTAAATGGACTAGAAGTAAGTCAAAACTTAGATTAATTATGCTGCAAATGTACTTTTGCATTAATTTATATTTGCATAACAATTTAGCCATTGTCTCAATACAAATCAAAATGCTCATTTGTTGTAATGGCAATTCAATGTTTAATTAATCTATTAAGCAGAGAGAGAGAAAGTAGTGTGTGGAGTGTGGAGAAAACAATTGCAAATGGTTTACACCACAATCTTTGCTTTATCTATGAACACAAAAGTGCAAAGTAAAATGATTTCCGGATGGGAATGATGATATTAAATGATTTAAGCAGGTGGAAAGAGAGTCAGATGTGCAGAAAAAGCTGATTTAGGATGATACTTAAACAAATTTAGCTCTTCAAACGCTCACACTATGGTTGCTAATGTTTAATTTGATTTGGTTTAAGGACATAGTGTTAATTATAGATTAATTTAATAACAAAGATAAAGTCCAAAAACAAAACAAAAAATGACTTGTTGCCATCAGTTATCTACTATGTTCCTTCTCTGCCTTAACAGCGACTGCAATACATTTAGTCACATGGCTGCAGCAGCTCTGTGGAAGCTGAATTGATTCCATGAGCTTGGCCTGGGGGATTTTCCAAAGACTCAACAAGACTACCACCTCCATCTTCATTTCTGTAATAACCAAAAGCTCAATAATTTTAATTCACCCAGCAATTTTTCAACAGGCTTCATCTGTGTCTTTCTGCTTGAGTAGGTTTGCACATCCAAAGCAATTACAAGCTAAGTGTGACGGAGCGCTGCCTGAAAACGGATGGATTTGAGGGTTAAATTATGTGACGATAATGAATACAGAGAACATAGGTGCTGGTCATTTGGAAGATACTGTGAGTGTGAGGGTTGGACCACCTCTGGCAGGTCATTACACCGCAGGTAATAGGGTCACAGTCCATTTAGAACACAGCCATTCTTCACTGCTTGAGGTAAATGTATTTTGGGTCAAAATGTGGAATAAATAGTATCGATTGAACATAAAAGGTCATAGGGCATAACTGCATTATCAAAAGCACATTTTCAGGACTTTTGTTTTGCAATAGGTCCTGTTCACGTGACTTGATAGGTTGTTTTAGTTTGGCTCAGAGTCAAAGAGGAGACGGCGGTGGAGGTCAACATAAGAGTTATTTACAAAGAAATGATTTGCCAAATCATCTATCCATTTTATTATCTTATTTTTCCCAAGTCGGAATGCAACAGCAGTCTGGGCAAGGAGTCCCAGACTTCCCTTTTCAC
The DNA here is from genome assembly GCA_038363315.1 of Mugilogobius chulae. Taxonomy (NCBI): domain Eukaryota; kingdom Metazoa; phylum Chordata; class Actinopteri; order Gobiiformes; family Gobiidae; genus Mugilogobius; species Mugilogobius chulae. The sequence continues at coordinate 21,515,833 of CM076400.1, read as the reverse complement.
ATGCACTACCTTCAGCTTTTTCGGGAGAACTCCTTTGTCTCTAGACTAGTCCAGAATAGGGCTGCTTGATTGTGCGGAAAATAATAACCACGGTTATTTTAATCATAACTGAAATCCCAGTTATTCAAACAATTATTTGCTTAGCTGTTTTTGCAATAATCGTTTGCTAGCTACATTGCTACATTAATGAGTGTAGAATGTGAAAAGATAAGATGAAAGGTCTCACAAAAATAAACAGCTGTAAATGTATTCTATAATTGAACAAAAACCACCTATTTTTCTAAATCAAGGAAACAAATGAGCGCTTACAAACAGACTTACAAGTTACAGTCAATAATCACGATTGCTCGATTACACAAATGTTGCAAATTATTACAGCAATAATCGTAATTGAAATTGAAAATCGATTAATTGCACAGCCCTAGTCCAGAGTAGAGATAGATTCTGGACCCGAGCCCGAACCCAAGGGTTGGAACGTCAGGTAAATAGAGAACTGTACCTTTCGACTTCGCTCCTTCTTCACCACAACAGTCCAACGCAGCGACCTCATCATTGCTGCACCGTTTCTTGTCTCACTCGTGGACAAAGACCCCGAGATACTTGAACTCTTCCACTTGGGACAGGACTCTCCACCCACCTGGAGAGGGCAAGGCTCCTATTTCTGATCGAGAAACATGGCCTTGGAATTGTAGGAGCTGATTTTCTAAACAGCTAAAATTCAGTTTACAAAATGTGCCACATCAACAGAACCCACACACGCTTGTCACTGTTGCTCAATGATTAAAGCTCTTCCAACAGAATTGCACATGTTCTATAGGCCAATAATATTTTAAAAAAGGTACTAATTGAAATCCCCAAAAGTTGAAATGCTTTTTAAAATATTTATTCTAATTAATAACAAAATAAGTTAATAATTAGAAAACTGCAGTGCAAAGAGCAAGTTTTTATTCAACCTTTTGAGCATTTTTCCCTCTTTGAATGCCCAGCCTTTGCAGACTGTAGCCAGCTTTTAAGTCTGTTTTCCTGTGTCTCCTTTGACACGAGGCTGGTATTTCCTTGATGTTTGCAGAGCAGCCTCCCTCTGAGCTCAGGATCCGTCTGTGTGTGAGTGTTTGACCCGTGATGTCCAGTGTCTGATGGAAAAGCAAAGGTGAAGTCTCCCTGGGAAAACCCTGCAGCTGAACTGGCCTTTCACCACCAGCACAGGATCCCCACACAAACACATGGCACACCTGCACAGAAGCAGAGCAGAAATAAACAGCAACTGATTTTGCTGTTATTTTTTATTTTTGCCATTATAAAAATGTAAGCAGAAATATTTTAAACCATGAATGTTTTAATGTTGTTTGTTTGTTTGTTTCTTTCTCTCAGGATCACCTGCTAAAACACAGCCTGAATTGAGAGCCGTTCTTAGCCATAGAAAGTGGATGTACAAGAATTTATTTAATGCTTGATACTGACTTCAAAAAGGCAAAATTTTAAAATGGTTGAGGTGCAGTGACATGTTTTCTTTAACCTTTGTTCACTTATCCAATGCATTCTGAGCCTCAGTATATAGTCACAATGTGTTTTGAAGCACTTTTCTCAAATTTACAAGCCAGAGCAAAATAACTGAGTTGGTATGATTACAAAAGTTTTCCAAATGCTAAAATAAGAAACTACCACACAAACTGTCTGTCAGATCTAAATGGGACACAAACAAATGTGACATGGAGGCAAGGTGGCAGAATGAATTCTTGCCTCACAGCAAGAAGGTTGCAGTAAGTAAGTAAGTAAGTAATCTTTATTTGTATAGCGCATTTCACAGACACAGAGTCACAAAGCGCTTCACAGTGAGATGAACCCCTCCCTCCCCACTCAGTGATAGTAAACTGCCCTGGGGCAACTCAGCAGAGGCGATTCACCTAACACCTGGCGCCTCAACCTCCGACTACCACCAAATGTTCCCTAACATGCATGTTATTGGTTGTTGGGGAAACCGGAGTGCACGGAGGAAACCACCCAGACACGGGGAGAAACATGCAAACTCCACACAGAAAGGTCCGGGCCTGAGCGGGAATCGAACCCGCGACCTTCTTGCTGTGAGGCCAGAGCCACCGGGCCGGTTCTATTTCCGCTCGGCCCGGGCCTTTCAGTGTGGAGATTGCATGTTTCTCCCCGTGTCTGGGTGATTTCCTCTGGGCACAGTTTCCCTACCAACTAATTACATGCATGCAACTGTGGAAAAGAGTGTAGCTAAAAGGGATAAACAAGAAGGTATCTTGTAAGTTAAACTCAATTAGATGAACTGGCAGTTAAAATAAACCCAGTGACTGAATTCTACAGGTCCTAAGCTGTCAAACGAGGTATGTGTATATGCCCTGTGTCTGATCATTACAACATTTGTTTGTGGCTAATGTAACTTTGGCTAAGTGATCCAGAGAAATATGCCTAGTTTATTTGTTGGTGCACATGATTCTTCTCGGCTGTTTACTTCAATGAAATGAACGGTAGAGGAGCTGAACAGAAGTGCTTTTCCGAGTGTTGTGTGGAATGATAGAAAAAGTGGGTGGGGCGAAATAAGATGAATAGGATGTCTGAAAGTCCAGACTGTATTGAAGTAGTGTAAATCAAATTCTGGGACCAAATCAGCATCATAGAAGAGTCCTCCTTACTTGCCTACACTTCCACAATCACCAAAGCAACATCTCATCAATGTACATTTCCCTAACAAATAATTGCCTTGCTTCACCACAGACGGTTTGTTTTCATATCTAGCATCACACCCCATATATGTAAGCTAAATCTACCATGCAATTATCTTCAAATCTGTTCAATCACGCCAAGCCAAGGTACAACTGTCCATTAAGCCTCTCCATACCTGGGGGTTATTGCATAGTGAACTCCCAAATGGAGCTGTTTTCATTTGTGTGGAGAATGATGGAGGGGCATTAGCCTTGGATGTACATATGGAAAGGGCTGGAGCGGGGTCAGTGGTCGTTTGGTCCCACAGAGTCATGCATCTTTCAGAGGAGCACGTGTGATGGGATTATGCAAACAGTCTTCACATGTGACAGAGCAGCTCATGTCCAGAGGTGAGGACGGAGAGGCACATGGAAAAGACACAACACAAGCAGTATTCACAAGCACGCTGAGGCTATAGGCTCTGCTTCAATGTAAACGTGAGGGACAATTTAGCTTTTTACAGGTACGGTTTACTGGATTTTAGATGTGTTATGATATTGCACATAGTCAGTGACCTGTAATTGTCTCTATGTCAAGGTGATAGATCTTAACCCCTTGCCTGGAATCCAGAAAACATGCTTTCAGATCAAAACTACATTGTAGCGGGCAATCAGATTTGTTTATTTGCGTGACACAGATTAAACAAAGAAGCTGATTGGTCGTCTGTCATTTAGACCAAAATCTAACTTCACTCACCTCACCTTAAAATCGTTTTTTTGCTTCGCATTTGCATTTTTCCATGTATTTATTTATTTTTTTTTTCCGTCGTAAGCAGGCATGTGGGTTTTTAGACGGCAGAAGATGCATGCCTCTGATTGACTAATTAATATGTCAATTGCTACAGAAATCCGAAAGAGGGACACCATGGCCAGATTTTCCAGGCAACAAAGCCCCAGCCCTGAACTTATCCATAAGCCTAAGCTTACTTGTTAAACCCAAATGATTTGTCCCCACGTGGCTTCAACTAAAAATTGTGGTTATTTTATGTTTTGGCTTTTCGACGTACAAAAGGTATGAAAATGTGAGTAGTAGTATTAGTATGTGACTTACCCGGGGGCGCATGCGGTGGAATGTGGTACTGCAACTAATTTACCCCAGATGTTACTTCCGGTGGCGCTATTTTTGAAAAACAGCTGGTACTTCCGGTGGCGTATGTTACCTACCCGGGGGCGCGTGTGGTGGAATGTGGCACTGCAAACTAATTTACCCCATATGTTACTTCCGGTGGCGCCATCGAGCAGTGTGCTACTGCAGCTAATTTAGCTCAGATGTCACTTCTGCTACAGTATGCTATTTAGGCTGAATGTCACCACTGTAGTTGTTAGCTGGTTTCTGCTACTGTGTTTTTGTTGAAGCAGTTGCTGCTTTTACCGAGGAGCAGTAATGTATGTGTGTGTGTGTGTGTGTGTGAACATGAGGTTTTCAGCACAGAAGGGGGTCATAGGTCGAGACATTCTAACAAGTGTTAAGGAAAGAGACACGCATCTGTGACACTTTGTGTGTTCTGGTATAAGCTAGTTGACACACATCCACACCTGCTACTTGATTAGTGTTCGCGACGTTGGAACTTAAGACCGTTAGCTGAAACTAGAATTAAGACACTCTTTGTATTCCTGAAAGCACCACACTGTTGCTGTCGGTCAACAGTAATAATTTGTCATATACACCTGGTAAGAGTCAGACACAGGGGTCATAGGGCTAAAGACTCGTTTGTTACAACACAAGCGTGCTATTACATAAGTCTATGCATCACCCCCGCTTTAGACGAGTAAAGAGTTGAAACCATGTCTTTGGGTAATGACTAGGTCGGCAAATATAAGCGATCAAAATGAGTTTCTCCCGTAGGTGGAACTCTGGAGTAGAGTGAATCTTGTGTGTATGCCGTGGTGGGGGACCACGTGAGAAATAGGCATGCGTGTGGATTTTGTTCCTACGTGAGAGGAAGGGCCCTTGCCTGTTAGCAGTACGAAACTGTAGCGCTCATCAGATGTACTTGATTAGGCCTGAAGTCTCTGTTGAATGAATACTTAATTCTGTCCACCAGGGTATCGAGTCCCTGAGTGTGTATACAGTATGTTGTACCTCTGGTAACTTAAACAAGACATTAAAACATACTATATTTGAGTTTTCGTGACATTTTGTTTGTCACTGGTATAACCTAAACAAGACATTGCGGTATACTATGGTGAGTTTTTGTTACATTTTGTACGCAGTGTTGGCAGTGAGCCTTAAACTCCTTGTTGGTGACGTTCTCCTTTTCGGGGAGAGTTTTTTGTGTTTTATAGAGGTTGCGTGAGTGGAGGTGAAAGAGTTTCTGTGTGATGTGCCTTTACTGCTGGACTGTAGATTCTGCCTCAATGCATCTAAATTGAATAGATGGGGACAAATTTATAAGAATTAGATGTGAATAATTAAGAAGACCTGTTAGCGAAAGACATTTTAAAAAACATTGCGCAAATGTAACTAATGTATGTAATTTTTGTGTGTGTTTCATGTTTAAGCATGCAAGGACAATTCAGTAAAGCAATTGATACATTTATCAGTGGATTAATATAAGCCTGTTTCACCATCTTAACAAATCAAAAATGAATAGTCTTTTTTCCAATTTGGTAAGGTTTGATATTTAAATTGTGGTCATTATATAGATGAGAAAATATGGTTAAAATTATATGTGGATGCATTTATGGCTCATAGTGGATATAAGGCAGAATATTTATTACTGGTACAGACTATTTTGAATCTTGAAAAAATATTATTTGGGTCTTAGTTCAAGTTAAAGAAAAGTTTTGAGTTGAAACATATTTCTGGGGTTGTAGAGCATAAAGTTAATGATTGTAGTGACAATTCCCCTTGAACTTAGAGTTAGGATTGGTTTGAATTTTTGTGTTGAAGCATAATTATGTGGAAGTTGTGTATTGGTCAGGGTTATGCACAGAAAAAGGAAAAGAGTGGATGCATAGGGAATTTCTTGCAGAATAAAGTAAATGGATTGATAAATGAAAAGGTGAATCTTTAGTTCAGAACACTGCCTGTCTTAATAATACACTGTGACTAGACTGATTATCTTGGTGCCAACATTAAATTTAAAACTCTTGTAATTTAATATTTTGAAGTAACTTGTACCTGAATATAGAATGCGCTGAGCAGTGATTGGCTTTGTCCTATATACAATATAATAAAGGCATATATGCAGGTAGAGAGCAGAACTTGGGAAATACTGAGAAAGAGTTGAATAATTATGTTTGCTTATGTTTTTGATATACTGTTTAAACGTATATGCCATTAACTTGAGTGATGTAGTGAGCAGGTACAATTTTAACAGGGCCAATACATTTTACATCATTGCTATCACTATCACTTGGAAAAATATACATATTTTTATTTTTTATTTTTTTTTACAAGTTGTCAAGGAATAAACATAGAAAACTAGATTAATATTTGATTTTGTGGTCAAAACATACATTGGGTAAGCCACTGACTTGCTAAGAATGATTAAAGTCAACCAATATCCACATCAGTTACTAAGTGTCAATGCCATAGTTCACTCCACAAATGAGCCATCCTCAAAGTTAATGCGTAAACTGAAGGAGGAAATTCTAACAATGTTAAAATCTTAATCAACAAGTAAATACCAAAAATAATACTATACTAGACCAAAATTACCAAAAGTAAATACCAAAAATAATACTATACTAGACCAATACCTCATTAGTAACAATGTAACAATGAATTACTTATAAATACATATATATTTTTAAATTAACTTTAGACCTGATTTGATTTAGACTCAATTAGGATAAATTCGTGAAGTGTTGATACTATAGAAACATTTTATCATGAAAAAGAATAGAGAAAAACTGATGAATACATTGTCTTTAGCTTTCATAACAGCATTGTCATCACATTTTCCAAATGTATCTTTTAACTAAGTTTTTATATTTACTAAATGACATGGATTTCAACAACCCTCTTCCATGTTGCTTCTACTGTCAAAGGCAAGAAAAAAGTTCACAAAAAAGCAAAAGACTCTAATCCCTCTGCCGATGTGCCATCGAATGAAGTGGGAGATTACCCATAAAGACTGGTGTTGTTTCTGAGTTGGTCAACTACGGCGCTGCAAGACAAATGGTTCATCAAAGACTTAAAACATGAACTGTTGCAAATGGAATACGCGTCCAACATGCTGCTCCTCTGCTTTGAAATATTCACTTTGACCTTTCACCTACGAACAAGACAGAGACATTGTTCATGAGTAGGGAAACTTGAATGCAGTGTCAGAGTAGTTTAGAAAAAATCCTACACAACATTTTCCGTTCTCAATTATAGGGTTTACATAATGTAATGACAATGGTTGTTATTTGGTAAATTCTTAATATAAATGCTAGTGTTTTTACTGATAAGAGAGATATAGATTAATATACTAGACTAATAACAACATTTTAAACTTTGCCTAGGACACTCAGGAAAATTATAACAAAATAAAGCTAATATATAAGGTAAACCAAAACAATGTTAAATCGGCATTTAACTATGTTAAATTGATTTAGACATACCATTTTTAGTTTAGTTTATTTTTTTGCTTCTGTCATTCAGTCAAAACAGTAAAACAAACACAGTTCCTCTTAGATTATATGGAGTATCACTGAGCTTTAAATCTTTCCAGGAGACAGTCAGGGAGCTTGTAATCATGAACCTTATACATAACTACTGCTGTATTTAAATCTACAAGATCATGTCATTTCGATGCATTTAATTTAATCAATAATGGGTTTATTGGAGTATAATAATCAACACGACCGACTATTCTAATGGAGTTCTTCTGCAGTATAAAGATCGGTTGCATTTATAATTATGCCCCACACATTTTAGACCATAGTGTATGCATTAAATAAATTAGAGAAAATGTACAATAAATATAATTATTTTTTGGTTCACAAAGATTTAAACTCTGCACATTTTACCAATAATCTTTGACAATTAAGTCTCAAGAGGAGTTGCAAGTACATTCCTACTGAGTTTAGCATTAATGTTTATTCCAAAAGAACTCTGCATTACTCACTTTTTCAATCTTAGTTTAATTCATTGTTTTTGTTGATCAATTATCCTATTTTAAAAATATATATTTAATTTTATTCAAATTAATTAATAAATAATCTGTTATAGTCAAACATTGTTTTTAAGTACATACAGTATCCAAAAAGTAGTTTTAAATTTTAAACAAAACAATACCTGTATCACCTAAAACAGGACACATACATTTAAGAGACTCTAGAATATAATCTATTTACATTGTGAACAGTTTTGAAACAAAGATTGAACCCTGTGGAACACAATGCGTAATCGTTTGCTGTTTAGAGACGAGATTATTCATATGTACATATTGCAACCTGTCAACCTGGATAGTTTTTCAGCCAATCATAAGCGAGACCATGAATAATATATTCTTCCATTTTAGCTAAAAATAGTTTGTGATCCGTGGCTAGTCTTATCAAGTATAGTTAGTCCTAGATCAGAGCAGAAAAACCACCAATGAGTGTACTTTCTGTTATCAGTGTCCGTAGATATTTTAGTTCCATTAACGCCTTTGAGGTTGATCTATTTGATCCGAGCTCAAACTGAAGATCATTTATAAGATTAAATGTATTTAACTAATTGTCTAATAACATGGCATATAACTTTTCTAATATTTTTTAAAAATACGAAAGTAATAAAATGTGTCTCTAATTGTTTATTTGGTATGAAACACTATTATTGAAAATGTATTTAACTTTGGCTATTTTCATTTTAGATTGAAAGATCCCTGTAAGAAATTATGGTTGTAGGACTCAATGGAACAGTGTAGTTTAAAATATTTGTCAAGTCAAGATAAAAACAATAAAAATCTGTTGAAATCTTGTTTTTGAGTTTACTAACAATTATCACTTTTCAATATAAAAAATGTAGTCAAATGTTTTCGTTTATGAGGCCTAAAACACTTTCTTAATACATAATAATAATACTGATTTTCTTACAATTTAGTTAATAACACCAAACTAATTAGGCTAAACAAGAGTATTTTTTGCTAAGTGAGTTAATCGATCAAAACATTTTTAAGCAATTGTATGAACATTTGTACTAAGGCCTGTCCTAAATCAATATAAATCTTTAAAGGAAATTACATTTCAGTATTCCGTTACAGCTTCATAGCCCTTGACATACCATAAATTGGATTATACACATTTTGATCATATTTCTATGATTTAAATATAGTTCTAAGGATAATAAGGAATTTTAAGGTATAATTGAACAGTATATCGCAAGTAATATTTTACACACTTTATCAACCCGTATTTGTAAGCTTGAGACAACGTTAAGTGATCTGACAGTATAGTTTTAATATAAGAAAATAACCGTTTGGTTAGATATTCAAATAGGTGTTCTTGTTTAAGAAAGCACATTTGTCTATTGTGAAATAGTTTAGTTGAACCATATTGACTTTTGGAGGAGGTCTGAGATGTATTCGGAGAGAAGATTAACTAAACGAGGATATCATTTCTATAAAGTAGTTTGTTGTTAGATAAGTTTTTAAAAATGGGGGGTGTGCCTTCTACGTGTGAGAATGTAAGGTTCTACATATTTAGGACATGAGTTTCAACAAAATGGAAGTAGTAAAGAGTCGTGTTGCTTCAGGGTGTTAACAGTTTGAGATATTAAATAATTTTTGATTAGACAGGGTATTGTGATACATTGCTTGTCTCGCTTTTAGAACAAGAGTTGTGTAAAGTCTCAGTTATTTGGTTAAATCAAGACCACCAACCACACTTTAGATGTCAGTTTAGAACTTCCTTACAATTATTGTAATATACTATTTTATCATTTGAAGCCATGAAATGGGTTGCCAATTATTTCAAGAAAGTTAGAGTTTAAATCGAGATACTATTAACTGATATTAAGCATTTGATTGAATATGGTGAAACAATTGCATCTGTATTTTTACAATCAAATATAAACAAATCAAATTTTGCCAGTCTTCTGCATTATCCTGACATATGTGTTATACTGTCCTAATGTGCGTGTTATATGGTCCTAACATGTGAGTTAAAGTTTCTTTCTAGGTGAAAGGAATGCTGAATGCAAAGAAATATCCATAGTCCCACAAGAAAACACAAAGAAAAGGCATTCGTTTTGGAAAAGGGTACTAGCAATACTGTAGGAATCTTCTAAACATCTAAATGAAGATTACTGTGACTAAGATTTGGAACAGTCGAACAAAGACACTTCACATTATGCATTATTCATTCACTCCTTATTCGACGGTGGCAAGCTTCTATTGTAGCCACAGCTGCCCTGGGGCAGATTAAAGAAAGCTAGGCTGCCATTTTGCGCCATCGGTCCCTCTGACCACCACCAACCATTCACACTAGATCCAGACTATGCAATGTAGGTAAGGTGTCTTTGGGTGAAAAGTGCTATATAAATACAATGTATTATTATTATTATTATATGTCGTCTGAAGCATAGAGGAGTATTGCCTTGATCTTCTTCTTATGATGTCTGAAAAGGCCTAAATATGTGTCTGAGTTAGGCAAAACAACCACAAATCAAAGTCATATACAAAAAAATAAAGATAAAAAAATATAAAAAATATAATAAAAAATAATGTATTCCCCCTAGCCCTGCCGACATACCAGTATTTAAAGTGTTGTTTTAAAAGCTTGACTAAAATATCTGACAATCTGCTGTTTGCCATGGTAAAATGTCACTATTTTTATGAAGCATTTCTATCCCAATATTGCTGTTTATATGTATTTTCAGGGAGTGAATTCACTGTACAAACATTGACTTTCATATTTAACTTCTGGTATAGAACTAACAGCTTGTTTTGCACGAGATTAACCTTTTACATGACAGATCTAATTGTGTGGATAAACCGTTCGACTGTTCCAAATCTTAGTCACAGTAATCTTCATTTAGATGTTTAGAAGATTCCTACAGTATTGCTAGTACCCTTTTCCAAAACGAATGCCTTTTCTTTGTGTTTTCTTGTGGGACTATGGATATTTCTTTGCATTCAGCATTCCTTTCACCTAGAAAGAAACTTTAACTCACATGTTAGGACCATATAACACGCACATTAGGACAGTATAACACATATGTCAGGATAATGCAGAAGACTGGCAAAATTTGATTTGTTTATATTTGATTGTAAAAATACAGATGCAATTGTTTCACCATATTCAATCAAATGCTTAATATCAGTTAATAGTATCTCGATTTAAACTCTAACTTTCTTGAAATAATTGGCAACCCATTTCATGGCTTCAAATGATAAAATAGTATATTACAATAATTGTAAGGAAGTTCTAAACTGACATCTAAAGTGTGGTTGGTGGTCTTGATTTAACCAAATAACTGAGACTTTACACAACTCTTGTTCTAAAAGCGAGACAAGCAATGTATCACAATACCCTGTCTAATCAAAAATTATTTAATATCTCAAACTGTTAACACCCTGAAGCAACACGACTCTTTACTACTTCCATTTTGTTGAAACTCATGTCCTAAATATGTAGAACCTTACATTCTCACACGTAGAAGGCACACCCCCCATTTTTAAAAACTTATCTAACAACAAACTACTTTATAGAAATGATATCCTCGTTTAGTTAATCTTCTCTCCGAATACATCTCAGACCTCCTCCAAAAGTCAATATGGTTCAACTAAACTATTTCACAATAGACAAATGTGCTTTCTTAAACAAGAACACCTATTTGAATATCTAACCAAACGGTTATTTTCTTATATTAAAACTATACTGTCAGATCACTTAACGTTGTCTCAAGCTTACAAATACGGGTTGATAAAGTGTGTAAAATATTACTTGCGATATACTGTTCAATTATACCTTAAAATTCCTTATTATCCTTAGAACTATATTTAAATCATAGAAATATGATCAAAATGTGTATAATCCAATTTATGGTATGTCAAGGGCTATGAAGCTGTAACGGAATACTGAAATGTAATTTCCTTTAAAGATTTATATTGATTTAGGACAGGCCTTAGTACAAATGTTCATACAATTGCTTAAAAATGTTTTGATCGATTAACTCACTTAGCAAAAAATACTCTTGTTTAGCCTAATTAGTTTGGTGTTATTAACTAAATTGTAAGAAAATCAGTATTATTATTATGTATTAAGAAAGTGTTTTAGGCCTCATAAACGAAAACATTTGACTACATTTTTTATATTGAAAAGTGATAATTGTTAGTAAACTCAAAAACAAGATTTCAACAGATTTTTTATTGTTTTTATCTTGACTTGACAAATATTTTAAACTACACTGTTCCATTGAGTCCTACAACCATAATTTCTTACAGGGATCTTTCAATCTAAAATGAAAATAGCCAAAGTTAAATACATTTTCAATAATAGTGTTTCATACCAAATAAACAATTAGAGACACATTTTATTACTTTCGTATTTTTAAAAAATATTAGAAAAGTTATATGCCATGTTATTAGACAATTAGTTAAATACATTTAATCTTATAAATGATCTTCAGTTTGAGCTCGGATCAAATAGATCAACCTCAAAGGCGTTAATGGAACTAAAATATCTACGGACACTGATAACAGAAAGTACACTCATTGGTGGTTTTTCTGCTCTGATCTAGGACTAACTATACTTGATAAGACTAGCCACGGATCACAAACTATTTTTAGCTAAAATGGAAGAATATATTATTCATGGTCTCGCTTATGATTGGCTGAAAAACTATCCAGGTTGACAGGTTGCAATATGTACATATGAATAATCTCGTCTCTAAACAGCAAACGATTACGCATTGTGTTCCACAGGGTTCAATCTTTGTTTCAAAACTGTTCACAATGTAAATAGATTATATTCTAGAGTCTCTTAAATGTATGTGTCCTGTTTTAGGTGATACAGGTATTGTTTTGTTTAAAATTTAAAACTACTTTTTGGATACTGTATGTACTTAAAAACAATGTTTGACTATAACAGATTATTTATTAATTAATTTGAATAAAATTAAATATATATTTTTAAAATAGGATAATTGATCAACAAAAACAATGAATTAAACTAAGATTGAAAAAGTGAGTATTTTATTATTTTTTTTATTAATCTTTATTAAGGACACAACAAGCAAATACATGGTCCATAGTTAAGAAAAAGGAATAAAATAAGATAGAATAAAAATAAAATAAAATACACAATCTAGACAGATTGCAATTAGTTGCATGCATGAGCACAGATCTACACAGTATACAGACATGTTCGCCAGTGGTTCCACAACTTAGAAAAGAACCTCACAGAACTAGTCTCAGGACTGACCAGAGTATGTACAAGAACATTGGCAGAGTTTGTCAGTCTACACATAAAACCATACTGCAGATGCCGAAGTGCAGCAGAACAAGAGCGAACAGCACTCTTAGCGAACATTTCACTGGCACTGCTGTGCTTAGGTATATTCAGTAAAAGCCTCAAAGAATTATTATAGGCCACCGTCAGCCTCTGTAAGCTGGACTTTTTGAATGTCCGCCAAAGTTGTGCTGTATACATAGGACAACAATAGGATTTGAATAGCATTACTTTTACATCAGCAGAGCACATGCTAAATTTGCGTGACAGCATATTTGCCTGACCATATAATTGGCGAAGCTGCCTATGCATGTCCTTGTCATCTGATAAATCACTGGTGATATAATGACCAAGGTATTTTACCTCCTCACTGACACTTAGGCCACTACCACAAAGATAAAACTTAGGAAATGTTAGTTTCCTGTCATCCTTGGTCCGTGCAATCATAATATGACTCTTTGCAGCATTATATATGACATCATTATCTGTGCCATATTGAGAACAGACATTCAAAAGTTGTTGAAGGCCAAAGCTACTTGGGCTGAAAACAACCAGATCATCTGCATACATAAGATGATTGTATATGCGGTCACCAACAATACACCCTGTGCTGCAGTTATTAAGTTTTACAGACAGGTCATTCATGTAGACATTGAAAAGTAACGGTGAAAGAATCCCACCCTGACGGACCCCATTACCAACTCTGAAGCTGCCAGAGAAGGAATCTCCCCATTTTATCTGCATGGTCTGCTGAGTGTACCAAAATATAAGCAATCTGATAAGGTATGCAGGGACCCCACGTTTTATCAGTTTTAAAAACAATTTTTCGTGATTGATACGATCAAATGCTTTGGAAGCATCCAGAAAGCATACAAACATTGTTGAACCCTGACTATGATACTTATCTAGCAATTCATTTAATACATATATACAAGAGTCTGTACCATGCCCGGATTTAAAACCAAACTGGTTGGCAGCAGTGTACAAGAAAGGTTCAATTCTGCAAAGAATTATTGTCTCAAGTACTTTGGAAATAGAGCTAGCCAGAGCTATTGGTCTATAGTTAGCTGTACTGCTAAGTTTGCCTGATTTTTCTTTGATCACAGGGACAAGTAAAATTGACAGAATAGATTCTGGCAGAACACCATGTACCATAAAGCCTGTAAAGCAAATTGCCAGCAGAGGGTACAATCTTCTGCTTGCAAATTTGAGATGTTCAGGACTTATGTTATCTAAACCACATGACTTTTTACTTTTTAGCTTATGCACTGCATCAAAAACTTCCTGTGGTGTTACTATTGTCCCATCATTACTTTCTATTGGGGAAACAGTAGGTATTGTTCCTTTAATACAATTGAACAGATTGCAATAAATTTCTTCCCATAACTTACATATATTATGTGAACCCCTCACTCCTTCAATAACAGTAGGGAGAGAAGTTCTACAATTATTCATTGTTTTAACCTCTTTCCAAAACTCATTACAAGTATTATTTTGCAGTTTAGATGCTAGTGATTCAGCTCTAAGTCGATTCTCATTCCTTCTTATATATCTCAATGCATATTTGAATTTAGCATTTGTATGTTTCTTATTTTCAAACAATGGACCATATCTGCACTTCCCAGCTTCAACCCAGGATTTAAAAGCAGAACGTGCCTCAGCATGAGCGGCCTCTACATATCTATTCCATCCAGGTTTGCCACTGTGTGGATGCTTTATACGTTGGCAGGGTTTACTAGCACTAATGAGGGCTTCCACAATATTATTGTATATCAAACATAATTGGGTACAGTGATCTTGATTAGTACAATTGACATCACGACACACTATAGCATCTCTGGGCATATCAATGTGTCCAAGATTTGTATCAGTCCTCTGAGTGTATGCATGAATCTCCTCACAGTTTAGATTAGACCAGTCCACTTTCTCATAATGATTAGACGCAACATGTGTCAATTCAGGGACATTATCCAAATTACAATTCATAACAAGTGGCATGTGATCTGATGTGGCTATATCGTATCTAATTTGCATATTATCAACAAAGTCATGTGCATCACTGGTACAGATACAATGATCAAGCCATGAAGTCGTGTTCCAGGCATCACTCACATAGGTAAAGCTCTCTTCAGGGAGAAGCTCCTGGCTGGTAAGAGCTAGACCATTATCAGAACAGAAAGCTTTTAAATGATTTGCAAATATTGATTTATCATCAGAAATATCTGCATTAAAATCTCCTGCTACAAGTATACATGTGCAGTCAATATCTTGGATAAATGTCATAATACCAGCAAGTCTACTTATGTACTCATCCTCATTCTGTTCACACTCAAATGGCATATATACATTTAAAATAACAAACTTGCCACGGCTACTCTGGATCTCAAGCCCAATAGCCCAATCAACCCCAGTCTTAGCACATTAACCATAGAGTCATATTTCTTTCGCCAAAAGATGGCGACTCCACCTGGTATTCTGCCTCTAAGCAGTTTGGTATTTAAATCAGTAGTGGACTCTCCAGCCCCGTGAAAATCTTTATGTACATCATTTAGCTTTTCAAGGTCCTGTTGCGCCAAAAAGGTCTCTTGAATGCATAAGACTACACATGATTGAAATAGTTTATCCACTACTGTACGGCGAGCAATGTCTCCTTCACTGTGACCGGTGCGCAGTCCGCGCGCATTATAAGATACCACGGAGAGGGGCATATCTTGGATCAAACAGTACACGTTACGCAGAGGTCGAGGCACACGCCGCAGGTGCTGTCAGTAAAACTTCCACCTTCGCACCATTAGCTTGCATTCCCCCTGCCCTGCGAGCTTCATAGTAACGGCGTACAAAAGTGCCGGCTGGCCATAATTCAGGATCGTACATAGATGAAACATCTTTGCACTCCGCAGTGATATGAAAGGAGCTGTAGCGACTCTGAGTGGAAGTTAGCTTCCTACACACTACTGACGTATTGTCAAGTTTATCAGCCAGGTAATCCCTTAGCGTATCAGCTTCCAAAGCAGGGTCAAAGCGTGTAGCAAATACACTCACCAGTTTCGAAGTCACAGTTCTAATGGTGCTAGCTGTACTTGTCCCAGTTATACCCATCTGTCTTCGCTCTTTCACGGGTCCTCGCTTTGTTGTCTGGTTAGTAGCTGTCGTGGACACAGGTTTGGTACGTCGGCCCTGCTTGACAACGGTGGACCACTCCCTAGTTAGGGTCTGGGGTTCAGTGGATCTATCCATTTCGCCGCCGTGGTGATCTTGGGTCTCCACTACGTGGCCAGGCGCACGCGGAGACTGCTCGCGGGGTCCACAATCCCTCTGCCCAGCGTCAGGAGGACACTTAGCTCCTTCGATCACTGCTACACGCTGCTCAATACTTTCTGCAGTCTTGCGTAGATTTTCGCTGATTTGAGCCTGTTCCGCACATGCCTGCCTCATAGCGGAGACCTCCTGGCCAAGTTGCTCTAGTCTGGAAAGCAGCGAAGAGGCATCTATGCTGCTAAATCCAACAAAAGGCAATTGGTCCAGATAATGTGACACGAACCGGGGGATATTCTCTCCAGCCTCATTTAGAACTTTCAAACATGCTTTAATGTTGTTAACATCTTTTTGTGGCCCTTTGTGCGCAATATTACGCAGAGAAGTTTTTGGACACACTTCAAAAAGTATTCGTTTAGAGTCCTCAATCCACTCGGATGAAAAATTTCTTGTAGCCAGCATTATGAGTTCATCTTGGGCCAACGTACGCATTTTGATGGTCAGAAAGTTTAAGAGTTCATCCTCAACAATCACCTTGCCATCAGAAGTTTTATAAATCTCAGGTTTTTCGCATCGGCAGACACCGCCACCTTCACTGCCTGCAGTAGGCTCCGCCATTTTTTACTACCTCCTCCTCTTCACGAAGCAACTTGCAGTCCAAGTGAGTAATGCAGAGTTCTTTTGGAATAAACATTAATGCTAAACTCAGTAGGAATGTACTTGCAACTCCTCTTGAGACTTAATTGTCAAAGATTATTGGTAAAATGTGCAGAGTTTAAATCTTTGTGAACCAAAAAATAATTATATTTATTGTACATTTTCTCTAATTTATTTAATGCATACACTATGGTCTAAAATGTGTGGGCATAATTATAAATGCAACCGATCTTTATACTGCAGAAGAACTCCATTAGAATAGTCGGTCGTGTTGATTATTATACTCCAATAAACCCATTATTGATTAAATTAAATGCATCGAAATGACATGATCTTGTAGATTTAAATACAGCAGTAGTTATGTATAAGGTTCATGATTACAAGCTCCCTGACTGTCTCCTGGAAAGATTTAAAGCTCAGTGATACTCCATATAATCTAAGAGGAACTGTGTTTGTTTTACTGTTTTGACTGAATGACAGAAGCAAAAAAATAAACTAAACTAAAAATGGTATGTCTAAATCAATTTAACATAGTTAAATGCCGATTTAACATTGTTTTGGTTTACCTTATATATTAGCTTTATTTTGTTATAATTTTCCTGAGTGTCCTAGGCAAAGTTTAAAATGTTGTTATTAGTCTAGTATATTAATCTATATCTCTCTTATCAGTAAAAACACTAGCATTTATATTAAGAATTTACCAAATAACAACCATTGTCATTACATTATGTAAACCCTATAATTGAGAACGGAAAATGTTGTGTAGGATTTTTTCTAAACTACTCTGACACTGCATTCAAGTTTCCCTACTCATGAACAATGTCTCTGTCTTGTTCGTAGGTGAAAGGTCAAAGTGAATATTTCAAAGCAGAGGAGCAGCATGTTGGACGCGTATTCCATTTGCAACAGTTCATGTTTTAAGTCTTTGATGAACCATTTGTCTTGCAGCGCCGTAGTTGACCAACTCAGAAACAACACCAGTCTTTATGGGTAATCTCCCACTTCATTCGATGGCACATCGGCAGAGGGATTAGAGTCTTTTGCTTTTTTGTGAACTTTTTTCTTGCCTTTGACAGTAGAAGCAACATGGAAGAGGGTTGTTGAAATCCATGTCATTTAGTAAATATAAAAACTTAGTTAAAAGATACATTTGGAAAATGTGATGACAATGCTGTTATGAAAGCTAAAGACAATGTATTCATCAGTTTTTCTCTATTCTTTTTCATGATAAAATGTTTCTATAGTATCAACACTTCACGAATTTATCCTAATTGAGTCTAAATCAAATCAGGTCTAAAGTTAATTTAAAAATATATATGTATTTATAAGTAATTCATTGTTACATTGTTACTAATGAGGTATTGGTCTAGTATAGTATTATTTTTGGTATTTACTTTTGGTAATTTTGGTCTAGTATAGTATTATTTTTGGTATTTACTTGTTGATTAAGATTTTTAACATTGTTAGAATTTCCTCCTTCAGTTTACGCATTAACTTTGAGGATGGCTCATTTGTGGAGTGAACTATGGCATTGACACTTAGTAACTGATGTGGATATTGGTTGACTTTAATCATTCTTAGCAAGTCAGTGGCTTACCCAATGTATGTTTTGACCACAAAATCAAATATTAATCTAGTTTTCTATGTTTATTCCTTGACAACTTGTAAAAAAAAATAAAAAATAAAAATATGTATATTTTTCCAAGTGATAGTGATAGCAATGATGTAAAATGTATTGGCCCTGTTAAAATTGTACCTGCTCACTACATCACTCAAGTTAATGGCATATACGTTTAAACAGTATATCAAAAACATAAGCAAACATAATTATTCAACTCTTTCTCAGTATTTCCCAAGTTCTGCTCTCTACCTGCATATATGCCTTTATTATATTGTATATAGGACAAAGCCAATCACTGCTCAGCGCATTCTATATTCAGGTACAAGTTACTTCAAAATATTAAATTACAAGAGTTTTAAATTTAATGTTGGCACCAAGATAATCAGTCTAGTCACAGTGTATTATTAAGACAGGCAGTGTTCTGAACTAAAGATTCACCTTTTCATTTATCAATCCATTTACTTTATTCTGCAAGAAATTCCCTATGCATCCACTCTTTTCCTTTTTCTGTGCATAACCCTGACCAATACACAACTTCCACATAATTATGCTTCAACACAAAAATTCAAACCAATCCTAACTCTAAGTTCAAGGGGAATTGTCACTACAATCATTAACTTTATGCTCTACAACCCCAGAAATATGTTTCAACTCAAAACTTTTCTTTAACTTGAACTAAGACCCAAATAATATTTTTTCAAGATTCAAAATAGTCTGTACCAGTAATAAATATTCTGCCTTATATCCACTATGAGCCATAAATGCATCCACATATAATTTTAACCATATTTTCTCATCTATATAATGACCACAATTTAAATATCAAACCTTACCAAATTGGAAAAAAGACTATTCATTTTTGATTTGTTAAGATGGTGAAACAGGCTTATATTAATCCACTGATAAATGTATCAATTGCTTTACTGAATTGTCCTTGCATGCTTAAACATGAAACACACACAAAAATTACATACATTAGTTACATTTGCGCAATGTTTTTTAAAATGTCTTTCGCTAACAGGTCTTCTTAATTATTCACATCTAATTCTTATAAATTTGTCCCCATCTATTCAATTTAGATGCATTGAGGCAGAATCTACAGTCCAGCAGTAAAGGCACATCACACAGAAACTCTTTCACCTCCACTCACGCAACCTCTATAAAACACAAAAAACTCTCCCCGAAAAGGAGAACGTCGCCAACAAGGAGTTTAAGGCTCACTGCCAACACTGCGTACAAAATGTAACAAAAACTCACCATAGTATACCGCAATGTCTTGTTTAGGTTATACCAGTGACAAACAAAATGTCACGAAAACTCAAATATAGTATGTTTTAATGTCTTGTTTAAGTTACCAGAGGTACAACATACTGTATACAACACTCAGGGACTCGATACCCTGGTGGACAGAATTAAGTATTCATTCAACAGAGACTTCAGGCCTAATCAAGTACATCTGATGAGCGCTACAGTTTCGTACTGCTAACAGGCAAGGGCCCTTCCTCTCACGTAGGAACAAAATCCACACGCATGCCTATTTCTCACGTGGTCCCCCACCATGGCATACACACAAGATTCACTCTACTCCAGAGTTCCACCTACGGGAGAAACTCATTTTGATCGCTTATATTTGCCGACCTAGTCATTACCCAAAGACATGGTTTCAACTCTTTACTCGTCTAAAGCGGGGGTGATGCATAGACTTATGTAATAGCACGCTTGTGTTGTAACAAACGAGTCTTTAGCCCTATGACCCCTGTGTCTGACTCTTACCAGGTGTATATGACAAATTATTACTGTTGACCGACAGCAACAGTGTGGTGCTTTCAGGAATACAAAGAGTGTCTTAATTCTAGTTTCAGCTAACGGTCTTAAGTTCCAACGTCGCGAACACTAATCAAGTAGCAGGTGTGGATGTGTGTCAACTAGCTTATACCAGAACACACAAAGTGTCACAGATGCGTGTCTCTTTCCTTAACACTTGTTAGAATGTCTCGACCTATGACCCCTTCTGTGCTGAAAACCTCATGTTCACACACACACACACACACACATACATTACTGCTCCTCGGTAAAAGCAGCAACTGCTTCAACAAAAACACAGTAGCAGAAACCAGCTAACAACTACAGTGGTGACATTCAGCCTAAATAGCATACTGTAGCAGAAGTGACATCTGAGCTAAATTAGCTGCAGTAGCACACTGCTCGATGGCGCCACCGGAAGTAACATATGGGGTAAATTAGTTTGCAGTGCCACATTCCACCACACGCGCCCCCGGGTAGGTAACATACGCCACCGGAAGTACCAGCTGTTTTTCAAAAATAGCGCCACCGGAAGTAACATCTGGGGTAAATTAGTTGCAGTACCACATTCCACCGCATGCGCCCCCGGGTAAGTCACATACTAATACTACTAATGTGCTTAACATACATTTTTGACGTGTGTATATCTGTGTTTTCTTTGGAGACTGTGTTGGCTGTTTGTGAGCATTTGCACTTGCACGATGGAAAAGAACATCTTCCACAAAACCAACATGCACCACCTCAAGTTTTTTCATTGTTAATGTATTTGTGAGGCACAAATATATTTTATGTCAGTTTTTTGCTGTTTGAACGTGACTAAACACTGAATTTCTTGAATTTCATGGTTTATGTATTTATTTATTTTTTGTCAATTATATGCAGTCTTAAGCATGAGTGAAAAAATAAAACAACAACAACAACAACAACAAAACATCACTCTTGTAGACATTTAGGTAAGATAAGGTAGGAAATTTGTCTTGGGCCATAGTGTCCACGGCTGCATCACATAGTCAATATGAACCTCACATACATTTGCCCAAAATATCCAGTGCAAATACAACTCCATCCTCTGCCCAGCACTGCACAGTTCACAAGCACATATAGTCCACAACAATAAAAATTAAAATACTTTATTTTATTCATGATGCTGCTGTAAAAGAATTCTGAGAATTCACACTGAAAAGTGAAACTCATTAAAAGTTGAGCATCAATAAATGCATAAAAGTGAATTTCATAGGTGTACATACATCACATCAATAAATACATATCAATTCAACAAATTAATCCCACTCATTGTTTGAGAGCCTAAAAATACAGCCTTATTCAAAAGAGAGATAGCCGTAGGGACCAAAGACAACCTACAGCGTTTCATTTTTTTATTTACCAGCTCTATAACATCAGCCTGAGGGTAAAAACTCCAAAAACCAAAAAATGTGATCACTAAAAAATGTCCTCCCAAGCCTATGTGTTGTTTCTTTAAAGATGGTGAGCAACGATGAGTGGTCATTGCTACCAATGATTTTCATCGCAACATTGAGAAGCTTATAGAGTTTTGTCCTTCACAGTTAATGCACCAAATGGTACTGAATTTCAAAGTGTTATAATGGGAAATGTGTGAAGTTGCCAACCATTAATTTGTTTAGCTGTGTCATTAATATTTTTAATCTAAAAGACGAAAGGTGTAATGTGCTTTTCAACATAGATTTGCTTTGCTTTGCCCCTCGATGAAAATGAGACCACTCTGTGCGGTCCAATCATTTTAACACTTTTTATTTTCTGTTAGAATATTAAAGTTTGTTTGTTTTATCCTGAAGACAAAGACTAATTTGGGATGCTCTAAAAAACACATTTGAATGCTAGGAATTCATTTTGAAAGTGACAAAAACAATTAGTCTGCTGCAAGCGATTTTCAAACAGGATATTGTTTCTTTATTCGTGAAAGGCAAAACATTCTTATATCAAAACTGTGTAAAGCCAAAGCATACAGATACTGTAACAGGTATGATTTTGACAGGTCGTAGAAACAAACTCTTGTGTTCTTTTAGAAGGAAAAGAGAAAGAAAATCAGTCCATTATCTACCATCCACTCGTCCCAGTCAAGCTGATCTTTACACAGTCGTATCAACATCAAATAAAGGACCCGTCAAAAGCACAAAGCAGCGTGTCTCGTCCCTGTGAGACACTTATTTGACTGGATCTGATTTCCTCTGCTGTTTCGGCGTTTGAACTGTCATTTAGCACTCCAACATTCACCCAAAACGCGTCACTAGTCACTACAAAGATGGACTAAAACAAAAACGAAATATTCTCACTACACAATACAGCCAAGTGCGATAAATGTAGTCGGTAACTCACATTAGGTTACTTGTAAATGCTAATCAAAGGCTTTGTTTTGCTGTGCCTGAGGCGTCTTGGAAAAGGCTTTCAGATGAAGTGCAATTTCGCTGCCGTAATTAGCATTCGTGCTGCATCATTTCGCAGTCATTGTGGGTCTATATTTCTTCAATAACAGGCTGTGTTGTATCTCACAGATCAACAACAAACAAGAGCTTTTCATGTCGAACAAACAGAACACTGAGGAGCAGGAGATGGATAGATAAACTGTGATAAATGCAGAGTTATTTTAAAATGTCTTCTATTTTTTTCAGCAGGAAGTCATCAGTGTTTAAGCTTTGTTGAGCCACAGCATTAAAACCATCGCCTAGCAACAGCAAGAAGCTAAATATGCCGTGTCTGCTGACTTTTGGTGAAATCAGTATTTTTTAAGCAATAGTACAAGTACTAGTTTCCATAGTATATTCTTGCTGTGTCATTATAGATACAGTCGACAATGCAACATATTTGGGGGCGTGGCCAGCTGTAAAGCTCTATGTTAAGACAATGAGGAGGTAAACTTTTTTATTTAACTAATTTAAGATGTTTTTTTTTTTTAGTGGATGATGCTTATTTTTATCACTAATTCAAGTTGAGTCAGAACTAACTTAAAATATAGGTTGCTGAGATGGAAAACAGACAGTTAAAGGTAGGTAGGTAGTTTATGTCATTTGCAGTTAAAAACCACAAAGGAAAAAAAAGCTCAGTGCTCATAGACATAACAACCAGACAAACAAGTAACAGACACAACTGACACAAAGACAGAAAGACAATGTGAAAACAATCAATAAATAAATCAATACAAAAAAAAAAAAAAGAGTACATCTTAAAATGTGCCAGGTACCACTAGCATCATGCTAGCATTTAAGATTGTATCTTTTAAAGCTTTATTAAACAACAGTGGTAATGTTTTTTGTTTTGTTTTTTTGTTAGAAATGCCATACAACCTCTATCACTCACTGATACGTCTTGGGGCACTCCTTCACAGAGAAGTGAAGCTACATGTACAATTTTTATTTGCTGATGTTTATGTCATTTTTCTGCTGTCTTCACTCGTAACGTGAGTGAAGACTGTAACTCCCCATTCGGAGTCAGTGCCGGATTGGAGTCAAAAGTTGATCTGCGCATGTCCAGAAGCATCTGCGCAGGCGCATAAACATCATTTACTTTTTAAATGTGCTTATTTTAGGTTACATATGAGCTTAACGTTTGTGAAAACACAATGTTTAACTGTTAATCAACTTAAACAAACAGCTCGGAGCAGTACAATTTCGAGGTCACCAACGTTAGTATTAAATTGAATGTATTTTATGAGTGTAGAAAGTACAAAATTTGTATAAGTTTTATAAAAATAAATGTTATTAAACTTTCTTAAAGGACGTTTTTTAATCTCATATGAGGCGATCCAACATTACAACTGACAAATAACGTTTTTAGCCATTTCTGGATGTTTAAACAATGAGAATATATTCAAGCTAACAACTAGCTTGATTGACTCCAATTCAGCACTAACTCCGATTGGGGAGTGACAAGGACATTTAGGGTGCATTCACAATACACTTTTGATTCGGATCAGGATTCGTTTGTCTGGATAGTTCGGTTCGATTGGGTAATTGTGAACGCGCAAACGAATTCTGATCCGGTCCAAAATGTCCAAATCTGGTCTGGTTGGAGAGGTCGGTCTCGGCTCGGTTGAATCGAGCTCTGGAGCGGTTCGTTTGTTTTGTGAACACAAACGGAGCGAGAGCGAATCAAAACCAGGAAGTGAACAGTGACGTGATCCACGTAGAGACACACGTGAGGCTCAGAATCACAACAAACAGCATACATGAGATCGATAATGAGATAAATAATAGGCAAAAACACATGAAAGTAACAGGAGAAGGACGGGGGATGATTTAAGTCGAATTAATTATGATCACACGACCGTATGTCACTGTTTTCTCACGTTATTTACAAAAATAACAAAGTTATAACTCTTAGATGAAAGCGAGTACAGAAAGTAACACTACAGCTCACATTACCGTGGGGAAATGGTCTATATTCATCTAATATGTAGTTACACAGCTAAGTGAGCAGTTGACTTACCTTTGAGAGACTGTTACGTTTTACTCTCGGCATTTGGAAAGAAATGCCTAGCCCTTCTCTCTCGTCTTCTAAAGTGAAAGTCCATATTGTCCGCTCCGACACTTCGTCTGTCACTCACTTTGGTCCCGTTAATGTGAGAGAAGTTGTGGGATAGATCCATAAAAACACAAATATAAAGTCCAGCAGCGTGTTGGTCTTGGATGCAGCCTGTAGCCGCTTTTAGCCTCGAAGCCGGTGTCTTCTTTGCTACTGACGTAACGTGTTTCTGTCACACAGCGCCTCTACAGGCGAGGAGCAGAAGTGTCTCTTCTGCGCTGGTTCGATTGGCAAAAAGTGTATTGTGAACGCGAACCGAGCCAGTTTACAGAAAGATACAATGTTGCAATTTTGGTTCCCAATCGAGCCGAGCCCGGTTCGGTTTGTATTGTGAATGCAGCCTTAGTGTCTTTAGAATCTGAAATGATGCACTAGATCAGAAATCTGTATTTGAAGTTCACTAGCTGTTTGCAGTTTGATACAAACATGTTACCTATAATAACACTAATCAGCTTGTAAACTCAGTAGTATAAGATAAGATAAGACAACCCTAACTCTCCCCAGCTGGGAGGGCTGAAGGGGGGCTAGGGTAGTGGATAGGGTAATATCTTGCAAAGAGGCTCTGACCTTTGACCTCCTCTAAATGTGGTAGGTTTGTACCAGCTGACACTCTCTGCATCTTTCATAGCTTGCATATTTTGCAAGCTAATGCTAACAGCTTTTGGAAAACAAATAGGAGAACACACCGGAGTTCATCAAACTATACCGGACTAGCTCAGATGCTAAGTGTTCGATAGCATCAGAGTCGAACTGTGTGTCTACTAATTATATGTGACTAGCACTGTTGGATATACTTACATAGTGTTTGTATCTACATTTGACACAATATAAATCCTTAACCCACATTTGTCGTTGTACTTGTTGAACAATGAGTGATAAAGCTGCTGTTCTGAATGCACTGTTTGTTATGTTTCCCCCTCGGAAGTCATTTTAGTCAGTTTTAAATGATACAAAGACAAATTTAGACTTCTAACAGTGTTTCCTGTTTTCTTTCTGAGATACTATGTTTTGTCATCTGAGTCTGCAAAAAAAAAAAAAGTTTATTGTGGCACTTTTTCTCTCTTTATGCATAAGAAACATACGTAAATGTGTCAGAAGGTTACAATGGAGTCTTGCCTTCTCTCTCTTTCTCACCCTCTTTTTCTCTCTCCTCCATACCTCCTGAGTCTCTTCATTGTTGGCCATTTTTTCCTCGTGGTTTTGTTTATGCCAGCAGCACTTCAGCTCAGAATAAGAAATAATGTGTACTCGGTACTGTATATTTACACACACAATTGTAAACACATGGAAATGCTCATGTGTAGATGGCAATGAAGTAAATATCATTTGTGTATTCAACCATACTCATTACATAGAAATAACATTAATAAAACAATCAGTGATTGAAGGTTATGGAGAAGATAGAGCAACGTTGATTGTTTTCCTCCAATTGTCTATCTCTGTAAGGCTTTGTATGTTATTCATAGTTTTGCTTTTGTTTGAATCCATACAGTAAAAGCAGTACCTTGGGAACTGCACTCTGAAATGTAGGTGCATTCCAGGTTAGTCTGTACTAACTGTTGTCTAAAATCAACACGGAAATGCATATCTATATGACACGTTAATAGAGCACGTTTCTATCCCTTTTTGGGTCTAATTATAAGCCTCCTCTATTTAATGCGGTAAAAAGCTTCAATTAGAGACAGGTGTCAGACAGGTGATTTGTTTGAAGCCACGTTGGGACATTTTCTTTGGATTTAACGGGTACGTTTAGGCTTCAAGTTACTAAAATGGGTAAGTTTAGGGCAGAAGAAAATGGCGCTATTTTCAACCAAAATTTTGGCTTTTCGTAACATATAGATGTAAATAAAAATATTAAATAAAAATAAATAAATAACAATTATTTTTTACCTTTTGTTTTGTATCTACGTTTTCTTCAAAGACTAGGCTGGTTTGTATATAATTATTATGTATTTATCTTTTTCTGTATTTTTCTTGTGTAAGTTAAAAACTCTTAACAAGTGCTCCAAATTTGCACTAAAAATGCAAATATACCAGGGGTCACCAACCCATCGACATGTTTTACTAGACTAGTCTGAAATAAAAAAAATAATTTATTTATTTATTTATATTAACAAATATTTCCACCAAAGAAGTTAACTGGGCAGCAATGTGTATCATAGACATGTAATAAAGGAGAAATTACACACACAATTCTGATGCATGTTGTTTCCGCCAGGCTGCAAAGCCTCGAGAAGCACGACAAGAGCATGCACGGAGAGCACAAGTTTATGAAACAAAAGTTTTCAATAAAGCAAAAATAACTCTTTATTGTGCAGCAGAAGTGCAAAAAACTGGTGTGTTTGATGGGATCGCTCTTTAGCTCACATCACATGAGTTTATGTGTTTTCTCTCCCCCACGAGGGCAAAAGCATTATGTGAATGAGTCCGATAAAAAGTATTCTCTCGTCAGTGTTTCAGTGACATAAAGTGAAAGTTTACAGCCGACTGAGTTTAACTGGCAAAGCAACTAGCCGTATAAACATTAAATGCATAATCAAAATAAAGTCAGTGCGAAGTGTTTTTACTTACAAATTCCAGACGTAGTCCACGTTCTGTTTCCTGTTTGGTGCGCTCTGATCTGTGGAACTTGGTCTGGTTGGAGCTGGGCGCAGAAGATTTTACCATTGATCTGCAATTTTGCTGGAGGGCGTTGGAGTGGTGGAGGTGAGGCACAGACCAGCGGATATGCAGGATGTGGAATCAGCCCGTTAGCCTGGTATGACCTCACTATTCCTTATGAAAAACTAAAGGAAGTGTCTGGGGAGGAGGAGTCTGAACATCTGTCACTTTTCTTAGAAGGGAGCACACTATTTGGTAACTTTCCATCTGTTACCGTAGCTTCCTGCTTCATATTCTCATAAAGAACTCACAGTTTGACACGCTGAACTACTTTAACTTCGGCATCAGCTCATTCATGCTTCTGGGCGAGTAAGACATTGTAAAGTGAATGAGTAAAAGAAATCCCGATATAAACGTTACTGACACAGGAGTCGATGGAGGGACATAGAGCGGTGACAACCTGAACTCCATGTCTATCTAACCTATATCCATCTGAAAGCCTCTCTCTCTGCATACCAAACAGCCTCAGCTCCATTCATGAAGCGTCCCGTAGTGAATCCAAGACGGAGATAGCATCTGCCCTTTTCCAAATGCTGCTGCCAATCCATAGAGCACCGTGACAATTATCGACAATCAATGTCTATTTACCTGCCATTCACCGCGATTGAATGCGGCGTCTGAAAGAGCCTACATCAGGGGGACTTTCTGAAATCAAAGGATGAATAGACCAGCCAGGGAGCTCTGTATTTGTTTAAAATTAGATCTAAAACCAGGGCAGATGTCAGACGGCAGAGTCGCATTGATTTTTAAGACTGGCACTTTCAGATCATTGTGATGTATGGTTTGAAAAGAATGACCCCAAACCCTGTCCAAAGGCTTTTCGACATGGTGAAGAAATACAGAGCGACTTATTAAGGTATTTGAAATGGAGTTGTTTGGACCGTGTAATCAGGTTGTCCTTGATAAATGGTAGTTTTCAGATTTTAGAATGTGATTATGTCAAACTCTCTAATAGGGGCCAAAAGCCAGATTTCTCTACTGATTGCACTGTTCTGTGCTATAAATTATTCAAAAAAGAGTACATTTTCAACAGATGCACTAAGATTGGCATTCAAAGTTGGTGCTGATATAAAATCTTGCTGGGTCAGTATCAGCCCCATGGTATTGGTTCAGCTGAATTCCTGGTTGGGTTTTAAATTGGTTGTGATGAGACTATTTACAGGCCAGTATTGACCTAGAGATCCAAGTTGTTAGGTTGTAACTTCTACACTAACACTAATTCTAAACTTTTTTTGTTTTTAGCTCAGTTTTTGGCATGACAGCTTCGGACTTCAACCAACTAAGATGTGTATCCTCTGATGTTCAACAAACATGAGTTAAGTACTGTCAGATTTGTGCAAAGAAGACATCTGTTTTTCTCGTTACCATGGAAACCATGCAAAAGCTAATGCTACCTACACTAGCTTTGGACTTCTAAAATGTCAGACTGTCACACCTGAAGCAGCAGAGGACGTTGCAGTGAAAATAGTTTGATTCTTGGGATTTCATCCACCCTTTGATGTTCAACAGACACAAGTTAGGATTTTGTGATTCGAGTTGTTTGTTTGTCTTGTAACCATGGAGATGGTACATGAAGCTATGGAAGCTAACTTTGCTGGCTTTCGACTTTTGAAATGCTACAGAACTTTTACATCTGCTGCAGCCAAAGCTTTTGCAGAGGAAGATTTTGTGGGGATGGTCTTATCACCGACTGAAACAACAGTTCACCTGCTCCACCTGGACCTGACTGTGATGTGTCTACAGAATCTACTTGCTCCACCTGCACCTGATTGTCATCTGTCTCTCACCCCAGTTTCCACCTCCAACTGCACCTGTTCCTCCAGCTAAGGCCCTGACTAAGCCAAGCACAACATCATGGAGATTGTCCCCGAGCGCCGTTCAGCGGCAGCTCACTGCTCCTGACAGACGCCCCAGCAGCTCTGCAGGATGGGTTGAATGCAGAGAACGAATTTCCCTCCCGAGTTATCTATCTATCCATCCATCCATCCATCCATCTATCTATCTATCTATACAGTCTGCTATAAACTCGGGTTGGTTAACACACCACTCAATAAAACAGACAAATAACCATTGTAAAGGTTCTTATGTCTGTGACTTGTTCTTTTTTTTTTTTTTTGTCCAAAAATAACAAAAGATGCTAAACTTTTCAAGTGTGCAGACTTCTTTAGCAAACAAAAACAAACAAACAAAAACTATGGGGACATTTCTTCTAATTGTAGACTCATTTTGTGTCAGCAGTCAGAATACATTTGGGTGACGACTCTACTTGTTAAAATCTTCAGTAATAAATTGTATACATATTCATAATTAGCTGAGGTGAGTCGATCTCAACCTCTAACCACAGACACTTTTATTTTAGTGCTGGAATTAATAATTAGACAAAGTAATATTGATTTATAGTCAATTCTATTCTTCTATTAGATGAAGCCTGAGCATGTCTCTTATTTTCTGAGGTCCTGCTTGTTTAAACCCGGCACATCAGGCCTCGATCCGTGACTGTGTAAGTGGGATGGATATTGAGTGCCTCATCTTAATTTCAGAAGCAGGAGTCTGGCAAAGTATTGATTCATTTGAGTTGATTTGAGATTAGCATGACATCCATCAACGTTGCTCTGACCTTGTGCAAATGGTATTCTCGGGTTAAAACTCATCTCACGGGACAATTTATAGCTAAAGAAGATGAAATATGTAGATTTAGAAGATTTGGAGACACACTAAAGAATCATGAACAATTACGATTGTAGGCAAGAATGATCAACAATTGACAAAATCAGACATTGCATCTTAATAATAGTTTTGTTATTAAAATAATGCTGTTTTTTGTCCTTTTTATTTCATTTTGTATTGCGGTAAAAAGAGAGAGAGAGGGGGGGGTGGGCATAATAATGCCAGTAAACTAATAAGGTCGCTGATTATTAGCATATGGCTACAACAAGCCGGCTACATCCAGTGATTTTGCAGCCCTCCAAACATGCACACTTACCAAACTTACCAAAGCCTGGACCTGTTAGGTCTCAGAAGCTGAGCCTGTTTGGCATGGGCAGGACTTGGGAGACCGCTTGAGGAACCTCAGGTGCCACAGTGGGACGAACAGAGGAAAAACTTGTTGTGGTGTCCTTGGGCAAGACACTTCACCCACATTGCCTATTGTGGATCTGGTGTGAGTGTGAAATGTTGGTGGTGGTCGGATGGTCGACAAAATGGCAGCCTCACTTCCATTAGTCTACCCCAGGGCAGCTGTGGCAACAATTGTAGCATACCACCGCCAGTATGGAATGATTATTGCAGAATGTGAAGCGTCTTTTAGTGTCTTGAAAAGTGCAACATAAAATCCAATGCATTATTATGCATATAGAATTCGTCAGAAAATCCAACTTTTATAAAAGCTGTTGGTCAAGCTTCTTCTGGGATGCCAAGGATTTTTTATTTTTTTTTTTGCAGTATTTCGGATTGCAACTGGGGCCGGGTTTAGCATGAAACTGTTGACAGGTCTATTTGTTTGTTGATCTCTCTTTTGTTTTCAATATTTTCTAAAATACAATATTTTACATAACACACAATCATGTAAGAATTTGAATTTTGAAAAAAAAAAAAAACACTGTAAAACAGCTTTGCTCTTGTGAGTGAGAACACAGTGAATTCAGTGAATGAAAGTGTATTCATAAGATTGTGCCAAGAATTTGTCCCATTGTACTGGAATATTGAAAAAATATATATATAGTCCACACATTTTCAATCTGGTTATTTGTATTAGAGACTAAATGCATTGGACATTATCTTCTTCTATTTGTAGTATAAATAATGTGCAGTGTTTATATATTATGTTAATTTTGCAACTGTTAACCTCTGTAAACATGGATTCAATCAAAAAAAG
Source organism: Mugilogobius chulae (assembly GCA_038363315.1). NCBI lineage: Eukaryota > Metazoa > Chordata > Actinopteri > Gobiiformes > Gobiidae > Mugilogobius > Mugilogobius chulae. Next base: position 21,484,314 of record CM076400.1, on the reverse strand, counting down.
TATTTATATGATTTATTTTTTTTGCTTGCAGATCCACTCTCACAGACCCTAAGTGACAATTAGCAGCTCATTTCTTTGTCAGTGAGAAATGTTAGCTGGTGCACTTAGCCCTCGCAGAAATGCTTTTTGTTTTGGAGAAGTGTTGTTGCGGCGCAGTGTCATTATAACCTTTAGCGGCACAAGGCTAATAGAAAACGCTGTCAGTCACTTCTGGTTCTAAATCGATATCTTAAACAAGTTTACAGCCCCGAGACGTGTTAGTGTCAGAGCAGCAGACAGGCCTTTTTACCTGGATGTTTTCTGTCTCCAGCCAACATGCACTTTGCAACAAAAGGCCCTTTCAGCTCCTGTGCACATTAGTACTGTCAATCTGTCTGAAAGGGGAAAAAAATCTATGGCAATTAGACATTTTTGAAGCTCCAAAATCTACTGCAGCTGGAGTTCAGACACATTTAATATGGCTGGAAGTAATGTGAGTAAAAACTCTATTAAAAAATAAAAGTCTGCGCCATCAGAACATGTTGCTCTTGAAGATTTAGGATGGCTTACCAAAAGATTTATGGCATAATATTCTCCTAGATCAGTGTTTCCCTGCCACAGAATGGAAACAGGTTTAGGCTTCAAGTTACTAATTTTAGGGCCTGGACTTGAGGTAGGTTAAGATTAGGATAAGGATTTTGTAAAATCTAAATAAATAATAACACATACGTATTTACAACCAACGTACGAATGAATGGGGCTACAACGTGTGGCATATTTATGCAAAAAAGCCATGAAATTGTGCTAATCATATGCTATTGACATGTCCTGGTATGTAGTGGTTTGTATTTACGCTTTCTTGTGAGATCGGGTTGGCTTTCAGGTAAAGGTTTGCCTTGTCTGGAGTCAAATACAGCACTCCAGCTCAACATTCAAATATCTCCATGGTTTCAGATGTACATTATACCCCCCCCCCCCCAAAAAAAAAAAAAAAAAAAAAAAGGCTAATATTAAGACATGTCAATAATATGGTTGTTTCCAGTCTAAAAATACACGTAAAACAAAGAATCAGGTTTGAACTGCATTTGGGCAATCAGCCTTTTCCTATAACACAATAAAATAATAGAACCATCTTGAAATTGATATAAAAAAAAAAAAACTAACAAACTATGACTCTTTTCCCAAAGAAATATCAATGGACTAGTCAGACTTGTCAACTCAAGATTTTAAACAAAATGGTAGTTCTTGTGTATGCTTGTTACTCACCATAAAGCTGATTAGCCCGGAGGACTTATTCAGTTATGTTAATATTAGTAGTTTTTGAATCCCTTTGTGAATTTACAGAATCAGTACTTCCAGAACTAGAGTATGGGTCGTCACTGATGTGCTCTGTCTTTCCGGGGAACAGACAAGACACTCAACCTATGTTCCCGAGTCAACAAACTCGCATCAGACACACATCCCTGAACAAATTTATCTTCAGATTCAACAAACAAATGCTCCTGTTGACAGCAAACAGTGAACTACATCATATATGAGAGCGCAATACGTCTATACGGTCAACAACACAGATGCCTCGGGGAAAACCACCACCGAGTCAGACAGACAGCGTACGGTACTGTATATATACGGCTCGCTGAAAAATACACAGAAATACACTTACGGATTCCACAGCTGTAAGTCCATCCATCTGATATTGGCCCCGAGACGCTTTTTTTCTCCTGCGATGCTGTGAGAGGTCTGTGATAGTAAATGGGTCAATGGAAAGATAGAAGAGCACAGACAGGAGAGAGAAGCAGTGATACGAAGTGACAGAAAAAAAACAAGCCAAAAATGCTCTGGGAAGTCAAATAGTGATAAAAAGTGCAGTGCATCAGGAGAGCGATTTAGCAGGAAAGATGAGGCGTTCAAGTAATGTGTTTTTTTTTTTTTTTTTCTGGTTCACTGTTTTTTTTTTTTTTCATGCCTCACTGTGTCAGAAAGAGGTAGTTTTAAGAACAAAGTGTGCACTTACTGATCAGTTAACAGTGGATATGATGGAAAGTTAATGACACTAGTGTGAGACTCTGGAAAGGTTTTAGGTCACTAGCAAAATAGTTCAAAGATACATTGGGAGATATGCAATGATAACTAGCTACCAGAGAACAACATATTAAAGAACATATATTTTACAAATGAGTTTATGCAAATTTTTGAGGTTCAAGCCATGCAACAATATTGTCCACTCATTAAAACATATCAATAAGGCACAGTGGTGTTGTAGTATAAGACCACTTTTTAAAGGTCTTGATCTCATCTCGGACTCGAGCACATTTGATCTCGGTCTTGTCTTGGACACGGAGACCACCTTTCATTACCACCACACTCTGCTAAACTTTCATGACTCAAGTGCTGTGACCTGCCCCAAACACAGTTTGCAATAAGCACTGCACGATAAGATCATGTAAACACTGACATTTGTATGAATTTACACAGACGGTCTTAATTTGGTCTCAATGGACAGCAGTCTCAGTCTCGACCTACAAAATTCTTGGTCTTGACCTTCAGTGGTCTTGTCTCAGGACTCTGGTCTCGGAAGGGTCATAGTCTCGATTAGTGTGGTCTTGACTATTACAATGTTGCACAGTGTGACTTTAAGTGTCTAAAAGTTCAGCAATTCAATTGTTCTTGTTTTTTTGATATGCTCTTGAATAATTTTGCTTTACAGCACCGAAATTTGGCCTAAAAAGTTTTATCATAAAAAAAAAAAAAAAAAAGTGACAAACATGGCTGCCATCTCCTCCATACCCTGTGTTTCTGCAATTAGAGAGAACCAAGTTATTATGTAAGTCTGAATTTTTCTCAGTCATCTCTTTGCTCTGCAATTGAACACCCATTGCTGCTTCTGAAACTTAAGCCTGACATTTGGGAACTTTTAAAAACCGCTAAGCACATGTCAGCCCTCTCTGCTGTCTGTGCGGGGAAGGAGGGACATCAAGAACACAAGAAGAGCTTTGTTGCACCGGCAGGTAGACCGTAGATGTATTATCACTGGCAGTCGTGTTGTGGGGCTGAAGGGTGGGAGGTAGTGATGCGCGTGTTGACCCGTTACCCAGGGGTTGTGTGGGGGCCCTGCTTCAGTGTTCATCCTTTATTCCGACAATTCTCTTCTCACTTTTGGTATCTCTGTTTTGACAAATGTTTGAAGCATGTCGAGATCTTAATTATGCGCTTTGTGCACTTGTAAACTGCCAGGCCTAAAAAGAATGTTTGTCATTCTCTCACTTTCCTGATACATGGTAAATGTTCTGCGCATGACTCAAGTATGAAAAAACTCAACAAGCGAAATTGTGCACACTATAACTATAGGCTTTACTTGCATTGTCAGTAAGCAAGCTGACCTTCATCCGGATGCACAAGCCAAAGAAAACCCAGTCAGAATCACTTATCCTCAATTACCCTATCTCTGACATGGTTTATCTGCTTTGAATAGCGTGCTTTGCGTTGACACTGCATCTCTCCCTGTCATGTCCCTCCAGAGCAGAAGGCCAGTTTGAGCTGTCCCATTACAGGCCATACATCATACATCATAATTGGACTGCAGCGCTGGCACACTCCTGATAGACCTTCGTCTCTCTGCCTCGCTGTTTTGCATAAGTAAATGATGAATACAGCTGTTGTCTGCAGATCATATGCTCGGAAACAATCCCTCAGGCGTTCCAGGCGACGTGGAGTGGAGTTTAAGCTCGACATGATCACTATTTATTTCCGTTTTATAAAGAGCAAAAGAGCTGAGAAGGCCAGAGTAACAGGCTAATTTGGTTTGCGTTCATCTTGCACACAACTTAATTCTTATGGACCACAGTTGGATAAAGCAATCTGTTTGGAAATCATTCGTATACACTGCAGAGCTGAAGTTATATTATTCATTTGACTGAACTCAGAGGGTACATTTAGACATATGAATTTATTTGTGCAGTTGACAAGAGGCACAATTTTCACTAGAGAAGATAAAAGATTGGGTCCATGAGAATGAAACAAGATTTTGTGTGGCTTTGTGCCTTAGGCGGGAGAACAAAATGGTCAGTGACCAACGAATAGCAGGGTTAACACATTGACAGAACAGACAGACAACCATTCACTCTCTTATTCATTCATTTATTCATTCGATAGGGAAAACAAATGAACTTAAACATGCAAGTTTTGGGAGGTGAGAGGAAGCCTGTACCCAGAGAGAACCTACGGTAACACAGACAGAAATCATTATTTTGAGCTTCAGGAGCCAGCCGTCTGTCATACCGGTGCAGACCTGATCCAAAACAGAACTTCAACCGATAATCCCTCCACACAGTTTGGTAAATTAGACACAATTACGATATCATCTTGACTAAAAATGTTTACACAGAAGTAAAGCATATGGCCTTTAACATTGCAAGAAATGTTACTTTAGTTTACTGGCATCATTATGTTTCTCGTTATCAGACTCTTACTTGAGTGAATGTCTTGCTTACTTCTTGCACTGCAGTAAGACTACAAAGTGATCCATATTCCAATAAGGGCTAATGGAAGGTGTAAAACTGATTCCAGGAACACATATGTTTCCTATAAGAAAACAGAACATGAGTACATTAAAAGGCACTTTATGGACATTGCTAGGCTCCTGGCAAACCTCTACAGCTCTCGGGAGTACTAATGTACAGTAGCATGTATAAATGGATCATACCACAGTGGGCTTCTAATGAGAAACGTGATGTTCCCGGACTTGTCGACTTCTGATAGAAAAAAGCCTCTGCCAGATGACCAGCTTTTGAAAAGAATATATTCTTTCACATATTATTCTTTTAGCATGCATGTAACCGGTGTAGACCCACACGAGGGACCCGTATGGAGATGTGAGTGGTGGTATGGGATAAACTCACCCCCTCAGGTATAAGAACCCACAAACAAACTGAGCCAAGGGGAGCGTTCCCTTTGGCTCAATGAGTTTGTTGCGGGAGACCCGGGTTCAACTCCCGCTCAGGACACAACACAACGCAGAGAGTGAAAAACACACCGGTCACACTTGGTGCCGTGACCTGGATTGTCCTGAGTGGTGTGAGTTTGGGGGGGGGGGTGAATGTAACTGGTGTAGACCCACACGAGGGACCAGTATGGAGAAATGTGTAGTGGTAAAGAGATTAACTCACTCCCCTCAGGTATAACATCTGACCGGCAAACTGGGCTAGAGGGAGCGTTCCCTTTAGCTCAATGCGTTTGTCGGTCGACTGCACCGCGGGAGACCCGGGTTCAACTCCCGCTCAGCTGTACACACCTTACACCAAGCCTACAGAGATAACCTGGGTTTGCATTTGTGTATTTACTTAAGAAATAACCCAACGATTTTGCCGACCAATTACAGTAACTAGTATTTTATTTACTGATTCTTTTCACCAGAGGTGAACAACATACAAACTCGAGGAAGAGTAACTTCCTAATATGCTTTGGCATTTTATATTTACTCACAGTGACAAGAAAACAAACACTTATCTCAAGTAGTTCTATGACATCAAGGTCAGATTGCCTTCAGGGGCATCCAATTCCTGGTCAGGATTCGTCTGGGTGTGGTGTCCACTCACACTGAGACTGGAGCTGAGTTCACGGTGCTCATGCTCACACGATAACTGAGAACATGTATAGAAAATACTGTTAAACAAAGAACAGTTAATTAACACATTAATGTGTGTATAGTCGTGTATATGTCTACATTTTCTATGTATTTGTTTGACGTGTAGGCCAACGATTAGTAGCATAGAATTATTTTATTTTTAAAATCACTGGATGAACTTCACCAGCGCTCACTTGGTTTCCTGTTTGTCATGTCTTGTGTTCATAACTTCACAAGAAAGTACTCAGGTTCATTCCAACAGAAAAGATCCAAACAACTGGAGCACATTCGCATGGACTGCTGTGTGAGTACCTCTTATTACTACTGAACCGGATGCAGTAAGCCCGTGGTAACTTGTAACTTCAAACTAAATGTTACTGAAGTAGTAGAAACATATGGGCATGTTTTCTGAAATGTATTTTTTTAGGAAGTCACTCACATTGGCACTGAAGCAGTAGTCTGTTTTATGTAAGTGACACAGAAAGTATAAATAGTTACACAACTTGAACATTTTCCATAACACTTTTGAAGTGCCTATTTGATTGTCTCTTGTAAGGTTAAGGTAGGTTAAGGTACACTATATTGTCCCCGTAGGGAAATTTGTCCTCTGCATTTGACCCATCCTTCAATGCCTCTGGGGCATCTCCTCAGGAGCAGTGATCGCCGCAGTGCAGCGCTCGGGGACCCATCTCCAGATGTTCTTGCTAGGCTTGGTCAGGACTACCGTAGCTGGAGGATATTACCCTAACATGCATGTTATTGGTTGGTGGGGGAAACCGGAGTGCCCGGAGGAAACCCACCCAGACACGGGGAGAAACATGCAAACTCCACACAGAAAGGCCCGGGCTCCTGCGTGAATCGAACCCGCGACCTTCTTGCTGTGAGGCAAGAGCGCTATCCGCTCAGCCACCGTGTAAAATTTAAACCTAAGAACCACTCCTTTTTTCATCTTTTGTAATGCATCCAATATGCATACTTCAAACTTTCAGGTGCTGTGCTATAGGCTTGCTTAATTTCCCCCTTTTTCCAGTCCAAAAGAGAAATTATCCTTTAATAATAGAAGGCAAAGAGCAGCAGCAGCCATAATAGTCTAATTTAGTCCTTGTCCATCTCATCGAGCACTTAAGTCTCACCAGGGCGGAGACAGCGGAGGCAATCTTTTGAGGGGTGTTGCGTTAATCCAGGATACGTGGCATTATTGGGCTGTTATCTGCTGTTATTAGAGGGCAGTTTAGCAGCTTGTGCACGGGCAGAAAGGATTTACGGTAAAATGAGTCTCCCCCGGCGGCGGCGTCCAACCATTAACATGTATTTAGTGTCCTTGAAATCGCTTGACTCCTCAGTGGGGTTTGGAAGATAATCTGTGCGGGAGAGAGACAGGGGGAATTTGTCATCGGATTGTGTGTTCTGTGCGCGCCGGCCGGTTTGAGATAGCGCTGCTTTTAAGGCCCATGTGTCTTCTGCCTGACACAGAGCTTAGTGTTTTGGTTAGAAGAAGCGTGCGGAGGGGCTGGAATTGAAGAACGAGAATCCGTTCTTGGAATAGAAGGACTATTTGCCCTCAGTAAAAGAAAATAATCTGTGAGGTTCAAGAGCCACTGCAGAATGTATTAGCTTCAAATTGCCACATCGAATAAATGAATAAATAAGAATGTGTGTTAACTTTTAGGATTGCTCTTGAACTCCTTGTACCCCATTCTGAATCCGTTGAGGACCACTTCACTTCTCTCACTGTGGTGTTGAGCCACGGCAGAAATAAAGCTGCCTTGGATATAGCCAAGGGATCATCCAGCTATGTTTTTGACTGGACAACATTTGTCCAGTCAACACCCCTCCTGGTTTTGGCTTGGTTTGTAAAGGAGACATACATGCCCATTTGCTTCCCATTCAAAACTGCATAACTAACACCAGACTTAGACTGAGCTTGGCCCAGCTCTGGTCCTGCAGATGGTCTTGCAGAGGACAGATCACAATCAGTCTGCGACTCCTTTGGTGCTGCTGTTGTCTCCTTTGATTCTGTACCTTGTAAGTGCTTCTAGTACTTTTAAAGAAACAGAAAACATCAGAGCTGGACAGAAGCAAGAACATATGTGGGCCTATTAACTTTATTGTAAAATGTTACTTTGACAGCCACCAGATTTGAACTTACGTACTTGGTTTTGTTTACTGTAGCTCTGACCAAGCCTTGAAGGAATATGTGGAGATGTTTCCTCAAATGCTGTAATGTGGCATTCACTGATCCTGAGTAGATACCCAGAGGCAGTTAACGTGGCCTTAAAGCCTGACATCAGAAGCTCAGAAGTTTGACATGTTGGGCCTAGGCAGCACTTAGATGGGAAAACAACTGCGTCACAAAGGGAGGACTGGAGTGAGCTGTTGTTATGTCTTTTGGCATGACTTTGAACCCACCTTTCCAGAGCGTCTGTGTTCAATGGGTGAGTGGATACTTGGAGTGCTTTAAAATATGGAAAAGCTATGGACTATTTACAATTCAACAAGATTGAGGAAAACGAGAAAAAGAGATCTTCTTACCGTTTACTTTGAATCATCTTGTGCGGAATTAACTCACTAACACGAACGTCTTACACCATTAGCTAGAGTTTAGTGGAATTATTTGAATATTATCCTGGGGCACTGTGCAAGATTGAGAGGAATTTTAATTATCACATATAGTCCACAAACATTTAAATCATATTTATTCTTTACAACATGAATACTTAAGAGAGCACTGTTAACCAATCCACTTCAACTGTGATACATTTATACGTATTTGAAATGTTTTATTACGGGCCGGAAAGTGAATATAGACTCTAGATGTCAATATGGTAGTTAGGCAAACTGCACTTGAAATGCGCACCCTGGTGTTCAAAAGTGGACATTACTTGGATCACTTTATTTGTTTTTATTTTCTTACACCGTGCCCTTTAAACTAAGCAAAGATGACAAAAAATAAATCATGAGATTAATGGAAACTTCACAGTAACGTTTTGTTACTGTGAAGTTGTGCTTCTGTACATTTTATGACTTTACTGATTTTCAAAATAATAATAATAATACATACATCATACTGAGAAACAAAAATGCAAGCTAGACATTGAATGCCATATTGTAGAACATTCCAGACAAAACAATAAGAAAAGCAGAAGTCTAAACAGGAACATAATGCACCTTAGTGAGAAAACTTTCTCACTGTGTACGAGTTTGAAAATGTTTTATAGTGTCAAAAGCAAAAATATCTCTTTATGAGCGGATTCTTGGCTGCTTTTATCCGAATGTTTCATGAGCCTTGACCAGTTTGACGTCAATCTCTATTCAAATCCAAGAGCATTGAACGAAGCAAATATTTAGCTTGCAGCGATAAAAGAAGTGAGTCGGTGGATCTGAGGACGACTTTGTGACTTTTTTCAATGGAAGGCACTACTTGTCTCTCAGAAATGAATGTGTTATTGAACAGCGAGCCTAAAAGTGCAAGAAACAGGTGTGTTCTTTGGTTTGAAGGCCATTGGCATTTAATGGAGTGATTCTCAAACTGTGCTGAAAACAAGTAAAGAGTCTTCAGATGTTTTTGCTTTAGTTCTGGTTAAAGCCCTCATGACAGATATCAGATCATTTTGACTTAGTTTGGTGTGTAAGTCCTTGTTAAGTTTTGATTTATGAAGAAAGTTGAAAATTACTACATGTGAGTTTGAGTTCTAAGACCAAAATGAAAAGAAAATTAGCACTAGCCATTGCTAGACATTGCATACCAAACTGTAGAACATTCCAGACAATATAAAAAATTGAAGTTTCTTATCTATGCATTTTTCCACGATTGTAACAGCCTACTCATCAGCCTATCCAAACAAGCTGTAAAACAGCTGCAGTACATCCTGCTTGAGTCCTGACTAGAACCGGAACCACAAAGTATGATCAAATTAGCCCAGTGCTTAGTCTTTGCACTGACTTCCAGTGGCTCAGAAAATAGACTTTAAATGAGACCTATTGTGATTGTTCTGTATATTTAGGAAGAAACTATGGCATATGCAGATCAATAATTCACATTTTGTTCATTGTAAAACACAAAAAAATGATCAAAAAGGGCTTAGAAAATGACAATTTTGAGCGCTACATGTTCCATTTTGAATCTGAGTGTTTGAGTAATCGCAAGTAAATACAAAGATAGGTGGTAGGTGAAGGCAGGGGTTTTCTGAGACCAATCTCCTGCTGGTGCCGAGAGTCACGACTAAAGTTTTATGCAGCTAAGACCTGGGGCTGAAAGTCAGACCTCTACTGTAACAATTTTAAAATCTAGGCTCGAAACATTTCCCTTTGTAATGTGGATATAAGTTTCACCTGCACTCTTCTTTATTTTGACATATTTTTTTTTTTTATGATTGTTGTACATATTCTTAATCAAGTTATTTTGCACTGTGCTTGTCATGCCTCTTTTACTGCACTTAGAAACGCTTTGTGTATGAACTGAACTATATAAATATACTTGCCTTCCAAAAATATTGTCATTCTTCAAATGGTAACTTTCATGTAATGTATGTGTATTTTGGCCTATGTTTTTGCTTTGATTGTAAATGCGCTTGCATTAATACTGTATGCATTGTAAGGCGGAAGTATGCTTGTGTGTAAACTAATAGGGATTCTTAAACAAACCTATTAAATATTAATACAAAATGCATTGGACTTGTATAGCACTTTTCATGACACCCAAAGACGCTTCACAATGTGCATTATTCATTCACTTCACACTCTGCAGTGCTATTGTAGCCACAGCTGCCCCGAGACAAACCACCAACCATTCACACACACACAGACACCATGTGGGTTGGGTGTCTTGCCTAAGAACACATTGACAGTTTCTCCTCCTAAATGGTAAATCATGTGACATATTTTAATGCCAGTGACAATCTTCCAGTTGTTGTTTGAACATGTTTTTTGACTCACTCACTCAGCTTAATATGTCTGGTGAAAATCACGTTTGTGCTAAAAGCGGCTGTTCAGAGGCCTTCACTGCAGGACTAATTCTGTCATTACAACAAAAAACTGCCAGCCATTTCTCCTCAATGTGCCAGTTCTGTGTGTGGTCCCGCAGGCCTGAGTTATTATTGTATGTTAAACTGGGACAAAACCCAAAATGAAGCCTGAATTATGTCCTACATGGAGATAATGTGGCTTATATTCTGTGGGGTTGTGAAGGGAAAGTGTATTTTTGGGTTTTGTCAAAGTTGAGGAAACTGCATAGTCAATCCACAAGTGACATTGAGGTGTTATTTTAGTGACGGGCTCTGTTGCTTTTGTATCAATGCCCTCGACACAAAACTTTGTGGTGTCTCTTAGTTATGTGGGATTTTCATAAACTCCTGCAAGATTTTGCAAAACAACATTTTATTTCCCTGTTGATAAAACTTTACAGAAAGCTAAAATTGACAGTGTATCACAATAGTCAAAGTTATGGTACTCTGGTTTACCCACAACTAATAACATGCAAGTTAGAAAACGCGGAGGTTGAGGCGCCAAGTGTTTAGGCGAATAGCTTCTGCTGAGCTGCCATTCAGAAATGTTTGTACTGGAGAACATGTTTTTAATTGATTCCTGTTCTGACATGTTTTTCTTGGTTTCTTCTGTTTAAGAAGGTAAGCACTGCTAACCTGGCCAGCCGGATGGTTTATCTCAAGATATTTGTGAATTCACAAACTTAAGATAAGCCATCTGGCCTTCCCGCCGCCCGATTGGTTTGGGAGTTCGAACCCATTCACATCACAGCAGCGTGGTTTTAAGGCCCAATCACATTGTAGCAGTACGGGCTAAGACGGGCTGTTAACAACAAGTCTAATTTAAGCTAAACAGAGATGACTGCTCCCGTGGATGTACGTGTTGTCTGCTGCTTTTGATGAGGTTTTAGCAGAAATAGCAGTAATTTCTTTTTGAAGGAAGAGCAGTGTGTGTGACACTTGTTCTATCCCACGTGGACATTGGATACACCATTACAAGTTGTTGCTGTGATTGGCTAAGCTCAAATAAGGTAGTCAACACACCCAATCAGCTCAAAGTAATTCACAAAACATCCCACCTTTTATCAAATGTTTTCAGCAAGTCAAGTTCCATGGATACTGTAGAAGAACTCAAATCAAAGTTCAACACAGATCCATCTGGCGTGAGCCAGGTTAAAGCACTGTGCTTTGCTTGGAAAAATTGCAGATTGTTCAGCATGCAGTCACAAGTTCATGCACAATCTGTTTGGTTGAAGCAAGACATCAATTCTTCAGCTCGTTTGTGCAGACACAGTCATAAGTTCACACAGTTTGGTAGCTTAGTTCTTGACATGAGTTTGATGTCAAGTTTGGCCCAAGGGTAAAGCAGATACTAAAAAAAGAACTGGTTCCAGGTATCAGCCCCAAATGGAAAAGCTCTGAACCAGGGCTAAGTTGCGCTGAGTAGAGTAGAGTAATGCCAAGAAGGTACTAATGGAAAAGCCCTATAAATCTGTTTACTGATGGTACTTCCTGTGTTTTGGGGAAATGTCCACAGTTCAGCAATACCTGATTAGCTGTAGGGAATGAAAGCCTAGCTACAAGTATGGGCAATACAAGAAGAAAGTCAGGTACCTCATCGTTAATCCAGCATTCCATTGAAAACCAGCAAAAAGGATATAATAAAGCCACACTGCTGGCTGTATCAGGCATTTCAAAAATGCCCCTGAGACAAGCATGAGTAAGACCAGAACCAGAAATAATTAATCCATTTTTTTCTTTCACTGTTTTGCTCTAAACACTCATATCTCATGTGGCTTCTGTCGTATTTCTCTCTCCTGCTCTTACACTGTTCCTTAGTCTGTGCCCTAGCGCTCACAACATGCTAATTGCTCAACCCCTTTCCCCGTTCCTCTGAGTCCTTTTGCAGGTGAACACAGACCATGTTTTAATCATGAAGTACTTCTGAGTGCGCGTGTTGTGACTCCTCAAAGATTAATGTGGCTGCAAATCGCTCGGGACAGTGCTAATTCCCCCCTCGCGTGCTGAACAAGGCTCCCGGGGAATCCTGAAGCCGGACCAGGCAAAATGTCCACGTTTAATTCATGTTTTTGGAAGTTCTCTCACAGCGCAAGTGGAAAAAAGTGTAAACAGTATTTTATATGTTATTCCTAAAAGAGGGAAGCACATAAAGCTGCGATGATGTTGTGGGTTTAACTGAAATCCACTCGGCTCCACAGGAAGTGATGAGTCATTGTTAAGGCTTAACTTTAGTTTCCCGAGTTTCTTTGACTGAGGAGACAAGCTCCGAATAAGAACAGTACAGTTTTAGGATTTGGTGTTAAAAAAGGAACGAGAAATCTGAAGGACTCCTAGTTTCCAATAGTTCTGACATAGTTTAAATAAAATATATCCAAACTGAAAATCCACAAAAGTAGTTGCTGGTGTATTTTTAAAAAAGTATTTTTGCAATAAGAAGGTTTTGGGACATCCAGAGTCACACTAAGTAAATTTACTGATTCACTCTATAATCCTGGATCTCAAGAGATAAATCAGAAGAGTAGTCCATCAATGTCACTTCCCAAAGGGTTTAAAGGGCCTGTATGATGGTCAGATTTTATTTACGCTGTTATTGTTTCCTCATCATATAAATGCCTTGAGTTGTGTTATATTGCATTAACATGTCAAACAAACAAATCCTCCATGTTTGGGCTGTGTTCTGCTCTACTGAAAATGCCCTGTTTCACCTCATGATGTCATCAAGTGTTAATGCAGGTACACTGAAAACTTACAAAGCTAATCTCAATTGTGCCCAAAACATCTCAGCGCCAGATTGCATAAGGACAAGCTCCTTCTGCCTTTTCTCTCCTTCTGTACGTGTGCTTGTGTGACATGCGTGATAGTATGTGCCTTTCCGAGTCACCATTCCCGCGATCCCCCGCATCTCCCGGTCCGTCCCATACTCCCCCGCGCTCTTTCATGTTGCGTTCTCACGTGCTGCGTTCCTCTCGGACACACTCCCGTCTCATGCCGTGCTCTTCTGGTCTGGACCACGCAGATCAGTTTGTTTGTATCTGAACAATCTCTCATTCATATAAATGAGCATGCTCTGTGACTCAAATCCAACATGAGACACACGAGCCTCTTAAAGGACTTCATTAATAGATATTATTTTCAATATATATTATTTTGGTGTCATTTTAAAAATAAATTATAACCTAAATCAATCCAGCGTCAGTATAAAATATTAGTCCCATTTAAGCTAATTGTTGACTTGGCTCATATAGGACTCATTTAAAATGTCTAAATTAACAATTTAAAATATCAAAACAAAGAAAAGAGAAAAAATTAGTTTATTAGTTATGTTTAAAAATGTATTAGTTTTTTTTTCACTGGTTTTGAAACCAGTGAAAAACATTTTACTGGTTTCACTGCAATTAAATCTTAAACAGTTAAAACTGCTAAAATCTGGAATAAAATTTTCATTCCAAGTCATTTTAAGCAAGTTTAAATATGTAGATTTTGCAGTGTAACTCTTGTGGTTGCTCAGCATGTCACATTTACTGGACAAAGGCAATTTAGACCACATCAAATCAGACAAACTGGGTGAAAACAAGTACAGTGGTCCCTCGTTTATTGCGGGGGTTAGGTTCCAAAAATAACCCGTGAAAGGCGAAACCCGCGAAGTAGTGATCTTCATTTTTTACCAGTAATTTCAGCTGATAACCTGCCTGGTTATGATGTTTAGTGTCTTTAGTACAGGTAATAATGCACTGAACACATGATTCACCGTGAGATGCAACAGAATGAGTCGTTGTTATGACCACTTAAAGAGGGACGGTGCTGTGTGCGTTCGCCTGCTTTGCTTTTGGCACGTTGCCCACAGCCAACCGCAGAGCCACGGATCACATGGGCTCCAGAGTCGACAGCCACAAAACACATCCGGACTCAACGAGCTTAAAGAGTCAAATCCTCACCTGGAGAAACGTCCAAGCGTCAGGTCAGCTTCCCCTGCATGATCCAAAAAGAGCTTCTGTGCTGTTGCCTCTGAATGGTGTGATGTGGTCTATAGGACTGTAAAAAAAAAAAAAAAAAAAAAAAATGCAAAATTGCACAAAAAAAAAATAGAGCAAGGGACCACTGCACAATGTTCAATGACATCTTAAACATACTCATGTACACTATGTTTTTACTGAAAAATGTAGTCTGACCTGTCATACATTTCCCACAATGCATTCACTGACCCTCTACATCACAAATGTCAAGTTGACAAGACCTTTCTAAAGCAGCGTAATTACAACGTGAGTGAAAAAGCCATGTACAAACTACACACAGAGCAGAGGAGTGAGGTGGCTGCGTGATTCATTTATGTGCTTAAACCTATTTTACAGCGCGCCCCTGTTCCTGCGCGCACAACAATAGGCTGTAATTCCCCACGCCTTGATAAATTACACGGCTCTCTCACAGAAAAGCATCAGTGGACTATTATACTAAAAGAAGAGGAGAATGCAGGCATGTGGAGAGACACTTAGGTTAAACACACTAAAGTCTGCTGAATCAGAAAATGTCTGTCTGCTCAAAGTCTTGATATAACAATGTTTCAGTTCCTGTATTGGATTTTGACATAAACTTTGTTTGTGCAGGAACCAGCCAGGAGACACCGTCGAATGTTTGGAAGCGCTCTCCATTTAATCTGGATTACAACAAGAGTAAACAGTTTCACCATGTGCTGCTAACAGACAATCGAGCCCACACTATAAGAGACAATGAGCAGTATTAGCATTTTCCCTAATCATGTGCGTAAATTAAAGATAGGCCTAATGGAGTAAGTTACGACACCCCCATTAAGTGCACATCTGGGAACACACGAAGAAGAGTCAGGCGGACTACAGCAATACAGACCGATCACCAGGTCGGTCTGTATTGCAAAAAGAAAGACAATTGTGTGTTATATTAATGTACTATATAACTGAACTGGTTACATGCTAGAAGAACATGTGAGGCAGTAACCTGACTCATGTCAAAATATGATGTGTATTTCTCCAAATTGAGTTGTACACATTATCAGAATGGACAAATTGTTGGTGAAAACCATTGTGAAAACTCAAACACCATGGCAATCATTTGCATCTGTTTGGTCAAAGTGTTGCAAAGCGGTAGTAATCAAGAAATTGCAAACAAATCTGTTTGGTCCTTTTTTAGACTGAGAGTTCTTTAGAAGTGACTGTCTGCACAAATCTGAAACTTGTAAAATTGCATCAATGTTGACTGTACGATAGATGTGTGCAGTAGTGATGCGCAAGTTGACCTGTGACCAGCGGGGTTTCCTGTAGGTCGAGCGACTGCAGTGCAGGCAAGATGAGGCGGGTTATTATTATTATTTTTTTTACATCAATTGAGAGGCATCTGGCTGCAGACCCACCTCTCGCTGCAGGCCGGAGAAAGCTCTTCGTACAAACCGGATGTCCATATTAGGCAACTGTTGGCTTTTCACAAAGCTGTAAACTTACCCAAATTACCTGATCTAACCCCAGCCCTAATCTTAACCCTAACCTTACTCGACTTTGGAATGTACATGTTTAAAATTAGATACATTAGGTAGCATAGCGAGAGGTGACCATAAATGGGCTTCCCGTGTAGACGAAGAGGTGATTCCGGTCTGTGGCAAGAGGTCTGCGGAGGTACGTGCCTCCAGCAGACGCTCGTGCATCAATCATTTTTGTTGCAAATTTTACTTAATCAATTCTTAGATCACATCCACAACAAAAAAAATCTATTGTGTTGACGTGCTGTGATTGGAACCCGCCTCAGTGCAAGTGGGAGTTTGGAACATTTACTTTAATTTTGAGACAAACAGAAAAAGGTGAGAGGGGTGAAATGCCTAGAATTGTTTGAAATGCTCAGTGTAGACGGAAGTATAACAAAAACATGTGTTTGAGTAAAACATGCTCTAAGAGGTTTGACATCTAACCATTTACCTAATATTAGGTTAAAACTGGACACTTCTTCTTATGTTAAAGTCAGCTGTAGTGTTATTTTTTGCTGTTTGCTTTGCTTGAGCCTTATAATGTTGATGTAATGTAATACAGGTGCAAAGCGGGGCGGTGCGGGTTGTACAAAACACTCGATTGTGCGGGACGAGCTGAAGCGAGTCGTGTATTGTCAAAAATGTTTGACTTGTAGGTGAGAAAAAAGCCTGGCCTGCGCATGACTAGTGTGCAGACATTTCTTAAGTCAAACAAGACTATTGTTTCAGACCTGATTAAGCATAATTTTAAACAGTTTTGAGTTCTGGCCTGAGTTTTGATCTGGTGGCACTTGGAGAGCCCAACACCGGATTATATTGTCGAAAATAAAACCAATGACAAAGCCTTTACCTTTACATCCACGCCCATACATAACATATATAACAAAGAAAAAGGCTTAATCAGGTTTTTTTCTCCATCTTAACGCAGAATTCCCACCTGACTCTTCCCACTTGTCCTTTTCCCGCTGCGCTGAGACTTTTCCGTGGGTGAGGACAGACCAACTGTTGAGCACGGCCTGAAGCTCACACAATGGAGTGAGTAGGAAATGGAAGTTGCTTGCCAAAGTACGACGACGTGCTAATTGCTAACTTCTGCGTATCTGTGAGAGAAAAAGCGAAGCCCCTGAGACAAAGGAGAGGACGCTTTTGGGATCTGGCCCCACGCACCAGGAACAGATCAATGGGACTGTGTGGATGGAGTAAGAAGCTCTCAGAATTATACTATCAAAGTGTGGGCTGTGTGATGTGTGGAGTGTCTTTATATAACTTTGCGCGACTTAAATACAGTGAAGCAAGAATATAGTAGTCTATGTTTAAGGCCCAGCCATATAAAGGAGACCTATTGTGTTTTGGAAGAAAGTACGGCATAGATCTAAAAATTAAAAATTTCTTCATTGTAAAAGAAACACAATAGAAATAGAAACGGGTCAATTTACTTCCTATTTCTCGTCCTTATTCAATTTAATTGTAATAGGCAGAAGTTTTTAAATTAATATGTCTTTGTTGTTAAGAAAAAAAAAAAAAAAGCATCTAAAGCCAGGGTTATTCAATAATATTTTCGCAAGAGGCAGATTTTCACATGAGCAGTGACATCTGGGTGAGAGGTTCACTACACCCATCATTTTTAGCAACATTTTCCTTCACAATATACATCTCCCCCAATAGGTTGGTTTCACATTCTAGAATTCTTGAAAGTTATAAGTCAGGTGGAATGCAAGAGGCACTTTTCCTATTAATAACATTGTACTTTGCTATAAAATAATTCAAAACATATTTTGCTAATTTGCTTGTAGAATGCTGTGATGTCACATGAAACCAATCTTTTGTTTTAATATTGCAAAAGCCTTTATTCGGAGGCAGAACAGGAACCAAATGAGGGCAAGACTAGACAAGACGGAATCAAACCAAATCAAATAATATCAGTAAATATTATGGTAACACTTTAGAGTAACTACAAAATAATTAGGCTTAATAAATCATTAATAACACCTTAATAAAGACTTAATTCAATATGAACAAATTATTAATTAATAGATAAAAAGCTTAGTAATGCTTAGTGACTACTTAATTACTCCAAACCCTGCCCCCTAACCCTTAATCCTAACCTTAGCACGCTAGTTAAGTAGTTGCTAAGTATTAATACACTTTTCCATTCATTAATTCACCATTAGTTTAGGAATAATTAATGTTTTATTTATGCTTTATTCATGGTTCACTAAGGCCAATTAAGGTGTAGTTAATATTAAGTGGTACCAATATTATTCTCTATAAAGATTGAGAGATGGGTCAGGGGCCAATTTATGTAGTTTGGGTGACCGATTTGGCCCTTGGGCCGTATATTATATGCAATGTGTTTTGGCCAAAGGAATTAGTCTACAATAGACAACCATAAGTTAGGCCTTGAAACTACAATCAGCAAACAGAGATGAAGATTGCTATCTCTTTGATCCATAGTATGCCGTTTGTCGTATGTTTTTTTTTTTTTTTTTTTTTTTCTCTGCTGTCTTTCAGTTGGCATCTACAGCCTTGACTCATGACATTACAGTGATTACATTGAACACAAAAGTCCTGTCTGTGCACTTCACGAACACAGATGTGATTAGAGCTGTGGCCATTATCCAGCCTTTATGGTTCTGTACTAATATAGGCTCTAACAGGACAAGGCCATCATCTCATTACTGCGCGGCCCTTTTGACAAGCTAAACATATATCCAGCCTAATGCATACTGCTGCTTTTCTCTGCCTTTCACATCCCAGCTTATCATTAGCTAACAAGCAAAAACACCGTCATTTGTGGAAATATATTCAACTCAATTGTGGGATTTGTGGTTCTCAACCTTGTGTTTTCTCAAGCACTCGCAAAGCTTTGTCTTGACAGTTTGAGTAAGGAGTTTTTGGAAAATAGACTTAATCAGTTTAGTTGTTATTTCTATTTTATGTTTTTTTTTTATTTATTTATGTTTTTTTTTTTTAGGACTGGGCATACCTGCTTGTCAAAGCCTGATCCCATCAAATCTCAGAAACTAAGCAAGTTAAGGCCTGGTTAGTACTTGGATGGGAGACCCTGGAATACCAGGTGCCGCATTGGGACGACAGAAATGGATTGTCGTTGGGCAAGACACTTAACCCACATTGCCTCAGTGCCTGTGTACACTGGATTAGTGGATACTACATTGTGAAGTGCTTTCAGTGCCTTGAAAGGTGGAAAAGCGCTATATAAATATGCAAATTTTAACGCGTTATCTCTGTGTTAACGTATCACGTGCTTAATTGCAATTATTTATTTTGTTGGCATTAACGCAGGTTACGTGGTTCAGCCTCTTTTTCCCCTCCTCGCTCTCATAAACAATCCACAAACAGAGGATCTGTTCCGTTGCTGCTAGCACTTTGAATATAGCGGAGTGAGCTCTGCTGCATGGACAGCAGGACAGAGACGAGTCTGAGCTCCATCTTAGTTTTTATATCATTCGAAAAGATGCAGAAACCAGGGAGATACGGCTCATTAAAGACTTTAAACTGCTAACACCTTATTAAATATGCACAGAAAATCAGCCTCGATCAGCGGTGACGTGCACACTTTTACACACGTGTTTGGAATGTTTGTAATGTTGACATTGAAAACTCGTTTCCCTTGTGGATTTAATTAGCACTGAGCTGGTTTTAACCAGGATTATCCCATAAGTGGACCAGGTTTTCATAAGGACTAAATCAGACTCAGGACTAAACTAGACTTTTTTCAGTGAGAAGAAAAAAAAACAATAACAAAAACATTAGAAATATAATTTTGATATAAACTAAAAAAAAAAAATTCTGCCCAGCTCTATATATATATATTTTTTTATGCAATAGGTTTGTGTACAATGGCTTCTGGTTAGCTCAGTATTAGCATCATTACTACTATAATTATCTCCCTGTGGGTTTGTTGATGTGTAACTGGATCGTTATCTAACGCAGCAAAGATTCTTCTCTCAAAGTCTGACTTATGCTCCAAACCACGTTTTTGCTAACAGAACTGATTTATAAAATTTCTGACAAACAAACACTCCCCGGGAAAAAAAAATAAAAGACATACCCTCTTTACAGCAATATTTCCTGAAACGTATCTCCTGAAAACTCTAATAGTGTGACTCTGTATTCAATTCTGATTTAAAAAATACAGCACGATTAGATTCAACCACGTTTGAAGTGGCGTGAGGATTATTGGCCTGCCTGTTTCCCATTACTCCTCTTTGGTCTATTTCAGAACAAGCTACAATTCCACTACTTCCTTGATTTTATTGTAGCAGACAGAAATAAACTCATTCCTAATTCCTTATGAAGATATTTTTGACTCATTTACACACAATCTGTCCCTTCAAATACATCCAGACGTCTTTATTGTATTTTAATAGCTTTAAAATGCCGCTCCTTTGAACCAAACACCACCAATAATTCAGCTAATATTAGTTCATTTCAGAACACACGGACTCACTTCTACTCGCATTTATTATAATTATTGACGAAATATCAGGTGATCAATCCACCACATGTACAATGCATTTTAATAGGCATGTTTAATGAAATTGTGAATGGGTAATGGCTGATAATATGGCATGATTTATGAGTCAGAAGTGGTCTGTGGGCAGATTGTATGTACACAACATCACAGAAACAGGATCATGATGAATGTGGGTGGTGTTAATGGAGCTTAATGGCTGCTACAGTTTGTTTGCATCATGTGTTTTGTTATTAGCAGCTAATGAACACATGCTTCCTTATTGTACACAGTCTGACTCTTATATGTGAGATTTATGTAACTGATGGCGGGGTTGGATGGCGTCAGAAGAACTGGGTTAAGTGTGTGATTGAGATCTAAAAAAAAAAAAAATGTTACACAATCAAACATTAAAGGTGCATTGTGTAAGTCAAATTGCAGTCCAGTGGCGATTGCCTGGATGTGCGTCATTGTGTTTTGTAAAGGTACAGAGGTTGCCGCCATAACCGCTTGCAGCCTGTTATATGTGAGTGACTCCAGACGAATTCTCCTGCGATAAATACTGTATTATTGTAATTATTTGTTTTTAATTCACACATGCTCCATGTTTTGCTGTTAAACCTCAGAAATGAAGGAATCTCTGAATTGTACTGAGGATCAATTTGATGTGCATCTGGCATTTATTTTGATTAAAAGGTAACACATATTCAAGTATATTCAATATTTAGTCAGTAAGGGTTGGACACCAGCATTGTGTTTATTAGAAATTTGTAATGAGCTTGTTTACAATTTTCAGCAAAAAAAAAAAAAAAATCTTTCTTGATGGTCTTTCACACCAACACCAGTGTAAATTATAAACAATCCACAGGCCAATCACACATATTGCCTGCATATGCGGCAACTAGTGACACAGACTCTACAGGCAAGTCTTAAAAACCCCGCCTCCACGATTTCCCCCGTGCTCCTCTGACCACCCCATAACCCCATTTACACCAAACATGTGAGCCACATGTTGGCAAAAGTTACCAGGCCGGTTCAGACGTCGACCCTCGGCTTGTTGTGAAAGACTCTTAAAAAAGAAATTACAACAAATAAACCTTTTAGCTAATAATCTGTGTATTTTGAACCTTTGCACATGCTGCCAGGATAACAGTACGCAGTATTTCTATGGGAAACATTTTTTACCTGTAAAATTATGATACACATAATTGTAGTGGTTGACTGCACTAGCAGCCAAAGGATGTGTGTTGATAAAAAGAGACATCACAATTAGCACACATGATCAAGGTAACCTCAGAGAAAAGCAGTTAGCAGCCATTTTAACAGTAAAAAAGGCTAAAACACATTTTTGACACTACTTATTTACACACACACACATACATGTTGGGTTTCCATCTGTCATGGGGACATTGCATTGACTTACATTCATTTCATGGACCCTTACCCTAACCTTAACCTTAGTGACTACTTGCCTAACCTTAACCCAACCCTCACCCTAAACCTAACCTTATTTGAACTTAAAACCATGTTGCTGATCTCATAATGAAGGATTTACATCATGGGGACCTGCTTTTTGTCCCCATGAGGAAGGCGGGTCCCCAGAAAGTGAGTGTGTATACAACTTTTGGTCCTCACAAAGTGATGAATACACGCTCATACAAAGTCTTATCTATTTACACAAAAAACTACATGAAACTAGATAAACTCAATGCAGCTAACATAGCTAATGCATAGTATGTTCACAAACTACTTGCACAAGATATGTTAAGTCATATATAACATTTGTGCAAATGAGCAAGTAGTGTCCAGATGTTTTCCATTATTAAGTAAACAAATTTAATTCCAAAAATTACACGCTAGCAAACAGATTAAAATTAAAAGAAGGCTAAACAAACCACTCACCACAAACAAAGGATTTCATTTACCCATCTCCACTTCCAAACCAGCATCTGTGAGTACATCCACTTAAAAAACACGATTCCACAAACAAATAATGAAATGAAGTTTTTCGCAGATTCTAGTATGCATTAGTGTCTGAGAGTTACATTTTCTCTGCGAGTTCACAGTTGTTTGTACCGAGCTTTTTGAATGACTGTCCTTGTTCCATCGAGTGGGCGAACATTCATTTACTTCTACTTCTCCAACGAGCAAAGTGGTGGGAAGAAAATTAAATAAACTCCAATAAAACATTAGGTAAACAGCCTTCAATGATTGTTTGTGTCCAAAGACAGAGATTACGTTACAGCAAAGCATAATTAGTACTTTGAGTGTAGAAACATTAATCTCTGTCACGAGAGAAAATGAAGTCGGGTTGAATATAAGCAATGTGATGATTTGGCTGAAAACGGAGGATTAGGGCGGACTTAATAAGGTTTTCTTTAATTTGCCTCAAAGGACAAAGCTGAGTCCAGAAGATTGATGGAGAGAGAGGAAACGCTCAGAGTGGATTTAGAATGAAGTATTAGAGGAAAACAGCTTGTTAAGGTATGTTTTAGGTTTATATTATTATGGAGGTTTGTTATAAAAATGTCTGGAGACAGAGGGGCTTTGTTCAGTGGCAGTAGATTTGTAGTATTTATAGTAGCAGGACTTGAATGTCATTATCCCCATTTGAATCTCTCATAAATTAATTCTACACACTGTTATTTGGGAGAGCATCTCGCTAACAGACCTTGAACAAAACAAACAAACAAAATTGTTGACATGTCCTAATGCAAAAGTGAAATTGTGACTGTCCCTGTTAATTTTCTTTCTCTTTCTCTCCCCTTATTGCTCTTACACTTTCCCTGCCTGACGTTCTCCACCTCTTCCTTCTCTTTTTTGTCCCTCTCTGTCTCAAGCTCTAACTCTACCCCCCTTTATTTCTTTATTTCTCTCTTTCATTCTATTTTCCCTCTTTCTTCCTCTCTCACTGCCCCCCCTTTCCCCTCCCTCTCTCTATCTCTCTCTCTTTCTTTCTCTCTCACTCTTTCTTTTTCTCAACTTTTTGCCTCTCTCCTTCTCTGCACCCTTGTCTATCTTCCACTCTCTCTCTTTCTTTCCTTCTATATCTCTCTCCCTCTCACTCTTTCTTCCTTACCTTCCTGAATCTCCTTTAATAAATCTCACTCCCCATCCCCTCTCCCTTCTCTCTCCCTCGTCCCATCCAACTTCCTCTCCTTTCCTCTCTCTCCTTCTTTCGATCCTCTTTCCCTCTTTCTCCCCCTCCCTTCCTTTCTCTCAAACCTCTCCCTCTCTCTCCCCTTCTCTCTTTGTCCCTCTCTTTCCCACTTTCTTCTCTATTTCTGTCATTCTCTCTCTCTTTCTCTTTCCTTTTTCTCCTTCTTACTTTGTCACTCTCTCTCCCCCTTTATCTTCTCTTGCTCTCTCTTTCCATCTCTACATATTTCTGTCTCTCCCTGTCTCTCACCTTCCCCTCTCACTTTCTTCCCCCTGCTCTCAGCCCCCTCTCCTTCTCCCTCTCACTTTCTCTCCCTCTCTTTCCCTCTCTCTCTCTCCTTCTCTCTCTCCATATCTACATATTTCTATGTCTCTCCCTCTCTCTCACCTTACTCGCTCACTTTCTTCCCCCACCCCCTGCTCTCAGCCCCTCTCCTTCTCTCTCTCACTTTCTCTCCCTCTCTCTCACCTCACACTCTCTCTTTTCCTTCTCCCTCTCTCTCTCTCTCTGGAGTGTTACCACCTGTTCAGCTCTCGTTCACTTTCACCTTTCACACCGGCTCTCAGCTCAAACGCTCTCCAGTCCTACTCTGTCAGGCGTTTGAACACACCACTCCTCTGCGTTTGAATCAAGTGGACATCTTCACTTGTTTAGTATTACACCAACACCTACTGCTGCTGCTACTATTACTGCTGAGGTTCTTCATTATGTAAGTCTGAAAAAAACATGAAAACTGTATGTAAAAGTCATTACAAATGTCACGAGTAGGTGTTTTTAACCCTAACCCAAGGTTCAAAGTATAAATCCTGACTATCATTGCTTCACCTGGACCTTTCCTCAATAAGACATTGTATTGATAAAAGATAGAAACAAGAAATGAGTGAGTCTGCCTTTCAACAGATGACCTCCTGGAGACATAAAATATCAAGTTTGTGCTTAGATTATCCTTGCAAAACAAGATGGTGGTGATTCTATTTGTACTGACCACTCACACTGCTCCTATTACATTCAATAACAAAAACTCATTGGGTTTTATTTTGTGTTTTTGTCATGACAATCAAATACGCATCATATTTTACATTGTTCATTCATTACCTGGGACAGAGCAACAGAAGCATGTGGCTCCTGAGTTTGCAGCTGTTTCCCATCCAAGTATTGCACAGACTCAACCTGTTTAGCCTCTGAAATCTAGAACAAAATCTCCTGAGAAAACATAGACATACAAGAAAAAGTCAAAAACGTACAAAAAGAGCATTTCCACAGTTTTTTTTTTTATGTCAATGTCACAAAAACTTGAAACAACAATCTTTGTTTTAAAGCCACATGGCAACATTTTCTTTGGGTTTAAAGGGTAATTATAGGCGTCCAGTTTCTAAAATTACCCTAAAAGTAGTAAAAGTTTAGGACTTGGGCTTAGAGTAAGTTCAGATTTAGCTGTTGAGCCCAAAGAAAATCAAAATGTGTTGTTTTTTTTACGCTATGGCTTTTGCTAACATATTGAAAAAAAAATGTTTTTGTTGTTTATCTACATTTTCTCCAAAGACGGGAGAAAAATCTAATGCCATCAGGCTTTGAAAAACTAGTACGACCAAACTTTGTCCCTCTTTCACTTTTAGTTTCCCAACACTGCTCAGTTTGACAGCTTTGAAATGACGATGTACAGGCTCATACCAGACTGGTGATTGTGTATCACTCTGAATTGAGTTATTCAAATTATCAATTGGCATACACTATTGAAAGTTAAAATTTGATTGAGAGAGAAAGGCATGGAGATATTTCCTTCAACAAACAAACATATTGTCTGTGTCTGAATGTGTGCCCTAACTACTTTAGTGCACTATTCATGGATCACGCCATTTTGTTTTGGTGTCCGAATGTCCAGCAGGTCAAAAAGTTGTGCACTCGAAATTTCCCACAACGCATCTGGAAAAGTAGTGAGCATCAATGGTCACTAGAACGGTCAATATGGACCACAATTCATGCGAGAATTGGAAAAACAACAATAGACAACGTCAGGTCAACAGCACGACTGAAGTAAAGATGATAAGGAGCCGCTTAAACTCACTGTTGAGCCGGAGAAAAAAACAAACACTAGTAACTGAAAGCCATTAGCCATAAAAATGCTATAGTTAGATGCTTACCTTAGTTTGGGCTGTAAAGGGGGAATTATCCAGTTTGTTTGAGGTTAAATGTATTGTCCAAGTTACAGCAGACTTTTATTATGATTGGTAAACCATAAATATGTGCAAGGACTTGACCAGTATTTATTACAAAAGTTCTGATCGTTATTGTAACTGAAGGGGGAGAGTCACGTGACTCGCAGTCATCTGAAAGTAGTGCGCTTCGTGTCCCACAGACCAGATGAATGAGTCACTGACCGGTCTACTGACCAGGGCAGGACTATGTAGTAATTGAGTGGATAGGGAATAGGGTGGACATTCGGACACAGCGATTGTCTCTGTGTAATACAGGTAAGAATTCATCATGTCTGTCCTTAACTGTACAACGGTTGTCTCTCCAGATGTATTCTTAATGATTCTTTATGAATTCTATTATTAAAACAATCGCAAATCTAAGTGCAACTGAAATAGAAACAGCACAATTAGCACATTTCCTCTGCAAATGGTGTAACTCTAATGCATATGTAATGCAATCAGCACGTGTCCTTGGACTTTCTCATTTGGCCGTGTGAGATTGTGAGCCGCAGAGTCTAAATGAAGCGTCTCTTGTATTTAAACAGTTAAACACGCGGCGGCCTCGTCCCGGTGGAGCCCTGAGGATCCACAGCCCAGTTTGTCTGTAATTGGGCTGCCAGCGCTGACAGAAGCACAAGTTCATTTAGAGGACGAACAGAAGTCTTTATCCCTCAAGAAAAAGTGACAAGAGGCATTTGAACTAATCAGACAAAGGCAACATGCACAGTGGGCTTTTCAAAGGCAAATGGGTCGATTCAAAAAGCAAAAACATGGTTTAGAAATCAATGAAGTCTAAGATTGAATTCATTTATAAAGACATCAATGCATGAAATGTACATTTATAAGTAATAATCTATATTGACTCACACAAAATAGTTAGGTACATATGAGAAAGTTTATTCTATTATTATTTGTAAAACTAAAATTACAGTAATACCTCAAATAAAAAAAGATTGTACATTTTAAAGATGCAAGCACCGCTGGAGTTACAGTATGTCTGTGAGATACCATTATTTTCCCTCTGACCCTCAGAAAACGCTTCTCCATATGTCCCCATTTTGCAATGTCCTAGGTAAATCTATGAGCGTTTCTGCACTGTTGTAAGTTCATAAACCATTCAAACTTGTTTCTCAAAGTTGTAAATCACCACATGCCAACGTTAAGTTTCTTAAAACAAGCTTAAAATACAAGTAACCCAAAGAACAAGTCCTACTTGCCCTTCAACATCAAACAGTCATTGATGAGGAAGTGTTTGTAATGAGGAAGCAACGTCAGAACATTGCCATTTATTATTATTTTTTATTTTATTTTTTTCTGTATCAGGTGTCTTGTAAATGTACAATATTTTCTATTGGTCAGAATAACTTCTATTTTTTTCTACTTTTGTTTACAAACATACACACAAAATTCTCATAAATGTGAAAAAATAAAATAAATAAATCTTGTATATGTGGAATGGATCATATTTAAGTCATTTTTGAGGCAAACATTTTTTGGTCTGGAAAGTCAAAAATCCACTGTGTTCCTCTTATGGATTTCCATCTGTGTGATTGACAGGTGAAATAGCCAATCAGAGACATGCATCATCTCCCTTATGAAAACCAACATGGGCAACATTACAGACTTCTGCAAGTTCAGCGAGTGAAGCAAAAAAAAAAAAAAAAAAAAATGTTATGTGAGGTGAGTGAAGTTAGATTTTATGGCAGATGATCTGCACCTTTGTTTACGTCATGCAAATAAACTAATCTGATTGCCTGGTTTGTTGTGGAGTTGATCTGAAATGCAGATGGTGACAAATGTGATCAGACCCATTCTTCACAATTTTCTGTAGCGTGAGTTCTCAATCCCAGGCAAACACATTTTAGCTCTTAAATAAGTGTGAGTACAATTCAAAAGTTGAAAGTGAAGTGTAAGTTTCTCTAAATATTATGCAAATTTTATACATAGCTCTTGCATTTTCTGTCATTGCATCAGCTTTCCCATTAAAGCCATTGTGAGCTGTGGAGGCCGTATCTGAGTCATTTCCATGTGAATCTTACAGGCTGTTTCTGCATTGTGCTTCCTGTGTTTGTGCACTCAAACGCCATGACAGGTAAAAATATTGTGTGTTCTGCTTGAGTAGTTTTTCTAATTAAAAGAGCGTGAGTCCAAGGACGCTCCATATGCTGCACGGTGAGCCGCCGATTCTCACTAATGGTTCCATCTCACGCCTCGGAGCCGTACATTCGTTAACATAGAAATAGAAATTACACATGAAGCTGCACTGTTGACAGAAAATTGAAATGTATTTTTTCACTTGAAGTCATGGTTAGTTTTGATTGGAAAAGGTGGACCAACCAAACCCATTACAAAGCAAAGAGACACCCATGTCAGCACAGTGGCTTAGTGGACTCGACTTTTCTGTGTGAAGTTTGTGGGTTTCCTCCAGGCACTTAAAAGAGAAATATTAAAATATTTGAATTGTTCTTGTCTCTTAAATGTGCTATTGGAATGTCATGTTAACACATGCATCAAACGCTTTGTGTGAGACCCTCTACAAATTTTAAGGCAGCCTACAAGGTCTTATTATTATTTTTTTGTCTTATTATTATTATTTTTGCACAAGGAGTAATCTGGGTCTCTGAACCTAATGATGATTTGTCTGAAAATTAATGAGTAATGAATTAAACTTCTGTTGATATATAAAGTTTGAACAGCCTCGTGTCCGAAGAAAATGTAGGTATACATTTTTTTTTTTTTTTATGTAAATATGTTGTATGAAAAGCCAAAACGTAAATAACCACCCATTTTGGTTGAAGGTGACCATTTCTTTGGGTTTTACGGGTAAATCTAAACCTACCCCAAGCGCCAGCCCTAAACTTACCAATTTTATCAACTTGAAGCCTAAACTTACCCATTAAACCCAAAGAAAATCTTATTTTATGTTTTTTTGTTTTCAAAACAAACATAAAAAGGCATGAAAAGATGCTTATTGTACATTTTTGACATTTCGTTGTTCAGCGATATTTTCTTCAGAGAATGTATTGCATCGTACAAAAAAACGCAAAGACTGGTACGACTTACATATCGCATGTTTACAATCGGGCAGATGTACACTCTCGGTTGTGACACGGAGTTAGCAATGACTGACTCATTAGTTCCTTGTATTTTGCACACCTAATGGTGAAGACAATAATATGTAATTTTTTTTTAATGTTGCTGTTACTTAATCGCATAAAGAAGTTCAAGTGAAGTAATATTTATACAACAAAGCTTTTCTATCTTTCAAGGCACCCGATGCACTGTGCAGACACAGTAGGATAATTAGATTGTGTTAATTAGGTCCTTGAACAAGGGTTTCGGTTGGGCAAACTCGTTGCAGGGTTAGACAGACAGCCATTCAATCTCACACTCACTCACAAAGGAAAATTTACAGTGATGCCCAAGTCCTAAACACC
Organism: Mugilogobius chulae; assembly: GCA_038363315.1. Lineage (NCBI taxonomy): Eukaryota > Metazoa > Chordata > Actinopteri > Gobiiformes > Gobiidae > Mugilogobius > Mugilogobius chulae. Next base: position 21,454,958 of record CM076400.1, on the reverse strand, counting down.
TAAACATGCATATTTTTGGAGGTGGGAGGACACCAAAGTACGTCGAGAAAACCAACAGTGTTACGGAGAAAACATGCAAACTCCACCCAAAGAGATCTTGAGATGTTGATATGGTCCAACCTGGAAGTCGAACTCATGATCTTGTTGTTGGGATTCCAGAGCTCTAACCACTCTGCTTACTTGCATCCCCCAAAGATAGTGGTCGATAATGTTAAAAAAATTCTATGTTTACTGTGTCTTTGGGTGCACTCACACTAGCACAACTAAACCACGCCCAGGTCCAAAAATCGCCCCGTATGTCAAGTTATCTTCAGTCGTTTAACCGTAACTGGCAACTGATGCTTCTCTAAAGAAGAAATATGTGAATATAGTAACGCGGTGAATCTATGCTTAACTTGAATAAACATTGTGGATGTCGATAACTGGTATAACATATTTTGTCCACCTTTTTTTCTGCTGCTTCTTCATTGTTTAATCCAAAATCTGATGCCTCATTATATAGTTGCTGGGCTTATTTTCTCTGCCACAGCCTCAGCAGATCACATCACATCAGTGCTTGATCCTTGCATCTGTAGTAACCACGGATGTAAGATGTAAACAGACGGCGCTAGAGGATGACGTAATCAGCCTGTGGTTCAGTTCACTTGTGCAGGTTTAAGTTTGGACCAAAAATTTTATACATTCTGACTTGAACACAGCACCGATCAAAAAGCCTAGTGTGGGTGTTTCCTTAGAAAAGATGTAGTGCTATTTCAAAAAACATTGAACTAAGCCTGCTTTAAACCTAACTTAGATCTGATGGTACTTTCTAGCATAATAGCTAAGATTATAAGTGTTACTTAGTGTGAAAAGTTGAAAAATACTGTTAGGCAATCTTTTTATATTTGAAGTTTGTCGTTACCAATTTAACAACATATGTTTTGTTTATAAGAGTCTTGTTTTATCTTTCTCTTTGTATCTGATTTAAACTTGACTTGATGGGCAGTGTTGTGCAGGCAGGTATTACACTGACTGAGGTAATAGGCTGAAGCAGAGCTGTGTCCATTTATCAGGAGTAAAAACACTGCAGAGAGAAAGAGGAGGGGGGTGATGGATCTACGTGGACAGAGGACAAAAAGGACACACAGCAAGTCTGGGTTTGAGCCACCTCCTGGTCAACATGTTAGAAAAGTTTCATCACATAAAAGACCTTGTATAGAATTGTATATAATACCTCACAACATTCTGCAAATCAATACTTAAATTGAATGTTTGGCAGCTTAAATTAATATTGTTTAAATACTTTCTTCTTAAATTATTATTATTATTATTATTTTTTTCATAAACAGTAAATTATTCCACTAATAAATAAAACTAACAAAACAAAAAGCCATCATTTTGCTTCTCATCCGGGTGGATTCATCTGGAGTGGACATTGGAACGTCACCATCCAATGACGTCATCAAGGAAGACTTGAATGGACTTTGCACAGCTCTGTCCCATGTGACAGTGATGGAACTCCTCCGTGTCTATCCAGGCCTGACCTCTGAGATCTTTCATTGACATCTCTTTTAAACCGCCGGTGATGCTGATTCAACAGGAGAGAATGGGGATGTTCACCAAAACAACATGTGACGTCAAAATATGACTGTGGTCACTGACTGGCTGCCAGAACTAAAACTCGCTCTCGTAGTGTTTTCCTTTTGGATCTCATTGCCGAAATCCAACGCTTTCTTCTTGATGCAGGCTTTTTAGGAACATGGTAGAAGCTCTTTGGATTGCTCTGATCAAGCCTGTGAGCACAACAAGTCACACTGAAAGATACAAACATTGGGCCTCATTCATGAAAGTCTTCGTAAAATCTGTGCGTAACTTCCAGCGGAGGTGCACTGTCAGTGCACAGTGCGCTCTGGTCCTGGGGGACACAGGGTCCTGAGTCCTGTAGGAGTTAGATCACAGAGGCTCTGAGGCTGGGACAGGCTGCTGCAGGTTTATTAAAGGAGTCATTTTTATGCATAACTGATTTTTTGTTTTGTTTTTTAAAATAATTTTATATAAAATAATTTGCAAAAATACATAACCTACAATTATGTAGGAATTACAATTTTTGACTGAACTATATAAGAAATAAAAATCTGAAACAGCTGATTTTTTGTTCTTACGAGTGCTCCTCAGTGTTCGTAGGATTGTTCTTACAGACGAACATTCTCCGTTAAGAACAAATTTTGTGAATGCCAAAAATGTTCGTAAGGAGCCCTTAAGAACAAATCTGTTCGTAAGTTTGTGTCATGAATGAGGCCCATTGTCTTTTCTCATGTTTGTTCAGCGTGCTCTCACTTACAGTATGTCTTAAAATGTTTTGCGAACCAATATGTGACATGATTAACGTGACGACACCACAAGCATTTCTATAGAACAGGGACTATTACTGACGGATGTAATTTTTTTTTGGAACTATGATTGACACTAATCCCACCAGAACTGATGGAATTTAGTGATTTTCACAAAATCTACACAATCTATCTGGAGAGATTTCAGAGTACAGATAAAGGCTGTCACACTTAGCCGGACCAATCACAACACTCCATTGAGATTTGGGTGAAAGTGCTTATTTGGACCAAAATAAAAAAAAAATGGCACTGCCGATGGAGGTGCATTTTTGGACGGGAAAGATGTCTGTGCATTTCTGTTGACTGTATTTAACTTGGAATGTGACTTCTCAGTTACAAAACGGCCATGATGTTCTGGTTTTATGCGTCTACAGTCTATCCAAATTGGTAATGTGGACAACTCAGTTTACACTGACACAGAATGTTGCTCACAGCTTCAACTATGCTAACTGAAAATGTAATTTGTGGTGTTTGAAAAATATGGCTTTATTATTTTTTTGCCAACCCAAGACATTTTAATATAACCAGTGAAAATTGGCCTTCTAACAGTTCAGCTAATTGTCGATTAGAGAATTTTAAATCACCATAATTTTCCCTAAAAGAGTAACAGGTTGTACTCCTTTCAAGCCGCTCATTACAAAAACAGCCAGTGGCAGCTTTCCTTCATCACTCAGCTGTTAGTGACTGTAACTAGCTGTACTCAGGCTCGTTCTGTTCTGGACCATTAACCCGCAAAGTAATGTCAGCTCAAGGCCATTTAGAGAGAAAAAAAAAGCCCTAATCAACATAAGCAAACAGAACAATTCAAAACCACTAAACTTTTTTTTTTCATTCATTCAGTTCATTTTCCTCCAGATTGCCAAATCCCAGTGAAAATGTGTTGGTATTTATTGTGTCTAATAATGCTCACTAAAATCTAGGAAGTGCCTTTGTTTGTACAGTATTAATAGTCTTTAGCTTTAACGGCTAAATAGCACACTGACATGGCAAAATGCTGCTCTTCAAAACACATTTTGGTCAATATTTTTGAAAGTTAAAGTGCATACGTCCAGTGAGCAAAACATCTGAACTGCTAGAGTTAAGATGGAATATGTAGTTTTTTTTTACATTTTGATAATGGTAAAAACTTACGGCGCTCCATAGTAGAGACCTGCATCGGGCGGGAATTCCCACGGGACCCGTGAGCGCTCACTTCTTCACGGCCCAAAGCACCTCTGCCCGGGCTCATGAGCAGCGAGTCTCGCTCTGTGCGCGGAGTTCTCACTTGTTTTATTTTTTCATGTGAAAACCTCCGTATATGCGTGGAGCTCGCGTTGTTCGCTCACTTTTACAACTTTTCCTCATGAAAACCTGGTTCAGAAGCGGCACTTTGCCTGCTGTAACAGCCATTGCTGCGTCTAAAACAGATGACAAAGAAAACGTTTTTTTTCTAAGAGGATTGCTTCAGGACTAGCACAAAAAACCTCGTGTGATGTCCATCGCCTTTGGAGTAAACAACTTTTTCACTATGGCAACTACGCCACCGGATGTAGCGGCCTATGTCTATCTGAGTGCGGAAGACGTTACTGCATAACCCCTATTTGAGATTTCTGTTTTTGTGCATCTTTTAAGTATCTTCTTTCACACGTTGCCAGGGAGATTGTACAACTTCTGCCACTGTGTTTCCATAATTTACGTCATCACAGGAATATGGTGTTGTCCTTGTTGTAGCAATACAGCAGAGGTTGTACATTTAGTAATTTATTGTAAAGACGAAAAATTAAATAGACTTGAGATTAAAACATCATCAAATTAAAAATGTGAACTAAACCTATTGAATAAAGTTATAGAGCAAAGTAAATGTTGATAAGTTTCTAATGGGAGTTTAATAAATCAAAATATTTTGTGCTGGTGAAAGTGGGCGGGACCTGGAGATGTGCCCCGTGCGCTTTGTTGAGTTTTAGCACAGATTTCTCTTTAAGCTCCATTAAAAGCGTCAACACTGGAGCCGCCATAAGGACTGAGTGGGAGTCATCATCTGCTGTTTGCTCGACGCCATCGCACGGAAACTCACGGAAACTCAGGAAACTGCCGCAGCTTCTACCAGTCGAGCTCTTAGACTTAAATCCAAAGTTTACTAAAGCAGAATCAATCACGACTTTCTGCACAGACAATGGTGTTTACCTTGAGGCTGCAAATGGAAGAAGCACCAGACATAACTATGGCAACGCTTACAATAAATGTGAACTTGAGCCTATTTTCTCTATTTGGTGGATAGTTTTCTTGGAAAAAAATGTTATAGTGGATAGTTTCTGCATGGAAACAAATATTCACATTTAGTACGGATTAAAAACACATTGTAGAGTGCATGCAAATGGTAATGTATGAGAAAGAGATGGGCAAATTCTGTTCATAAATTACTTTTTCTGTGACTTTGCTTTACAAAACATGGCTTTTCAATAAATAATAACAATGCTGCTTTTATAGTTTGCAGTGAATAAAGTCAGACATTTAAAGGTTCATGTTGCAATCATTTCTGAGTCAATTTTCACAAAACAAAACAAAAATAACAAAACCCCCCTCAATAAGTATATAATGCTAGTAAGGTGCAGTTTGCTTACAGTTACTGTACAACAATGACAAAGTAGAAGCTTAAAGGGACAGATGAGGATAGAGGATAATTAATTTGCACCAAAGAACTTGACATAAGGGACAATTTGGACCTGGGCGTGGTTTAGTTGTGCTAGTGTGAGTGCACCCAAAGACACAGTAAACATAGACCAGGAGTGTCCAGGGGCCAAATCTGGTCCCAAAGATGATTTTGTGCAGCTCCCAGGATGATTTCTTATTATTATTGATAGTGACTGCCTATAGAAGCACATACTAATCTGAACTACAGGTCCAACAACTGTGGACCAACACTATTACTACCTCAGTCCCTCCCCCTTTGCAGCAGTATCAGCCTTATGTTGTTGAGATGTGCCTATAAGACCTTTAAAATGCACTAGAACACAGCAAATCGCATACAATAGTTCCAAGCTTTTCTTGGAAGGACATTTGATGCAAAATAATGTAATTTAATGCAATTGTATACAATATAAATGTGGACATGACATGTTACTTTAAGCCTCATGTAGCATAATCATGTTTGAATATAACACAGGTAAATGCAGCCTGCAACCAACTCCGACTTCAGTTGGTTCAGCCCCAGCTCCATTTGTGTTTGACACTCCTGCGATATATGGAGCAGTTCTATATGATGATTAAGAATTATGATTATGAAGATATTTGAATCTAAATAAAGCAAATACCCAAACTGCCTGGTGTCTTCTTATTAGAACATTTTAGTGACAGTGCCTTGGTGTGCAGCCCTACTTAAGTCTGTCCCTGTAGCTCTGTGCTAGTTGCCGCTGTGTCCACTTTCTGTAAATCCCAGCACATTTGAGTTTGGTCTCCCTGCGGTTCATCACGTCCATCGCTCTGCTGTCAGGCCACGTCTCCTATCTGCTTCTCTGAATCTTCTCTTCCTCTCCCCTGTCTCCTCTTTATTTCCTTGACTCTATCCTTCTCTTTCTTTCTCTCCTCTGTCCCTTCCAGTTTCTCCCCTTCACACTCCTTTCATACTCCACTCCTCTTATGCTGCCATATATTACCTCATCTTCTCTTTCTCCTTTTTCTTCTCTTTTCTGCTCATCTTCTTTCTCCTACCTTTCTCTCTTTAGTTTTATCCTCCCATTTTCTTTCTCTTTCCCTCGCTTCCTTCCCTCCTCCTCTTGTCCACTTCCCTTGTCTCCTCTCCTCTCATTCTATCCTTGGAAACAAGAAAAATTAAAGGACAACTTGTTGTACATGCCACAAGTTTGCCTAAATAGAACATTCCTCAGTATACTGTAGCTTTAAACATGTATCTAAATATGCATGTGTTATTGATTTAAAAAAAACAACTCTTGTATTCTTGCAGAACTAGCATTTGTCTCATTGGTCTCTTATCCAGGCCCTAACCAGACCACAGCTTCTCACATCAGACAGGAATCAAGCTTTAACAAGGCACTGTAATGGTTCCTAACGACATGTAACAGGCTCATTTGTTCTGTTTGTATTTGACCTGCATGCACATGAGTCACTGTGTGCTGATTCAGCTGCTGAGTCATGCTTTTATTCACCTTCCCAGAGGACTTCATTAGTTAAAGAGGCATATTTGAGAAAAGAAAACTATTAAGAAAAATATTGGATCTTTAAGCCTCTGCGAGAGTTAATTTCAAGAGTGCTTTTTCAGACCACAGATGGAGAAGGAGAGATGGAAGCAGAAACTTAACCAACAACTTAACCATCATGCAAATCTTCTCAAATAACATTTATAAGTATTTAAGTAAAATAATAGAAATACCAGTGACATGGAAGAAATAACATTTTAATTTGTTAACTCAAAATAAATAAAATCAAACAATCAATAAATCAATCTACACACTTTCTCAAGTTCTTAATAGGGAATCATCATACATGATGGATGTATGATACTCCAGATACCGACACCACCTCAACTGATTCAACACGATACATTGAACATTGACGTGTGTTTTGCAGTGTGCTTTTTAGAGAGCTGTCTTGGTTGTGCCTACAGAAATCTATAACCTCTTAACACCGGGCTCACACTGCATTCAGAAAGCCTCCGTCCTCCGGTAAGGCGAACAGAGGCTCTCTGTTTCTTTAAAAGTAAGGAGAGGTTCTCACACAGTGATCCGTCCAGTCCGGCGAGCCAGCTCTGGTCTGGTTATCCGCTTCTATTTTTGTTGGAAAGAACTTTTTCTGAAGCGCTCCAAAGCTCTTTTTCTTGAAGTTGTGAAAACAACAAACAGGAAACCAAGTGAGCACGAGAGAAGTGCATCGGTTCATTTTCTTAATGAAATCAACTAGAAAATTAACTAACATGAAAATGGCCCAAATCTTGATGCAAATATTACATGTTTACCAAGTTAAGCGTGAACCCCCATGAACTCGGGGTCTTGCAATGCCGGCAGGGTCCGTAAATACGCGTACATAAATCCGGTTGCAGTATGAGTGGCTACAGGACCCAGACGGATCCAGATCTAGACTGGAGGCAGTGTGAGCCAGGTGTTAGTGTTCCTGGAAAAACAATCATGAGCTAAACTGATCCTACAGGTAATAGAGAGCTGGACAGCTGGCCGCAGGAGAGCTGATTTTAGACAAGGAGGCTGAGAAAAACCAAAGCACATTTGAAATGAGACACGGGGAGAATATGCAAACTCAAAATAACCGTCTACCTGACATGGGGCTCACAGCACATCCAGTGTAGTGTCTGGAGGCTTTATCTTTCTTGAAAAGTAACAAAAGGCTCTCTCTCGGCAATCTGTCCAGTCCGGCGAGCTGCAGATGTCAAAACAAGACACAAGTGCTGGTTAAGCGCATCCAGTGGTTTTCAAAATAAATCATTATGCTACAACTAATTATACAAATACTTAAAAATATATAGAGAGTCTTAGAACAACTATATAGAATAACAAATATGATTTAAATAACTGTCTTATGGTTATCCATTGGCGAAAAATCAACAGAAAATGAACTGATTTACCAGTATTTCCTACACAAGCTCAGTGATCGTGTCGACTTCCAAGTGAACTCGTGGTCTCATGAAGTCCATACATGTACTGTACAGTACATGCATGTTTCGGTCACAGTGTGAGTGACCACTGCACCTAGACGGTCCAGGATCTGGACTGGAGGCAGTGTAAGAGTTCAAAGAGCCAACCACTGCACTAATGTGTCACTTCATCTTTCCCTCACTACAAGACCCTGAGATGCATCATGAGCTACTGATGCTGGCCTCCAGGTCTGCATCATCTGCAAACAGCACAGACAAGGATATCTATCTTTCATTTTTATAAGCACCTGACTGTTCAAGAAGTTCCATTCCCTATCAATGCTCTTTTCTAATTCTCTTAAGCAAGATTTTAGCCAGGCTGTGAAGTTGCCTCATGACAAAAGGATCAACATTTGAATTTGTGTTTAAATGCATTCACATTTTTTTATTTATTTTGTATTTAATTATTTTTTATTTTTTTTTAGATCTCCAGTTAAAATGTTCTGTTCCTTTATGTAATGATATGAATTTGTTGTAGGAAAAACACTGTTTTTAAAATAGCCTGTGTAAAAAAGTCCGATGAACATGCTCTTTTTCATAGTTATTAATTTAGAAAGAAAACTTGGGTCAGCCTCCCAAGTGCAGAAATCATGTGCTTTTTCTGAAACATGCAGCTATAACCATCACACAAGAGTGTCTAAAGCCGGACTACAATGGGACACGGAGAGACAGGATTCATGAAAATTGGCCTCAAAACTGTCAGCTCCGATCCCTCCACTTCTCCCATGTCTGACACAAGAGGCTCTGCTCAGGAATACAGAGAGAAAATAGGGCCAACGCTATTTTTGTAACAACTGGTTCAAGACCCTGAACTGTGAATTTACACAAATCTGTGTAACTGTGAATGAGACCTCAGCTGTGTGTAAAACTAAAGCTCTATTCTCATGTGATATTATTTACCTCGGGATGTCTGTAAACTGTAAATTATCCCAGTTTTTTTACAGACATTCCACTCGGGGTAATCAAGAATAAAAGTGGCTTCTTGTTGCGATGTTGTGTTCGCCAATCAGAAACACAAGCTGCACGATCAAATTTCTCATGAAAGAGTTGTTGTGTCTCTCTTTTAATCAATTTACGACAATAAAGTTCAAACCAACGAGTTATTATAATGACTAGAGAGTGGTAACCCACAGCAACAAATGTCCAGTTCCGGCAGCCATCTTGTGTAGGGAGAGTTTACTGAAGATCTCATGGAAACTAATAGGAAGCTGAACTGAACTAAAAGACAATTGGATCTTTTTCTATTTGTACATTTATTTATGCTTCAGTTCAACTAAACTAATGGGAAAGTATGAAAAAACATACTTCAAATTGTAGCTGTTAAAATCTTATTTTATAGTAACAGAAGTGAAGTAAACACAATAATGATGAACGTTTGTGCTCATATAATAGTCAAACAAATATAGTTTATTTCTGTATTATCCGTAAGTTTTAAGTTGAATATGTGTATTGATTATGATATTTATGATATATATTATATTATATTTTATTTTGCAATTCAAGAAAAAATGACCAGATGCTTACAGAAAACTCTCTGTATTATTTGGACCATGAATATATCATTATACTGTATGTTAAATTACTCCCTTTAATCAATTAATTATCTGACCTTGTTTTTACATTATTTTTTTATTTTAATTTATTTCGTTTTCCCTAGCCATAGCTTAGTTAATGTTTAGATAGCTAGATAGCTAGATAGCTAGATAGATAGATAGATAGATAGACAGATAGATAGACAGACAGACAGACAGACAGACAGACAGACAGACAGACAGACAGACAGACGGTGCAAGTCAGCATCTGAAGTTATGTTATGCAAAGTGTGACATAACTTTTTTTTAGATTTTTAATAGTAAAAAAAAAATATTGGAGGATAATTTGTGGCAATTTATTATTGTGTGATACAATATGATATGTGATTTTTTTATTTATTTTTTTTTTTTTTTTTTATCTCTGTAGCGCAGTTCATGGATTGAAGACACAGAGACAGTGGGCGAATTACAAGAGGACGTCTGAGTTTGGTGAATTACAGGAAGTCAAATTCTGGGGAAACTTCACAGACATTTTTGCAAGGGACTAGAAGGGTTAGGGTTAGGGTTTAAGTCTGCCCCAAGCCCCCGACCTAATCTTACCAATTTTAGTAACTTTATGCCTAAACTTGAAGAAAACGTCCCCACGTGGCTGCAACCAAACCTCGTCCAATTTTGACGTTGTTAAATCTCGTGTAATTTTTACGCTTTTTCATATCGTGCTAAATGCACGGCGTAACATAAGTACTAAAAATAGCTGAGAAGTCGTGGTCAAAATACGCTGTTTTTGTGTCGTGGTAAAAGTACGCCATCTAGTGATACTGTGTTGAAATATGCCATGTGAATATGACTGAAGACTGAAACTGAAACATTGTTAAACTTTATAGTAGTTAAAGCAGTATTCTGCAACTTTTCTGCTTGACAAATTTCCTTTATTATTTGCTTCTCTGTCACCTTTTATTTGCTCTCACATTTGCTCAATTTGACTAAATTAAGAAGACTCAGCTTTGCCAAATCTCACCTCACTTTCACCACCAAATCTGAAAACTGCACTTCCACATCTTCTACAACCTTTGCACTCCGGTAAACTGTTTTTTTTTTGTTTTTTTTTGGTAGCTGATAAATCACCAAATTTCTCCCTCTCGAAATCCCGGGCACAAAACAAACGTGTGAGTATGCATATTTGAAACGTACCGTGGAAATAGGCTGGCGTATTAATCCAGAGCAGCACTTTTTGGCGTCGCGGCGAGCAGATTGGAGCTGGTTTGTGAATGCGTCTCTCCACATGGCTCGCGTCGGGCTCCAATTGGGGGTGAGACTTTCTATTCACTGAAAACAGATCCTATTAATGTCTGATTGGATTATTTTTTTTGCCCAAGTCAAGCTGTTCCATCTGCGACACTGAAAAGCTAAAAAGCGGCACTATTTGTGAATAAGCCGACACACCCCGACTCCGCCTGAGAAAGGCTGAGTGAGGAATCTGCTGAGTGATATGTTAAAACTGTTTAAATATGTCTTGTATCCATGGTTGCAGTCACACGTCAGAAGTTGGAATACATGGATTTCTCTCTGGAAACTACAAGACTAGAAGTTAAATCAAATGCCTTCTGCTGTACATAACACTTTTTGTGACATTTGATTACTATTTTGATTATGTTAAAAATGACAGTTGAAAAATGAACTTCCCTTGCCTATCTTCTTTATTTCTTTAATAGGTCATTACAGGTTCATTCATAATTTCTTTGCTCTTCAGATGTTGTCCCTTGTCTCACTCTTTTTCAGATTCTGCTGCTCCAATGTCAAAGTCTGGACCTTGGATGTCCACTAACATTGAGAACCTAGACCTGTCCCACTTGGATTCCTTCCCACTTCTCTCGCTTGATTTTGGCCATCCTCGTCCTGCTAGATGAGTTGTTTCCCTCTGCCATCAGACTCTGGTGCCATGAACAGTGAAGCTGTGAACAGTTGTTGGTGGTTTTCTCTGAAAACCTGTTAAATACTTTACAAATGAGGAACATGTTTCACCAAAGAGTGTTTAGAAAAAAAGTATTTGTCTGTCAAACGCTAAATAAACAGCCTTTATGCACAGGGTCAATTGCATCAGGATACGCGTCAGTTCTGGTCACATCTATTTATTTATTTATTTTATTTATTTATTTTTTTGAGCTCTTTGTTGGAAAGGAAAGAGAATTATACATCTGATTGTTTGTTATAGGACAACCTGCCTCTGTATTTCTGAATAATGGGCTGTTGTTGACCACCTACAAAAGTTTCTCACTGTGTGAAAACCAAAGTTATGTCGGTAAATCAACATTTGTGAATGAAATTCGACCCTATGACCCTTAAAAATCACATTTAGATAAAAAACGGCAAGAAAACACTGTCTCAATCTTCAGGAGACAGACGTCTGTCAGACCGGTTCAGACCTGATCCAAACAGCTACTCTCGTCCCGTTTTGTTGTTTTATTCAAAGAAGTTTCCACAGCTAACCAGATGGACAGCAGCTCTTTCTGCATGGAGCATGCGCAGTAGGGCGGAAATTGGCTTTGACTGAAAATCCCTCTATACTTTTATTGGTACTGACCAAATGTTTCATTATTTGATTTTCTGACTATTTTGTTTGTTAAATCAACAATCGTGTGAAGTCCTTTGAGATAAAAATTGTATTGAATGTCAGAGCAGGATAATAACAATAAAAAGCTAATTTTGCATATCACATGGCCTTTCAAATGCATCAAACCAAACATATAGTGACATGTATTTTACAATCAAAACCTCAGTGACACCAGCCCTCATTACAAATCCAGCATCACCACCTCTTCTGTGTTAGTCATACCCTTCTTCTGCAGCACATTCATGAGCCTCATTTAAACCCATGTAGCTACAATCCATTACGGCAGATTTGACACGGCTCTCCCCCCACACGTCTCACCCATTACCGTCCCAACGCTGCCCCCCTTTCAACTTTTAATTGAAAAGCCTACAATTGCTTTCACTTCCTCTTGTGCTCATGTGCAGCTAGGCGCCTTGGAAATAAGTAACGCTCCTAATGTATCTTGAATTTTAGAAATAATTAAACCAAACGGAGTGAGTATTTCGGTTTCAAACTTGAAAGTCCTTGACACACATCCCTGTTTTACGTCTGTGCGGCTAAAACACACAGGACACAATCTCTTATTAGAAGCCCACACTAATGAGTCTCTAAAGTGCGGGCCGTTTTGCAGGAGGAAGGCCGACTGCGGGGTTTATCTGAGGATTACATCACACGGGAATCAAAGGAGACGGACGCTTTTGGAGGAGTTTAAAGTTTCTGCCTCAAACTTTTCCGTCTCGCTAAAGGAAAAACTCGATGGAGATCTGACCCAGTTGTGGTTGACGCATAAAGAAGACACAGAGGTTTGTAGTCTTCTGTTCCCTTTGGCGTTGTTTTACTGCAAAGTCAGAGTTTTCTTGTGTTCTGCTCACAATTGATGGTCACTGGTGAATCTTGGACAGGGCTGGACATGTGCTGGTTTTAAGTGGACCCATTATGTAAAGTCCACTTTTCTGAGTTTAAAGGAGACCTATTATGTATATTTAGAAAAAAAACTATGGCATAAGCAGATCAATAATTCACATTGTGTTCACTGCAAAACACAGAAATCTAAACATTGTAAACGTTTAACCTTACTAAGTTTTAAAAATTACTATTTTGTTGTTGGAAAATGTCTACATGACAATTTTGAACTGGACAATACAAGATTACTCAAACATGCAGGAATAATCCAAATGCAAATTTGGGTAAACTAACTTGTAACATGGTTAAAAACTCAGAAAAGTACATTTTACATAAAAGTTCCCCTTTAAAAAAAACATTTTCTCTTATTATTAGTTTGTTCAAAGTTGTGTTTGGATTGATTTGTTTGTGTTTGGGTAATCTTGTATTGACTAGCAGTTGATGCTCAATTGCTCAAGATTTTTTTTATTTTTTATTTTTCTAACTAATTACATGGTAATTCATGACAGCATAACATATTACAACCTTTATGATTGTGGTCCCAGCTCTCTTCAGGTCATTGACTAGGTACTCCCATGTGTTTCATGACTGATTCCTCATCATTTTCAAGATCATTAATGCCCCACATCTCCAATCCTACATGGTCTATAATGTTATATGACCTTCATTTTGTAATAATTGCACCAACAGACGCTGCTTAGCTGTTATAGAGAAGCTCATCCCAGTCCTTTGCAGGTCCACTTTTTTTTCTTCAGACAGCTCTCTTGTCTTGGCCACGGTGCAGATGAAAATGAAGCAATGAAGTTTGTTTTTTTAAATACGGGGGCAGGGCCATACATCTCCTACGTCCTTGTCCTTTCCATTGGTTCAATATGTTCTGAGCCTATTACATGTTTTTGAATTCCGATATGTGGTTTTGATTTTACTGGTGTCGCAACATTTCATAGACAATCAAAGTAGCAGTTTCTATTATGACGTTGTTTTAGATCAAAAATGTTGTTTCCGATGAACAACATGAGTATTGATCCACACGTGTGACCCCCGGTCCAGGTGTTTTTCAGTGTAAAATCCAAGTTAAAACTTCTTCATTGACCTATAGCCATTTCTCTCGTGCTGTTTGCTGCAAAAAACTATATTCAATTAGAAACATTGGTGTGAAATTATAGCAACTCATTAATGTGTATGATTAAAAGTCATTAGCAGCGCCTCCTCAGAGCGACGCCAAGTGGGACAGTTACTCATTTGGAGCCAAACTAAAAGTGATGCTGGAGAGGGAGCAGCAGGAGGTCAGAGCGTTATCCAAATATCATTTAAGGCGGAACAGACGCTACGGCTTTCAACTAAGACACGCATATGTAAGTGTAGAGTCGTTTAGTCAGATAATCCACCGATGGTGTCCTCGTCGGTTTATTTAGTATTTGATTAAGATTACATGTTTATACTGTTTAAGGGCGTAGAAAGAGATGGATGTGATGTGTCTCATCACTTAAGAACATGCACTTTACTTCTACATAACATTTGGTCATCTCCATGTCCATGTTTACATAATGCACAGTGTGCCATTTAACCTTGATTGAGCAGCATTAGGTTTAGACCTACAATGTTTTTCATGCTTGGCTTCTTAGAAGTCCATATGACACAATATAGCGTTTTTTCTTGTGATAAAGATTGATCATGATTAAAGTAAAGCTTTATAAAGCCAATGCACATTTATAATAAGCATTTTGGCAGAAAGGCTTATTTCTGATTCAAGCTTTTTCAGTAAATTTCCATCTGTCTCAGGGAGAGGGAAGGCACTACTGGAGGTGCTTTAGTGATAGGGGAAACTGGAGCACTTGGAAGAAACTTACGCAGACATGGGGATAACATACAAGCTGCACATAGAAAGGCCCAGTCATTTGAGTTCTAAAACAAAATCTCTCCACAAAAAGTATAAAAATGCAAAGACAACTTACACACAACTGGCACTGTTTCCTGGAAGCTTAAACAATCATTTAATTAAAGTATGTATACGTGTCAAAGTATAACTATTTTGTTATTACATTCTTGGCCCATATTTACAATATGGTTGCTATATGGAATTGCCTCAACATTCACAAAGCAAAAAGCTTAGTGAAATTTAAAATAAAACCATGTTCCTTGTTTTATAAAAAAATATATATATAGTCTGCATGACACACGTTAAGTAAGTTACTTTAATGTGACAGCAATAACTTGACTTATTAGCGGTAACAACCAACTGATAACCATGTTCAAAACTGACATTTGTGTCTTGCAGTTTTGCTGTAACTAAAACAAATTAATATAAAAAAAAACAGGGTTTGTTGAGGAATGCAAATTAAGCTATTTAGTCTAGGCTGCTTAATTGATAAAAACTATGGCTGCGGCCAAATGTCTGCACTGTTAATGAATTAAAAGACAAAACATTAAAATGTGATGTATGTGACATGAACCTAAAGATCTTATCCTCAGTGAAATAGTTCAATCCTGCCTAAGAAAGAAAAAAGCATAAACTTTATTTAAAGTTGCATAAACATCGCCAATGAAACAAGTAGGACTTGATAACCTTTAATTCTTCACTTCACACACATTTACACAATAACAAAAATGTTCTCTTTATTTATTTGCATATGTTTCAATATTTCTGAGCAACCTGCCGTCTGTCTGTCACCATGGGGACCACCATAAAGGTTTCATAAAGGTAAAATCTTTATCCTGTTATTTTTTCCCATTCTTTTAAATATCAAACTGTGTATATAAAGTTTATCATTTTCAAAGTTAATTTGTTTAAAAAAAAAATCCATGTTATTATTTATTATTTTTTTATTTGTATTTTTTTGTTTTTATTTTTTTCTGTTTGATTGTTTAAGTGTTTTAAGAGCTAATTACCCTTACATAACTGATCTTGTTTTAATACCTTTCATTGTCAGAGCAGCTTTAGATTGTGTTCATACAGCGTAATAGGCTTTCTTTACAAGCTCGTGGAGGTATTAAAAAGTGGGATTAGCGCTGGCCACTGGAGATAAAAGAGTTTGTGTTGCTTTTTTATGGGAGGAAGGTGTCTCATGATTGGGGACTGTTGAGGTGCTGTATTAGCGGATATGATTGTGTGAGCTTAGCGGAGAAGGTGAGTAAATGTCACAGAGTCATAAACGACAACCTGATGGCTAACGGTGCTAACGCTATCACAGGAAACTGAGAAGTGGGTTTAGAATGGCTGTTAAAATGTAAGTATTGTGGAGTTTAGTGGGTGATGCTTTTAAACATAAGATAATAGATCCTTTACTTGTTTGGGGATATTACAGAGTTGCAAAGCGCAGTTTAAGAAAAGCAGGGAAAATAAAAGTTGTAAAATGTGCAGCATAAACCCTTTACTTGGAGGAAACGAAAGACACAGGAAGAACATGAAATATCCACTTAGAAAGCCCCAGGAGGGCCAAGAGTTCAAACCTAAGACTTTCTTGTGTGAGTGCTAACCCATGTGCCACCGTGTCACCCACATGCAGTGCCCCTGTGTGCATGTTTTTTGTTGTTGTTGTTGTTGTTGTTGTTTTTGTTTTTACTAGGCCAGAACCAGAGCTGCCATGTTTGTTTTGGTCACATTTAACTTCCACCCAAACCACAACGCTGTGCTGTGATTGTTTGGTTCATTGTTTGAAGAGCTAAAGATGGGAGGTTTAATGTTCTCACGGAATGTATAGTGCACCTAATGCATTTCTAATTTATGCATCACTATTTATTGATTATTAATGCAAAAATGAATAGAGATTATGAAATTACAAATCTGACAAGAATCCATCTGAATGGCCAGAAAATGTCATGATATAGTTGAATCAAAACCCTTAGGCGCAATATCACCATGAGAAATAGTTCAATAATACTTTGCTCTAAGATGCTGGACTTTTGTGGTTCCTAGAGTCTCTTAAAGCACAATAGGAGGTCGAGCGTTTAGCTATCAAGCTCCCTGGTTATGGAATCAGCTCCTGCTCATGTCAAAGAAGCTGACACAGTCTCTACATTTAAGATTTGGCTCAAAACGTTTCTCATCGATTTAGAAACTAGACCCATATTTATGTTGACATAGACAAACAAGCAAATATACTGGGGAAATTATGGCGACTCGAGCACTATCCTCTCACTTCTCCTGCTTTCAATACAAAGAGATTTCTCCTTCACTTTCTCCTTTTCCTTGCCGAGAAGGAGGGTCTATGGAGAAGGGACATCTAGTAATTTGCTTTATTTGCTTTACTAATAATCTGTTCAATCAATCACAGTTTCTGAATGTTTTTTGTTTTATTTTCTACCATTGATGTTTGTTAAGTAAACAATCTTGAGAAGTCATCAACAACTGTTGCTATGATATTGGGCTATGCAAAAATAAATGGATTTCATTTGATTTGATGAGCTAAAACAGATGTGAAGCAATTAGTAAAGAAGCTTTTAGTCTAAATCTGTGCTTCTTTCACTTGGTAAGCAAATAGATCTGGTGATGCCACAAAAAACGAGTATTATCTTAAGTGGTACTTGATGTGTAAAGCCAGATGACGTCAACGTTGTGGTACAACGTTGACGTCAAACATATTTCACATGTTGACCATTAAAACATGTCATTTTACAACCACTGTGCTAATAAGACAGTCTCCTGCGTGCATGACCGAGCTGCTTCTGGTCACACACTTTGCCAGTTTAGACCAACACAAGTTAAACATGGTACAGCAGATCAGTAAAATTAGTGCTTTGAAGGCCTTTATACAACATGCACAGGCCTCTTCATCATGCTCATCGCCTGTTATCGCTGGTGCACATGACAATCTTCCATAAAGCAGTCATGTGAAGCGGACTGGGAATTTTTAATTGCCCGATCAAGAAGGAATGTCAGCGATAACAGAAGACTTCAATTAAGAAAATTAAAACGGTATCTGATGGAGTTTGCTGACAGCCAAAGATCACGAAGAAGTGTGGGGAAAATGAACACAATTTATCTTGACACAGGGCTGAACGCTTTCATATTCATTAAGTTTGCAAGATTTTAGAGAGAGTCCTAAACATATATAAGCTTTGTTTATATGAAGTAGCCTTTTATTTTGTTCCAGTGCTTTGAGTTCTTTCAGTATTGGATGTGTACTTCACTAAATGTCCCCGTTTCATCTGTGAGAGTCACTGGACTGGACGCAGCTGATTGGAATCTCATTAATCATAAAATGCAAAAACGCAGAGAGAGAGAAAAATATATAATTAATATCAACAGCCAAGCGCACAAACAGAGCACAGAACTGAGCCACTGTGGAAATGAGCGTGAAGATAATTATGGACATCCAAGAATTCAAAACAAGACACCAAACAGCCACAGTCAAAGGGAGAGAAGGATGTGATTTTAACGATGGACCAAAACAAACCCATGTGGTGATTTCTGAGCATGTGAAATCTTTGTAAAAAAATATATATATATATATATTCAGCTATACCAGTGCTTCTCAATTAGTTTTTGCCACGCCCCCCCTGGGAAAGAGAAAATGTTTCGCACCCCCCCACTCACCGCGGTGACTAAAAATCAGACTATTATCTATAAGAAGTGTATAAGTATATCTAAAAGTGTATCCTTTTAAACATTAACAGAAGAAAAAAATCAATATCAACTTGAAACAAAGTTCAACAAATATTAACTTTATTTTGTACGTTTACACTTTGCAAGTATATATATTTTTTTAATTCATATTTTTTGCAGTGTTATTTTTACAGTGTAGTCAGCTTTACAGGCTGAATAGAAAAGGCTTTGAAAGCGGCGCTGGGCGCTGTTTATTCCACAAATGATCAGAGTCGTACCGTTTGTGTGGAGTAAAGTTGGTGAAATGATGTGGCAGATCAGGCGTTTTACCGCGGACACGCGACCTCGGGCTTGTTGACGCTGCTCTGTCCCGGTTGAGCGAGTGCGCGGTGCCGGGGCCGTTCTTTTCACCTGTGTGTGTCTGGCGCGAGAAGCCCGGACCGCTGCACACAGACACAAGTGGAGAGACGCAAACGTGGAAATGTACCGACACCGGCACCACGATCAAAGCAGGGCCGACAAGGCGCGTGAACGGGAAAGATTTTATGAAACACGCTAATTCAGGACCGATAGGGCTGGAACTTATTGATCTAGTGGACTGACACGCGCCCCCCCTGGCATCGCATCACGCCCCCCCAAGGGGGCGCGCCCCACTATTTGAGAAGTACTGAGCTATACCAACAGATACCTCTGTGGTAGAATTTGGTGTAATATGTGGCCAAGAATCATTTTGACACCAGATTTGGACTAGACTGAAAGCCTCAAATATACTTTCTTATAGACAGGTGTTTTGGTTGAAGAAACATTGGGACATTTTCTTTGGGTTTAATGGCTAAGTTTTGGTCTGATGTAACAAAAATGTGTCTGGGACTTGGAGGTGGTTAAGACAGGATTGGCAAATGTAGGTCAGAAAAACTTTGAACAAGTGAAATATTCCAACACAATGTCACTGTAAAGCTTATATACCACACACATAAAGGTGGCATGGTGGCAGAGAGGATAATGCTCATGTGTATGCATGTGTCTCCTCATGTCTGGGTGGATTTTCTCCTCGCACTCCGTTTTTTTCTCACCAACCTAAACATGTATGTTAGGGTTAATCCTCCATCTACGGTAGTCCTGACCAAGCCTAGCAAAAAGTTCTGGAAATGGGAAAGACTAGTTTATATCTGGTTCAGTCTTGATGAACTATTTTAGTTCATCAAGCCTGATGTTTGTAGTGTTACTCATGAACTGGATGTGTGGACTCGACACTGAGATTCCAAGACTCATTGATTGACTGTGGGATTGAACTCAAATTAACCTAAATAGGGATCATATTTTTTGTCCTGTAAACATCTCTGCCGTGGACCCTACCCGTCCCCTGTCTATAATATCTGCCGCCTTTTTTCTGCTTCTTTCTTCCCTCAACTTTTTTTCGATTTGTATGCTTTGCATTTCATGTTTGGAAGAGCGAGTGGTGGCGTGCAAAAGGTGCAGCAGCCCGGAGGCTCACTCCAAATGTAATTTTGTTGTACTCTGTGACAATGACTGTTTTGTTCAAAGTGTATCATGAGCATGTCGCTACCCCATTTTTGCATGTCTATTACACTGTCTCTAGAGACTTAGATTTGACTGAAGCCACGTCGGACTAAAGTTTAGTTATGAAGTTACAGAAACGAGTAAGTTTAGGTCTGGTTCTTTGGTTGGTTAAGATTAAAATTGTGTTCATATTTATAAATAATAACACATTTTTACAGTCACCATAGACATTAACTGGTTTGAAAATTACGTGATAAAAATTACGTGATTTGCTTAATACATAACCATTTCAGCGAGATCGGGCCGCCCAAAAGACCATTTTGATTCCAGCTAACTGAGATCAACAATGTACTTCCTTTATAACATTATTTTTTCCTTAACCTCCCTAAAAAAGCTACATTTGGACCAGTTTTGACCTGATCCACACACTTTCTTCAAAATGACAACCACAGCTAAATTTACCATTCACAAGTGCGGACACTGGCCCCACACAAACCCATGTTCTGCTTGATAAATGAGCTGGAGTTCTGCAAAGGTCAAACTCTATTTAAATCTGTGCACATCTCTCTCTCTCTCCCTTCCTGGTTCACATTTTA
Organism: Mugilogobius chulae; assembly: GCA_038363315.1. Taxonomy (NCBI): domain Eukaryota; kingdom Metazoa; phylum Chordata; class Actinopteri; order Gobiiformes; family Gobiidae; genus Mugilogobius; species Mugilogobius chulae. The sequence continues at coordinate 21,434,264 of CM076400.1, read as the reverse complement.
ACATTTTTGAAACTCTAATTGCTGGAGTTCGACATCAGCTCTCATGGCCCAGCTCATATTTATTGCCTGTGTGGAAAATGACATATTTTTGGGGCAGAAGAGGGATGGTTATGTTTGGAGTGCCCTTTAAAAGTCATTGACTCGGTGTAAGCAGTTTGTCAGAGGAGCACAAATTCTCCGCAGCGGCGATAATTAAAAAAGAGAACGGTAAAACTGTAATTAGTGAACTGTTTTAGCGCCGCGCGGCTAGATTAAAATTTAAAGACAAATTATCATAAAGAATCTTCAAACATTTGTAACTAGGACTATCTAATTATGCAAATGTCAAAGAGGATGTGTTTGCATGAAGTTATGATGTCATACATTCAGATGGTGAGCAAAATACTTTATCTTTTTTCCCCTATGATAGTAAGATTTAATTTTCTCATACTATATTTTAAAGCAGCTTTTTTAAATACTTCACATCAAGTACCACTTTGTGCATCCTTAAAAATGTAAACAAACAGACATATTTAATTTTAAGCTTCTTACTTCAGTCTACATGATTTGCTCGCTTACCTAATGCATTCTCAGTGTTGCCAGATGTACGATAATTATCGTTTTTGTACGATAATTTCACCCCCTGTATGATGTACGATCAATAATTCTAAGTCACTGTAAAACTCTGTGTAAATGTACGATAATTTTGAAGTGCCAGGTATTTTCTTCGTCTTGACTAACGTGAGCTCGCCTAAAAGACTGAAAAACTGATCCAGCATCAGCAAATACTTAACACAGCGTGCGCTTTAGAGCTGTTCTGTGATATTATTGGTCAACAGCACCAACAGTTTCTCATGGCTGCGCTTCTGCGTCTGCCCCAATGTGCTGAGACCAAATGTAAACACAACCAGGCCGCATGAGCAATAATGGAGACATCGAACAAGGGAAAGAATGAGTGAATCAATGCTTTGTTTTACTTATAATACAGTATGGCTGCGTTATAATAATATTATTTTGGGCTGTGAATAGGAGAAAACTTACTGTGTGCAATGCATTTAACAGCAAAAATTGAATGTTTACCCCCTCCCAACTGAGCGGATCATGTTTAAAAATCAATTTCATCGTCTAAAGAGGTCTTTATTTATTAAAAAAATTGCCCTGGCCCGAAATAGAATGTGTACGATAATTTTGAGCAAAATACGATCATTTTGAGGCTCTGTTGTTCATCATAATGTATGTTTATGTTAGTGGCAAGGTGAGTCTGTATGCTAACAACAGTTAGCCACTATGCTAAAAACAACAACAGAAAAAGTTGGTCACAAACGGGATTTTATTAGACATAGACAGGACTTTGCGGACTAATTTCCACCTGAATAGATACATTAACCAGATTTCAGTGGGAAATTGTTTTTAAGTTATATTGTTGCAAAAAAGCATAGTCTTTTTTAAGATAATATTTGGGTCTTCTTGCACCACCAGATCTAATTTTAGACTAGCCTAAATCAGGCCTTAATAAAATTCCTAATTGTTGAAAATTCTTCTAAAACAAGACTAAATAGTATATATAAATATATATGGCTGGTCTAAAAGAAGAGGAGAATAAATATGACTAGATTTGTCTCTAAAAATATACTCTAAGGACCTGATGTCAAGCCAGGTGCTGAATTGCAAGTGCAAAGTAAAAAAATAAAAAAAAAAATAATCATGTAATTTGCAAGCTATTTCTGCAAACTTCAATAATGGAAGATATACATATTACACAAAAGAGATATCCATCACCTTAAATTCTGCATCTTTATTGTCTGTGTGAAAGAAAAATGTCAGCTACGCCAAGTTTTTGCTCCCGGTAATGGTAATGATTTAATCAATATGAACTATTCAGACGTAAGACAGAAAAGTGTGTTTTTCTAAAGTCTGACCATAGGTTTTTGCTGACAGAGGATTGACTGTGGAGCCTTCATTTCAAAAAACAAAATTAAATAATTGGCAATGGGACACCCCAGTCAATTTAAATCTTGATTGCTTGCCCAACCTTAATCATGATAAATATTATTGACCACCTATAGAATGCTGAGATGTCATTCAATCATTTTCAGAGGTGATGACTTGAGACTAGATTTGAGACTTGCACTTGAAGTTTAGTGACTCAGGGCCAAAGACTTGAGACTTGCCAAACAGTGACTTGTTTCCACCTCTGTGTATTTCGGATAGATCAACTTTGTCGTGAATGAAACTTAAGTTTAAAAAGTGAATTATGCAGCTTTCTTCAAGTCACAACATTATGGTTTGACTTTTGAACATGAGAGCTTTTTTGTTGCATTTGCACATTCTTTCAGTTTTGGACAAAGATCTTGACTAAAACATGAGAAAGAGCTGTACATGATTTTGCCTGGAAAATCGAAACAATGCATTTCTAAAATATCATCTGGCCACCGTGTTTTAATGGGTGTGACTGACAAATCAATTACTGTAAGTCAGAGATTGTATATAAAAAAGTGAAGTCAACCAAGTTTTATTTTGTTCTAAATAGCAGAAAACCAAGAAATTCCTTTGTTTCATGTGGGTCATACAAATAAACTAGTTTGATTGAGCAGTTCGTTAGGGATTGGGTTTGAGACGCAGCAGGGATTCTAGGCAACTAAGCTGTTTTTGTTTTGTTTTGCTTTTTTTCTCATAAACAACAACAAAAACCTAAACAGATTCAGGTACAGAAAAAAGGTTGCAAAGGAACGGCAGAGTCTATGGATTTTCATGTTGGGATTTGTGGTTCCATATGGGACTGGGCAATTGAAACATTGAGAGATCAAATTGAATCATCAATCACTTGACCCTGGTCCTTGAATCGAAAGATCAAAAAAACAATCCCAAACCAATCCCTACCTTAAATCTGTATTGCTGGGTTTCACATTCTAGACTTGGTGGCAGTCATAATCCAGGTTGGGGACAAGAGGCAGTTTTTTTTCCTTTTTGTAACATTGCACTTTGCACTGACAGGAAATATTTCAAACATGATTTCACACATTTAAAAAGTGGTGATTTCTGGGGTGACAAGACCCATTAAACTCTCATGTTAAAAACCAGGAAAAGGAAGAATGTCATGAAAATGATTTGAAGTTGATCGATCGAAGCATAAACAAGACAAAGACATTAAGGAATCACTTTTTGCTAAACTCATTTGAGAGAAAAGATCCGAAAGTTCCCACACACGCACAGTGCTATTGGTCGACATGTTTAAAGATAATAAAACATTCAATCCCACTGTGCCTCCTCTTCATCGCTTCTCCCACTCAGACGCCAACTCTGCTTTTCTTCACAACCTTTACATATATGCACACAGTTAACTCGCCGTGACTCTCTTGTTAAATTATTATAAGATTCCATATCACATTATTAACATGCATAATTTCTACCTCCTCCCCGTCACGTATGGTCAGTGCAGTAGTGCTTATGGAGCCTGGAGACATGTGTTTGAATGGAGGGTCATTACGTGTCCAAAGTCACCTTCCTCTGGGCCGCGGCTCGAGTCATGGATCTGAAAGAAGGACAAAAGCGGCAGAACTAAAGCCGGTGAAGGCAGGGCGCGCCGGGCCCTCAGAGACTGCAGCTAATTGAAATGAATTCTGACTAAAGCGAGGACTTCTAATGGCATTTTGAATGAGGAGTGTGGTAATGACACAGAGGAGCCCGGAGGGGACGCAGGCACCGAGACACAGGAGAGGTGGAAAATGAGAGATTTATTCAAAAGCAGGAGGTGGACAGAGCCATAAAGATCCACATAATAAGAACATGTTAATGAGATATTAAAATTATATGGCAGTGTTTTTGCATTTGTGGAAGGAACTGCTAAGAACAGTAAGCTAGGCATTTCAAAGTTTACAGTTTCAGACATTGTTAAAATGACTCATTCAGAATTTTAATCCTGATGTCATGTCGAATATTTTACAGGTTTCTTGAAACCCTTTATTTACTTGTTCGAATTAATTTTCCATAGTGTAGACCAGATCATGATTGGTAGGCTTTTTAGCTAATCCAAGATCCATCCATGTCTTATCAGTGTGAGCAGTGAAGCCCAGACTTCCCCTACCACACAAACACATACAGTTCTTCTAAACGGATCCTGAGGTTCCTAAGCACCAAAAAAGATATTCCTTCCCAGCCACTCTGCAGAGGAAACACTTGTATCTGCCATCTTGTGTTTTGTGCAATACCCAGGGATCAGGATCATATGTGAGAGCTGGAGCGTAAATTGAGACTAATGATTTAGTCTGCTTTGTCTTCTTCATCTTTCCCTCAATTGTGAGCAAAACCCCAAGACCCCTGACTCGTCACCACATGAGGAGCGGAAATCACCATTTTTCAGACAAGAACTATGGCCTTAGGTTTGGAAGAGCTGATTTTAAATACATTATACTATAAAATGTGAATTCAGCTGTCGTGACTGTCAAGAACTATGAAAGTACAGGGGCCGATCAAGGACATACAAACTGAACTGTGGAAACGGTTCATAATAAAATGAATGAGATGCTAAAATGCAACAAAATATCGATCATTATAGGGTATTTGTTCTCCCAACCCCAACACATACAAAGTACTTACTGTATGGGAGTCATCAGGATACCACTGAGCATTTCTGCCCACGACATCCACAAGTCCTGCATTGTCCAAATCCATTTTGAATGCTAATCCGGGTGCTGGGTTCAATATGAAGACAAAAAAGCACTTGGTTTATACGTAAAAGGGCAACAAAAAACTAAACTTGCCATAAATGATAAATGTGTATAAAAGTCTGGATGGCAATTGGCCTAGTTCATCTCAACAGGGAGTCTGTTTTTACAGCTCCAGTCTATAAGGCCATGGAGTTAATAACATGAAGTCTATTCAAAGCGCTTTTTGTGTTAAGTCCATTGAATTTGTGCCTCTGACAAGAATTAAAGCTTTAATAATCCTGGGACTTGCGGCTGCACTGCAAAATTCAAAGTGCTCTTCTTAAGAAATATACTTACCTTTTCAAGCAAACTTCATGAATGAATTAGATTAGCAAAGAAGAGCCAGTTTTATATTTCAGAAGCCACAGCCTCTCTCCTGAAGAGCATTATAACTTTGGCTTTTGTGTAAAGAATTAATTATTCCACACAAGCTGTACCAGAATATTCTATGTTTTTAAATCTTTGACCGAGTTCTGGCGTATGAGCGTAGCAAATGATGTCAAAGCTATTGAAATATACATAACCTCAATGAAAAAGGAAACGCAACACTCAGTTTTCGGAGTTTTGAGGGGGCAGAAGAATTGTATTTTTGAGATCCGCCGGTTTCATTTGAACCCTATATCCATTTCTAATTTTCAAGGCAACTCTTACAGTGTTTACACATTTTTTAATCCGATAAGACAATCAAACAATAGAGCAACCCCTAAACCAAAAGTGACAGGAATTTCATCATACTGTCAATAGTTTACCCCCGTTGGCTCCTGGACAGCGGTTATTTGTCGTCTCATGGATTGGCAGTAGTGTCAGAGTTGAGCCTGTGGAATTGCCGCCCATTCTTCCACCAGTGCCGCCGTCAGCTGCTGCTGAGTTTCGGGAGGATGTTCATGTTGGCGGACACGCACACTGAGCAGATCCCAAACATTTTCAATGGGGACCATTGTGACCACTTCTGCAAAGTTCAACGACGATGTGCAGTGCACCATCCGACCTGAGCTTGTAAGCACTGATCCAACATATGGTCGATATGGTGGAATACCGTCAGCGCGGAGGCGATTATGGATGTTCTGGCCGACACTGGCCTGTGGTGTGTCCCAATGGTCTCGGATGCGGACCTGGTCATGGAGATGTGCGGGGCGGTCGGCACGGTCTTGTGCAGTGATCATTACACAGGGGCGACCAGTATGAGGGCGGTCGTTAGAGGAACCAGTGGCTCTAAGACGACTAAGAGCGGTTGACTCCAAACACCCTGGCGACAGCAAGACAACACCATCCAGCTTGGAGCTGCCAGTAGCTCCATCCCTCTCTGATTGCGACAATTGTGGCATCATGAAGAAGTGTGTTTTTGGCTTCATTCTGGTGCCTTTTATAGAGAAGACTTGAGCACAGTTAACCAGCGGTAAAAGTCAACTCTGAGTTTCAAACATGAGTTTGTGTGAATAAACGACCCTGTAATGCACTCTTTATTGTTCTCACAGCCAAGCGAAACCAAGAAATCTGTTCACCTGTCTTCAACTTACTATGGACTGAAATCATGATGCTAACACATTTTTCCAAATGTACCAATTTTCTAAAGAAGTGTTGAATATTAAAATGTTGCGTTTATTTTTCCCCTGAGTGTACATATTTCTCCCGTGTCTGGGTGGTTTCCTCTCATGCTGTTATGCTGTGACCTGGTTAGTATACCTTTCCTAAATGTCTAAATGGAACCAAATCATCTTAAGCTAACCCAACCCCAACTCCAAATCTTACCCACATCTCTGAAGTAAAGCAGTGTGGCATAAGTGGGTTAGAGAAAACAAAAAGTCAGAGCCACTTAACAGTTAGTACTGGATTCTCACAAACTGTTGCAAAAAATGATGGTAACACATTCAGATGTTGCCAGGTGTAAACAAATGACTTAAAAGACACATAACATGTTTTAAGATCACATAACACAAGGTACAAATTGCGACTCTTTGGTTTGAAACCGATCTCTCCAAACACAAGCACGCGGCCCATTTCTTTGCCTGTAAACGCTCTGCTCTAAATGTCTGAAATTATCCGTGATGGCGGTGATTACGGCGAGATGGGATGTAATTGTACTTCACTCAAACAGACGCCAAAGCTTCACAGAGAATCAGACTGACACAGATGTGGCATTAGAGTTTGGAGACACTTTTGGACGTTTGATGAGACAATCAGGCCAAGCTCGGGGTTCAGATTCCGATTGGAGATGCTTTTATTTTAATTGTGAGTGGTTGGTGGAGGTCGCAGCGGAATTGGCTCATCGTGACATTACCATTTTCAGTTGGCCTGATGTCAAACCAGCAGAGATATTCAAAAGCCTAATACTGAAGTTAACATCCATTATTATAGAGTGTGTTAAGACACTGTAGAGTGAGAAATATATTTACTGGTAGTGATCTCGCAGTTTATTGAGTTGTTTCACTTCCTACATTGTTTTGGCTATTGTGCATGGAACTGCATAATTATAACATAAATATCAATTTATTCCCCACTCAACGGTGGTTACTAGACAGAGCTGCCCTGGGTCAGACTGACAGAAGCAACACTGCCAATTTGCACTATTGCCCCTTCTGACCACGACCAACCATTCATGAGCACACTGCCAGATTCCTGACCCCAATCTAACAAGAGTGACCTACTCTTTGATGCTTGTGGTGCTTGGTTGAAGCTCCGCAATTGTGCCACCAATTTGAGCCATCATATCTTGCAGAACTTGTGCAAAATCCTTGCCAGTTGCTTTAGCTAGTTGCTTTAGGTCTGACAAGTAAGTCTGGGTCTTTGTCATGCCCATTTCGCCAGCATATAATTCAGAAAGCGCAGAAATTTTAAAGTTAACGTCATTTGTTGCAGTAAATATGTACAGTAATTGCGGCTGCAATGCGACAACGGCGGACTGCGAACTGAACTCAACGAAAAATTGTTGATAATAATTTGAAGCTTCATCATCAATGGTAATCGCGCGTTCAATCGACCCATATCGTTTGAGAAACTCATGCACTTCCTCATCAGCCTCAGTACCAGTAACACTGTCCAACAAAACAGCACGAGAAAAATCTATTTCCAAATTTTCAAACACCTCCATGATCAAAAGTTGTTTATTACTGCGTTACAAATCCATCCTGGCTAGCTCGCCACAAATTGTGTAGCATTTACCTCGTAATATGCAAATTAGGTTATTGAAGACCTTAGCAATATAAGTGGCAAATGTGTAATGTAATAATACAGTTGTAATTATTAATGATGAATGGACTAGTACCAGAAGATGTAAAGTTCGCTCTAGGAGGGATGAGATGCTGTGAATAAACAATGAACCAAAAGTTAGATACAAATATTTTTGTATTTAGTTTGTAATAAAGCGAAAAATGAATAATATTTACATATATACAGTGTAGGTCATATTTGCCACTTATATTGCTATGGTCTTCAATAACCTAATTTGCATATTACGAGGTAAATGCTACAAATGCACATACGTACCATTACATAACATGCCAACGTATATGATTAGCACAATTTTACAATTTAATTTTTTCCATTTACATGACACACATTGCTGCCCCAGTTTATTTCTACGGTGGTTTTAAAGATGTTATTTTGTTATGATTAATAATAAAGTCGTTAACCCCAAGCCCTAGCCCTAAAGGTATTGTTTTTTAGTAACTTAAGCCTAATCTTACTTACTTATTAAACCTGAAGAAAATGTCCCTAAAGAGCCTAAAGAAAATGTCCCCATGTGGCACATTTGTACTTCAACTTTCCCCTCCAAATAAAAATAATTCCGATAAAGTAAATTATTGGCTGCAAATTTGTTCCTTACAGCCCTTTTATATCTAATATTTAATGATGATGTTTCGTAAATTATGGTCACATTTATACCTCGACATTTATTATTTAGTTGAGTTTAATGGTTTATTTATCAGGGATAGTGCACACAAAACATTATCCTATACAAAAGAGAGATGCTTGTGCCAGGTTACAGCAAAGTTGCTCATTTCCACCTCGGGTCCCTGGACAGATTGTTGTTAAAGATGGCGTACATGCCAATAACATTTATATTATGTTAATATTTTTATTCTAATGCTAATTGATTCTGAAGTTGTACATCTTACTAGCCAAGTTGTCAAGTTATCCATATTATTAAATGGCATGTCTTTAGTGTTGTTATTTATGAGAACAGCAGGCTAAACATGTTTGTTTGTTTTTTATAGGTTTTCTTGTATAATTACATCTATATTCAGCAAATTACATGCAGATGCATTTAATTTACAACAGACATATTTGTTTTCAAATTGTTTCTAGTCAAAGACAAATCAATTAAACATGACACGCTAAAATTTCATTCAAACAAAGCAAAAAGCCAGACTGGATCCAACTCTCCAACAAAATTAAAATATACACACACATGCCACAGTGATAGAGAAATCCAGTCCATGACAGATTTAACAAAGCACTAATAGCTTTTCCTTTTATAACACAGGGGGAAAAATAGAAGAAATGATGGTCCCCAATCTGATGGTAATTGCTGATGGTTAATCATAGCTGCCTCTGTGTCATGAGACTGGGCAAATTTGGCTTTGGGGTAAAATTAGTGTGATTGTACAAAAGCGGTCGACACAAAAGTCATGCGCCGAATTAACGATGAGACGAAGCAGTTTGGGGATTTCTAAAGCTCGAGGTTCATTATAGATTTAAAGCTTTGACATAGAAACGGAATCACAAGGGACATTTTTCAAGAGCATTGGTTATGATCAGCTTCATATTTGATTCCCTGTTGTGGTTGATGAGTGTCTATTTGTTAATTGATATTTGGAAATGATCTCTTCAGATGGAGGACACAGATGTTATGTAGGCTTAAGGGAAAACTGTATGTGAATTACAAAGCTTGTGTCCAAAATGGTTGCTTGGCCTTGGGGCAGAGCTGTTTCTAGACAACATGGGCCCCTCAGAGTTGGTCTGGGCGAGCATTATGAGATTTTGACAGTTAATACTTTTACTATCCATCATTAGCCTTTGTCTTGTGCTTGTTTTATATCAGGAGTTCCCAAACTTGTTGGTTCAGGAGCTCCAAACGATCATGCAACAGGCTCGTTGAATGAAATAGATGTTTGGAATTATCTCAAGTGGTAACATTATTAAATGTGAATTAAATATACCTGTTTTGATAGTTTATCATTGTCTTTTTCTGACCCAACATCACAAAACAAACTGCTTTCAAAAACAAAACAAAAAAACAAAGAAAGAAAAGACAAACAGTGCCAGGACACTCTTGAAAAATAGATTTTTAAACTCAAGGAGGCTCTCCTGGTTAAATGAAGATTAAATAAAAATAAGAAAAATAAAAAACGATTAATGATTAATACATTTAAAATTACATCTTGAAATCATGTGACCACCAGATTTAGTTTTGAAACCACCGATTCCCGTGTTCTTAGCCAGATGCATCAAATGGTTTAATGTTACTTGCGTGGAAACCATCTGTCATAGATTTTAGTTTTATCCAATCATTGCTGTTTTGGTCTTTCCCAAACACACTAAGTGCAGCGTAAAAGATATGTGTCAGTGATTGTTGATGTTTCTAACTCTAAAATTAAAAGGCAGAATATACTATTCATATATATTTTTTTCTTTTAGGTATTCTTAGTTTAAGTAATATTCTAAGTCTGACACAAGGTAAAATGAGAGGATACTGCCTGCCATTCCAAGTCGATTTGGCTCTGGCCTAAGGAACTTGGAGGAAGGAGGAATAAAGGACCCGTCGGCAGTTTTGCAATACCTGACCTAGTAGCTAAAGTGAGGTACTGGGTATCACAGCCTGACTAGGACTCTGAAGCTGTCCATTGTATTTTTTTTTCCGCAAAGGCATAGCATCAGCCTATTAAAATATACAAGTTATGAATAATTCAAATAGTGTCAAGTGGTATAAATCTATTAACCACAATTAGGAGACGTCAGAATGTCGTGAGAGGAGTGAGAAATGTTAAGATTACAAACTTTTTGCTATTTTATTTTACACAATAACCTGTGTGTATGTTTACAGGTTTAGGTTAACTAATCAAAAAACATCTTGATCTCTTTTCGCTGTGACTTGATGTAAATTCAAGCAGGTTCATGGAGAGAATGAATATAAATAAGTTTATCCAAGTTGTGCAGTTTGAACCATGCTTCTTTTGTTTATCGTCAAGCGGCACTTCCTGTTTTTGTCTGATTGCTGTTGATTATTGGAGAGTACGTCCAATCAGAAGAGTGACCCGCCGACCCTCATTTAACAAAACAGTCTACTACTTAAACTCAGTGCGTTGATTGAACAAAATAGGCACATCACTTAAACGCACGAGGAGCTTTACAATTCACTTTATTTTATTCTCATCTTTAACATCACTGATACAAGTTATGTAATGCATAGTAATGGGAATTTTCTGAAGTGAGAAATGCATTTTAAACAAAGCACAGCTACTCTAAAATGATCTCTAACCAGTGTTTCTCCAAGTTCATAAAAAGAAAAAGGAAAAGAAAGAAGAGTTACAGCTACCGTGCTCTGGCGTCGGAGCAAGACAGTTCTGGGGGTGAACTTCCAGGTGGAGTTTGCATGTTCTTCCCGTGCCAGCGTAGGTTAACTCCAGGTGCTACTAAAAATAGCTCCACTCACCTCTCCCCAGGTCTTACAAATGGAAATTTGTTGTAAAAGCTAGAATCTGGTGCAATAATCTCTGCCAACGATACAGTCAGCATCAGAGACCATGCCCACTAGCAAACTTCTGTAGGGGAAACTTAACATTGAGAGTGGATCAGAACAACAGTTTTATCACTCACTGCTCAACAACTACAACAGCAAATGTGGACTTAAGGAAAAAAGATTGTGTCACATATAGATACAAAGACACAAAGATAAACAAAGTGATCCAACAGTCCTAATGTAAATACTGTATTGACCATTTGCACCTACGTCACTTGATCACGTGGCTACGCCATGCTGGATGGCAAAAGTGCGTATACGCAGCATTACAGGGAGCACAAAACTAACAAATTCTCACATATTTCCTTATTTTTCCGTAAAGAAAGCAGTGGATGCTTCTAGTGCATGTTTAGTACATTTGTCTGTGGAAGTAGGACGTCTTTTAGACGCACACAAAACAAGGTATTTGGAAAAGCTAATGAATGCTAGCTGATCCATGCCCTCTTCCTCCTGCTATGTTTGCCGAATAAATAACATTTACAAGTTTGCCTGACTTTACTCCTCATGATTTACACCATTCTGTGGTAAACAGGGTTTTGTCTCACACTGGAGCAGATTTAAAAGCTACAAGAGGTTGGTTTTCAGTCACTTAGCTGTGAGGCTAGTGTTAGCCACGCATAATGCAGGCTGTTTCAGATATTCATTGCATTTTTTTTTCCAAATGTCATACTTTTTTTTCTCATTAGCTTTGACTTACCTTGTTTAAAGTGTTTACTGCAAATCCGTAGCGACGTAGAGGGATTTAGGTCCTTTGATTTATTGCTGCCATCCACTAGCGTCTTCTATCTTCATCAAAATGTAAACAAAAAAGCTACAGGTTTAGGCTTAAAACCTCCTGCCTGTTAGTGCAGCGTGTTCCACGAGATACAGACATTTTACAATTGAAATCAATTAAAATTACTTAGAAACGAGCAAGTTTTCGGCAAAGTTTCCATTGCTGTAATGCGCACAGACAGCGCTTTTGCCATCCAGCATGGAGAAGTGGGCGTTCCCTCGAGGAGCGTGACGACACGTGCAAATGGTCAATATCCAATAAAGCTAACGGTAGCTGCCTGCAAGGTAAATACTATTGTGATGCTAGCGCTTGTTTTAGCATTTTTTTAACATTCTGTTTAGTTTTCTGACATAACACTAGATCAGCAACCTCCATTTAAACGTGGCTGTGACTCAACTTGAATTTGTTGTGCTAAAAATACATTTCATTTGCAAGAAAACGTTAAAAACGAGATAAACAGTTTAGCTTCCCATACTTTAACATGGTAAGGCATGAGACACCCCCAAACATGATGCGTTGCCGACTGTATCATTTCTGCATGTAACTGTACATTGTCCTTCTAAAGTTAATGTGTTTAGAACTGCATTATTGAGTGACTGATTAATGCAAATATAGAAAACTGTTATCAAACTTTGGCACAATCACTAACATTGTCATATCAAACAATTGGAAAAAAAAAAAAAAATATATATATATATATATATATATATATATATATATATATATATATATATATATATATATACACACACATTTCATTTGGTCAATTACTCTTGAATTTATTTCAGATAAATGCTTGCTCAAACTTAGTTTAAGTTATACGTTTAAACGGTTGACACAAACAGTAAAGTTAGTTGACTACAACTAACTTTGATGACAACCTTAACATTTACTTTTGTTTCGCTTTCAAGATAGCCCAGGCTTTATAAAACTATTTTATTACCTGTGCCTTTAAAACAGACTTTAAAACATACTACTGTGATAAAAGTCCATATTTTGGTAGTGGGTATATTTTTGTGGATCAAACTTGATTATTCTGAACCGCCCACTTTTCTTGGCATTGCACTTCCTGTTGAGCTGTGTTTAGCCTGTAGAATTCAGTTTCTGTGCTCTTTTTATCGGTCATTATACACATTTGAGATTGCCCCACGAGACAGTCAAGTTATGTCACCTAACTTATCAGAGCCAAACAGGAAGTGCAATTCCAAAAAAGTGGGCGAGGCAGAATAAGATGAACATCGTCATTTAAAATGTTATTGCAAATGTTCTCTGTTATACTGTGACACAATTTTATTCCGTGTTATGCTGCTCTACTTAAGATGAAACGCTTCTGTTTATTTTTTAAGACAATTGAAAGCAGTTCCAGTCCCTTTAAAACCATTTCATCTAACCAGGTTTATTGTGAAGCTACATTAATCAGTTAGCTTAGCTTCAGGGGAAAACTCCAGGTAATAAAACATGTCTGTAACCTACATCTCTCCGGTCGCTCAGTGCTCGCTGTCAAACGCTAATGGACGCCGTTTGATTTGAGTAACACGCGTGCACTCTTTCCGTCCTCCGCCGCGCCTTCAGCAGATCCTGTTCCGCGGCGGAGTGAGAAAGGCGGGCGGGACGGGGGTCTTTTTACTTAATTGAAGTGTTGAGCGGGCGTGTGTTTCTGCGCGTTGCATCATTTGTCTTCCTGTCAGCCGCTACAAGAGCCCTGATCCACAGTTGTGCATATTCATGAGGGGCTTGTCCATAAAAAAAACGTCAGGACGAAGAGAGAGGAGCTCGGCGACATCGGCCTGACAAGACGACAGGACGTGTGATCAAGAGAGAGGATCAAACAGGAGGCAAAGTGAAGGTATGTAGATACAGATACACAGAAAGTTAAAGGGCCACTGCACAACTTGGAGATGTTATTTTTATTTCGTCTTCCTCCAAGATGGCACCAAGGATGGTCATTCTGGTGCTAGTTTTTTTTTGTTTTGTTTTTTAGGCGTATGGATGCCAACAACAACAGCCAACTAGTTTTTGCTCCCTGTTGGGCTGGAACAAGATCTTGTGAGATAAATTGTCAAGAGATTATCCAGAGATGTGCAGAGGTATAAAAGGATCCCATACATGTGATCCATCTTTTATTCTGTAATTCTAGTCCTGTGAGGTTCACGTCCAAGTTGTGGAATGTTTTCGTACATGAATTCATGTGAATATCTGATTTAAGGTAATATATAATTATTATTAGTATTCATATTTTTGTTTAATTTCCAACTAAAACTCTAAAACTAAACTTTCTGTGATGAAAATAAAATACAACCTCATTGTAGCAGCCAGCACACCAACATTTGGACAGACAATATTACCATAATTAATTAAGAAAGACATTCTGCTGGTTTAGAGTGTGCCTCCTTCTCATTCCGACCTATTTTTCCTCACACGTCTGACAAAAATTGGTAAAAACTCAAACTAAAACTGTTTCTGATTCTTCGGACCACAAACAAATGACTGGAGTCTTTTAAAGCTGTAACCCTGAGGTTTTAGCTTCTGATGACTAGCAGGCTCTGATCAGAAGTGAGAACTTTCTCCAAACAAAAAACAAACAAACAGATTTTTACAGTTGAAACTGAGTCTGATTCAACTCAGAGGCTGATTTGACTCTAAATGGAAATGACACAATGTGATTTTCATTTTTAACCTTCCGGATGCTTCAGAGTTTGTTTTTATCAGATATTAAACAAAAAGGAAAAAGAAAGAGGAACATTAGGTCCCTTCAAAGGGACTATAGGTTGTGTATGTTGTAGAAGGTTCTGCTGCCAAAAGGCACATGCAATAGACAGTTTTCATTTTTCCATCAATTATCTAAAGATAAATTCACACATTTCCAACTTGGTGATTTCTATCCGTGATTAGACACATTTCCTCTTAAGCAGTCTTCATTTAGGCTGCCTATCTGTTTTAATATTATTAACCTAAAATGTGTTGTGAACTCACTCTACTCATGCTGAAGTAGAAGAAATGCTTCTGTCTTTAACGATCATGTCAGATTGTTTCAATGTGAAATAATCTGACATTTCAGTAATAAAGTCTATAAAAACAATTTAACTACTGACTTTACTGCTAAACAAATCAACACAAACGAAAAATGTCATGGGGTCAAAGTTACTGAACTGACAATCTGCAAAAGGTGTTTACAGCATTATTTTTTGTGCAGATATGATTAAAGTCAGCAGTAAGAAACACTGAGCCAGTCTGTCTCTGAATGAAAATGTGAGCATTTTTCTCACTAATTGACTAATGTAATTATGCTGTTACAATGCTTAGCATCTTGGCCAGGTAACCTATTTGTCTTAACTAAACCTTTTGTAAACACACTCAGCTCTGCAGTACTTTTATCAACATGTAAATTGTGTATTTAGTGGAGCAGGTCAGAGCCATAATGAGGTTCTAATAAATCGTGTTTAATGAACTGTGCTGATTATAAATGAGCTGAAGTTGATACATTAATGTTGAGTGTTGGTGAGACGCACAGATGACACGCAGAGGCCAGGCCCTGCTTTTCAAACAACAATCACTGGAACATGAGCATTATGAGCTACAGCAGACTTGGTACAGATCATCGGAATTACTTTTGGTAAAAATTTAAAGGGATGAAACATGACTTTCTCCATAGCAAAACACTATTCAAAATGTTATATCATATTGTCAGAATGAAAATAAATAAATGGTTATTTATAGTTATTAAAGTTGGGGTACTTTATGTTCACAGGATGTAATTATTTCTATTTGTACAAAGGGTTCAGCACACAGTTAATATCCACATGCACTTAAGTTTACAAATATATTTTTACAGACAGCAGTGAAACTGGAGTGAACCACAAAAGCGCTGTTTTGGCTATCTGCTGTATTGATAAACAAAAAAATCCAATGGCAATTTTGTGCTTTTGTGCCTTATTTTGGGGTAATTGCGTCGCTCAAATAAACCTTGTACAACAAAGTATATTTTAGCTAGCTTGATTGCTAATGGTGGTGCACTGTAGCAGAGTGGAAAGAGCTCTGGTTTTGACTGCCGGGTCGGATCAGATCAACATCTCACAATCTCTTTGGGTGGAGTTTGCATGTTCTCTCTGTGTCACCGTGGCTTTTCTCTGGGTACTCCGGTTCCCTCTCACCTGCATGTTTAGGTTAATTGGGCATCACTGTAATTTTCTCATGTGAGTGAATGAGAGATTGAATGCTTGTCTGTCTACAAGTTGGCCACTGTCCAGGGTGTCCCCCTGCCTAAGGCCCAAAGTCACTGGGATAAATCAATGGGATAATGGGATGGGATTATTAATGGGAATGAATGAAAGGATTGCTAATGACACAGGGAGAAAGGTCTATGTAAATGATTAATGTGCATATTGCTTATTCTTGTTTATCTGGTTCTCTGTTGCTTTTTACTTGCTACATTTTAAATATTGCATATAAAGTTGTCAACTTCTATATTTGTTATGAGATGGTAGAAGCTTTTGTTAGGTCTATAATGAGTTGTAAATACTATACAACCAGCCAGTGAACAGTAACAGTGGTGGTGAATGTCTCTGAAAACACATTTACAAATTAAATATTTCATTAAAAGACACACGTGTATTTATCAAAGGGATGTGTTTGGGTTTCAATGCTAAAGATAATTACACTATTGAGGAAAATGAACATAAATAAATACATTAAAATAATGTTCACATGAAAATACTCAGACTTTCTTTAATTTACTTTTGAAATACTCTTTATTTTGTATTTTACATTTACTAAACATTAACATGACACAATGAAGTATGACCAGTGAAAACTAGTGTTCTGTTGAGCACACTGTTCCCAACTTAAACTTTTTCCTATTTCTATCCATCTAACTTGTTAAAATGCAGGGTTCAAACTGCGTCTGCTTTACATAAAATGCTCATTGGCTCAGCGGGCGGTGGATCCGGACTGTTCCCTCCACAGGCTGCGTTTTGCATTAGTCTTGACCCTCACGACAGGAAGCCACTTCAGGAGAAACAAATAGATGTTTTTGTGCACAATAAACCAACCCCATTTACCCCATGTCATAAAGGATTTGGAAGAAACTACAGCTGAAGTATGGGTGAGTGTAAAAGAAGGTTTCTGGTTTATACTTTATTCTCACAGCAGTTTTTTTGGTTGGAAATTGTTTGGATTTTTTTCTGCAGCTCCACCACCTACTCAAATATGTAGCCACACTGCACATAACCAAGGTCTGTGCAATACAATCTGGATTAGAGGATTGTGTTCCTGCGCACACAAATGGATTACTGATGCACTTTACTTCTATACTTTTAACTACTCTGAGTGTCTTTTTTTCCATTGTCCAATAGAATAAAGCCAAAGTGTTTTGAATTGAATAGGGCAAACCATTTATAAAAACAGAATTACTCAAAGTCGTACAAGTTGTCACTTTCTTTAAATTATGAGTGGTGCAAAGTTGTGCATCGCAAAATAAATTATTAAATGAATCAAGATGTGTTGAAAAGCTTTTGATTTCAGTTCCTAATTTGATGTATTTATTTATTTTTCATTAATTTTTTTCCCTTTTTTTTTTAACTTTTCCCAGAATTTTTTAAGGAAGATCAAACTTCAGGAAGGCCATAACACAAAAAATTTAATGTTTTATTCATTTTGCTTTTTTTAATTTATTTTTTTTTTACTGACTTTATGTCATTTAAGACAATTCAATTCTGAAACAGGGTTTTAACTATGAAATGTGTTATATTTAGCATAATTCACACGTGTCTGATGAATCCTTGTTCTCACCATGGGTTTTCTCCGGATACTTCAATTTCCTCCCGCCTACAAAAACATGCATGTTTAGGTTAATTGAGCAGCATTCAATTTCCCCTGAGAATGAATGAGAGAGTGAATGAGAGAGTGATTGGTTGTCTGTCTAAGTCTGCGACAAGTTGGCTACTTTCCAGGGTTTTTGCCTGCCTTAAGGCCAAAGTTACTGTGATAGGCTCCAGTCACCTGCGAACCCTAACGGGAACAAGCGGTAGAACATGTAGGAATGAATGTTTCTATTTTGCTTGGATTCGTAGTATAACATTTCAGGTCGAAAACATAATAGATTAAATCAGTGACGTCCACCAGAGAGTTTCATTTGGCCCCTGAAGAGGTCTTGAATTTTGTTAGTTTATTAGCAGTCTCTGTCTGATTAGGTTTGAGAGACTACGAAAGTGCACCAAGAAAACCAGTACCTCATAATTTCCAAAACACAAATCTTCATTTTGCTGCAAATGCACTTTTAGATGCAAAGTAAAATAGGCTTGGCCCTTTCCATGCAACAAAATCATTGATACTGAACTTGCAAAAATGCATTATCTTTGATCTGCTCAAGAAAAACATCGACACCACTGGATTAAACATACTTTATTTTATAGAATGTGTTTGCAATAATGACAATTTGCTACACCAATGATCACCACCTTACCCTCCACTGCTTCTGGATTCAAATATGGCCCTTGGGAACAAATAATAATTGCCCAGCCCTGTTTTATGAGATGCTAAAACAAAAGTACTGGAGCATGTCTGGAGATGTATAATATTAGTCCTTCAGAGAGACAAAGTGCAGCAGTGACAGTAAAAGTAAACTGACTAAATGTAACCGCTCCCACCTCTGCTTTTGATTGATACCAACAGAATGTCCCTGGTGTGTCCAAGCCTCCCTGTGCCTCTGTTTCGGTGGCTGGTCTTCAGACTCCACTGGACTAATTGGTCTGCAAATCTACCGAGATTTATTCAGTGACAGGCTCAGGCTTCCAACAGGCTCGACAGGGGACTGCCGTGAAACTAAGACAAATAACATGGAAGTGTGACTTTAAATCAGGTGTTTGAGAGACACAGAGAGGGAAGCTGTTTTTCCATTAGGCTTTTGCACAACTTTATTGGTCTGCTCCAAAATGTCAAAACAACTCAATTTTGCTATTATGTCACATCCAAACTTGACAAAATGTTTGCTTTGGGCTGTCGAGATTACATGTTAAGACAATGTAAACCCACATTTTGAGGCATTCAGCAAATTTGAGTCCAGCACTGAGACTTTCAGGCGTTCACTAGTCAACTGACTCTATGTTCTGCAGTTTCATTGAAGAGTTGAAGTCGCTTGTTTCCGGCTTTTTTTCAAAGATTCGGTCACTTGTTGTTTTCTGAAAATCAGACCAAAAGTCCAATAAAAATGAACTTTTGTGATCAAGTCCACGCGCATTTTATGAACTACAACTCATAATACAAGTCTGGTTTAACTTGAACAATACATTTAACAAACTACATATTAACGGTTTTCAGTTATGACTCAACAGTGAGCTTAAGAGGCTCTTTTATCATCTTTCATTCAGTAATGTTGTTTTAAAGACCTGACACTGTCCGCATTATTTTTCTGATCCTCGCAATGAAATGTGATCTATATTGATCATAGACATATAATTACTAGCTGCGCATTCAGCAGCTCTGTTCAGTAGATGTGGTGACACAAATCAATAGAACACAATGGCAGAAGTTGCACTTTTATGAATAAAACAAGCTAAAACAAGCAATTTCAGCAAAACCATGAGCAAAACAGACTGATTTGTGTTTTAAGAAGCTTTTCTAAATAAAATTCAGACATCTCTCATCTTGAAGTTCCCTAGTTTTATACACAAAGTTTATCTACAATAAAATATTAAAATATTGTTAAACTAATCAATAACTTGTAACAAGGTTCTGACCTTTGCTAAACGTGGTCAGTAGGTTTGTACCAGCTGACATTCTCTGGATCTTTCATAACTTGCGTTTTTTGAGGGCTAATGCTAACGGTTATAGGGAAATAAACAAGGGAACGCACTGGACTAGCTTAACTGTTACCGAACTAGCTCAGATGCTAAGTGTTCGATATCAGTCGAACTGTGCATCTACTATTTATATGTCTATGATATTGACCGTTCTAGTGACCATCGCTACTCACTACTATTCCTGATGCATTGTGGGAGATTTTGAGTGCACTACTTTTTGACCTGCTGGACATTCGGACACCACTACAAAATGGCGTGACCCCTGAATAGTGCGCTAGATAGTGAATAGTGTGGACATTCAGACATAACTTTATACTATGGTCAGTAAGAATTCCAGTGTTAACTTGTGTGCATCATTTTTGTATTCATACACACATATAGTTTGGCAGGTTAATTCACCAACAAATCAGTGCCCTGATCAGGTCTCTACGGCAACGCGCAACTGTTAACAGTGCGAGATTGAAAACTCTGCTTTCAGCGGGATTATGTTGAGACTTTTACTGTGCAGGGGGTCCGGAGGGACAATGATGACAATAATAGGAGAAGGGCTAAGTTTAGGGAAAGAGTTAGATTAATGGGTAAGGTTAGGAAAGTGTGGCTAAAGGTTGAGATAAAATTTAACAGGGTTCCCAATAAGGAGGTTGTAGGTTCAACTCCCAGGTTGGACCATACTAACATCTCACGATCTCTCTGGGTGGAGTTTGCATGTTCTCTCTGTGTCACCGTGGGTTTTCTCCGGACTCTCCGGTTTTCTCCCATCTCCAAAAACATGCACGTTTAGGCAGATTGGGCATCACTGTAAATTCATCTTAGTGAGTGAATGAGAGAGTCTATCCATGTGACAAGTTGGAAACTGTCCAGGGTGTTCCCCGCCTAAGGCCCAAAGTCACAGAGATAGGTTCCAGTTACCCGCGACCCCTAATGGGATTAAGTGGTAGAAAATGAATGAATGAATGAAAAAAATTTACAGCTTAAGCCCATTTAGCAACAGTAATTAATTTATTACCAAGGCAACCAGCACACTTCTATCCCTCCAGACCAGACTATCTAGTACTAACTCTTTGGATTGACAGTTTACCAGACCTATAGATAATGAGGTACCTTGTTTTCTATTGGCCAATGTTTACTGGCCTCAGCATGTCCACAATGTACAGTATATAGTTTTATGCTTCTTTGTTTCTGTTTATCATAAATACAAAGTCGTTTTTTTGAAAATCCTCTACATCGATTCCTGCATTTTGTATCCTGAGCTGAACTTCTAAAATGCTATTTGGTCTTTTTTCAACCACGAAACACAAATGAAAACTTCCCGGTACAGTGAACCTCTATTATACTATAGCTTTGACATTTTAAACAGCAAGTCAATGGACCGGTTTCTAATATTGTGCTATATTAGATCAATATAGAGGTTTGCCAAGAGAAAAGGTTAGTTTAGTCGTAAATACACAGTATGCCTTCAGCAAACAAGAAAACAGAATAGTCTATTTCAGTTAAATTAAGCATAACTCTAGAGCACTGCTTTTGTATTTGTTATGTAAAACTATGCTGACAGACGCATTCAGATTCCAGGTATAAAAGTGTCAGTGTTTTTAGCTCATTCTGAATCCCATTGTTCAATTTTTTTTTGACAAAAGCTTTTCTCACATGTGGAAAATGACTGTGACTTTGCAGAGGCGACATGTTTGGACACTAATGAGTTCTTGTTCTGGTTTTTATTCCACCGCTCGACTCACTTCTCTGTCACTTGCTCTGTGTCTCTCTCTTTCTCGTTCCTTCTGGTTATTCTGGGATCTGATTTTTGGTTGTCTGTTTCTAACTTTTCTTACATTCTCGCTTTTCATTCTCAAAGTTGTGTTCATCGTGTGATACCACAACATTCTAGGATTCCCCCAAAAACTTTTACAAACAATCTCTATGCTGCCTGGTCTTGTGATGCTCACTCAGTCAAAGCATGTGTTTATCATTCTGACTATTTTGTGTCTCTGTGTTAAAATCCACATTCACAAAATGCAGTGTCTGTCCTCTCATGTTGTTTAAAATAACCAATACACTAGCTCAGATCTGGGCAAACTGCGGCCCGGACCTTTGTTTTAATCAGTATTACTCTTTACACTGCAAACCGTTATTATCTAACAACTAGAATTCAAAATATTCATACCAATTTTAGTTATTTTAGCCAGATTAAATTACAATGGCTAATTATAAGATAGTTTAACTTGAATCAAATTTGCAAATATTTTTAAAATAAACACCCCAAAAACGAATAAATTAAACCAATTTAACCAGAAATAAATAAAGGTAAAAATCCAGATTTCTAGAATTACATTTTTGCAGTGTATATTTATTTGATTGTACTGGCTATGAAGCATGTGTTTGCACTTGTTTTCTATACACAATACATGGACACATGTAATATAAGTAGCCTATTTTTTATTCAAAATATACTTGCAAGAGTAACACATTCTTATATAAATAATTGTGGTCCGGCCCTTTGTCACTAGTCTGGATTCAACTATGGCCTTCCCCAGCATTAGCTTGTCAAAGTTCCACGCTAGTTGTCAAGGCCCTAGAGGTAATAGTATCACTTCCTGTGGCTCCTGCAGAAGTTTAGAGCTAGATAGTCGAGTCCAGAGGGACAGAAGTGAGCTGGTTGCCTTGGTAATGAGTTTTTTTGTTTGTTTTTTGTTTTGTTTTTTTTACTGTTACCAAACAAGCCTAAACTGTTAGATTTTTTATCTCAACCTTTACCCAAACCTCTTTCCCAGGTTACCCTAACCCTTTTCTCAACCTTATCCTTTCTCCTAAACTTAAATAAACACTGTCACTCCGGACCAGGCTATCTAGCATTTAATTTAGGCCAATAATGTAACTGTGCCATTAGTGCAGCATTATTAGTAAGACTGTGTGTTAAACCTTAGATGAGTTCTGCTAACATATCCAAGGTAAGGACATTAGGCTGGCAGTATATAAAGTGAACTCCTCGGTAGTGACGCTTGGTTTTAATGTATTGTCTGAGACCAAAGCCATTTTTTTAAACAGTTTGTAGATTGTTTTTGACATGTCTACATTTCAGCAACCTGAATGCAGAAGAACAATCGTAGAACAATCAAAAGAGAAGGACTATGAACTCGAGGGATGAGTAGCCTGGTGACTTATTTAGGCACAAGTGAGTTGCTATTCTTTCTCTCGAAGTCAAGATAACAAACTTATAGTACTGTATATAAACACAGAAGAAACTTTACAGATTTTGAAGATTTGGATGGGACTGAAAAAAACATTTCATGGACTACATTGCACTGTGTAGCCTTCGACTCAATGAATATTTTGAAGTCATTCTATCATAGCACTAATTTTGTCTTCTCTACCCAGCTCAGTCTGTATCTAATATTAACAAGCTTGAAACGATGGCTTTAAACCTTAATTTTACCTTGAATGAATAGAGCAAATCATTGCACAGTAAAAGTTAATTCACGAGCAGTTTAAAAGACCCAATAATTCAGCCAAGTGTATTTAAGAAAAAGTCATAAATATCTACTGAAGTTAATCAGGTGGTGTGGCGATGTTTACGACGTATTCTTAAATTTCCCGTGGATTTACCGGCGTCATTTCGGCGGCCGTATAATGACCTACCTTAAATCTGAGGACCACACTTGCAGAGAGGAGTAATGGTAGCGAGCAGCCACAGTAAATACAGTTTTAATTATCCACAAGTCGATGGGAAACGCGTGGAGACTGGGGCGTAATCACGTCATAAAGTGTGTGTGCAGCGGTGCGGGTGAAGAGCAGAGGCCAAAGTGACCAAACAGTTGTAATTTGCAAAGTCAAAGATGTTTATGATCAATGCAAAACAGGACAAGACAAAGAAGGGCTGTGCTATCGCTCAAATTGAATGGGATTTTTAAAGGAGACTGTCAGAGTTGCCTAGTCGGCTTTTTTCGAGAGACTTCAGGGTTTAGAAAGTTGCTTGTGAATTTTGATGGTCGTGAGTTGCATTTTTTGGGCTTGAGCGTGCATGCCACTTTTATGCCATAAAAGAGAAGATCTTTGGCCGTTTTCCCAAGTTTGATCCAAAGAAAAAATCAATAATAACTGAAATATGGTCTTTTATTAGAGAAGTTCCTAACCTTTCAAAATCACAATTCCAGCAACTCACCACAAAAGATTTAAATGTGTAAATCCAATCAAAACTGGGTTTCACTTTTATTTTTTTATTTATTTTTTTATTTTTTATTTCAGGGACAGTTCATATCAATAAACATTTGCATGTAAATATGCCAGAGTTAGCCCAAGGGCTATTTTTCATCTGTAGTCCCATAGACAGATGTAACCTGTCAACCTGCAGGAAGTAAAAAACACAACAATATTATTACAGAGTTATAATACAGTATAAAATCCTTCTAATATATAATTATATACAGTCACATACAGTCATCTCCAGCTACATACATTCACCTATGTTCACACACAGGCACAAGAATCCCATTCAAACACATTCAGCACTATACAGTCACATATTCACATGCAGCCAACAACATAGAAGCAAAAGTACCACACAAGAGACAAGATGGCGGCAGGGCATCGAGAGGTGGACGTCAGTTACAGGACTGATTCTCAACTAACCATTTCTTTAACTGGAATTTAAATGAAATGTAGGTGGAAAGTTTTCTAATTGTGACAGGCGTGGCGTTCCAGTCATGAGCAGCTCGTACAAAAAAAGGTGGTTTGTCCAAAGAGACTTTTCCTGAGGGGGATGATACAGTCCCCTCTTGATGCCCCCTTATGGTTCTGCTGTGCTCTAGGTTTCTGATCTGAATGTACTGTGAGAGTGGAGGAGATGACAAGCCATGAATGATTTTATATATTGGACAGAGATGAGCATATTTAACCATGTATTCATAGGAAAGTAGTTTATGTTTCTGCAGTATTGGACAGTGGTGATATGACTGGGATTTCCGATCCAGAGTTTTGATGGTGCGTTTGTAGAGAGTGAATGGGTTTCAAGGCTGTAGTGGTAGCGTGAGACCAAACAGTTAGACAGTAGGTAATGTGAGAGAGTATCATTGAATGCATGAACTTTTTTGCCGATATGGACATTTGAGGTTGGATATATCTGAAGTTGTTAAGATTGAATTTAATGCGATTACGGACCAGTTTTATGTGGGACTTGAATGAGATTTTAAAATCAAGGATGACGCCGAGATATTTATATTCTGTGACGACCTGGAGTCGCTTTCCGCCCACGCGGACATCAGGGTCAACGTCTGAGCTGGTATGAGATTTGTTAAAGAACATGGTGACTGTTTTGGATGTGTTTAACTGTAGGCATGACTGCTGATTGATGTTATTAGTTTTTCAGCAGTTCTTATTGAAATTGACTACAACACACTGTTTACAAAGTAAATATACTATGAAATACAGAGTAATATTTGTCAAATTACATGTTGAAATCATCTTGCGACCCCCAGATTTAGTTTTGCGACCCACTGTTTTAGCAAATTATCATTTTTCAAAGCCTGTATTTGTAGTTTAGTTTATAATTTTCTACACTTTCTACAAAGGCTGGTGAGATCGAGCTTCATGTACCAGAAATATGAAACCAGAATCAAGAACTTATTTGAGACATTAAGAATTTGCAATATATCTGTGTCACTAAAAAGGAAAACCAATAAACACCATTTCCAAATTTAAGTTAACGTCGGATTCTGCAACTTTTAACAGCAAAAGAGCCGCAACGCCATTATTAAAAGAAAACTATCAAATTGTAAAAAATATATATATACAAAATATTTACAAATTATACAAAGTATGCCTCCAAGAAAAAGCTTAAGGAAACACTCCCCCACTTCTTGCTTGTTGCTGCATTTTATCAGAATGTGAGTGCTGATAACCATGAAGAAGAACACTTGTAGGGCCCCGATACACAGACAAGTATTGTATGTGCACGTTGGGTGTGCAAAAGAAAAAGTTCAACCCAAAAGTGTGCTGTGACTCATAAAAGCTTGGGAAACCCTGGAATAAAGCATACAAAAGGTAGAGAGGGACTAATGAGATACGATCACTGGACTTTCATGTTGTGTTACATTCCCATGTGTCTCATTATTTAACATTGCCTCACGTGGAAGCTGAGGATCAAATGATTTTGTCTGGCTCCAACAAATCCTCATTTGTTAAGATAATATTTTGCAAGAAGTCACAAGATGTAGGCTTCACCTTCAAACCTCTGAAGAGAGTAGACCTAACTGTTCTTCATTTCTCCAAAAGCTCTTTTAATAATGCTTTTAATAATGTCTTCGAGTCCCTGTGTTTACATGAGAGCTTATAGATAACATATAGATAACTTAATTCTGAAAAAAAATATATTCTGCTTTAAAAAGATCTTGTGGACACTCAATTCCTATTGAAAATTACTGTTTAGATTTCAGTTGAATTCCAAAGTAAGTGGATGGTTTATTCCACTTATAAATTTCAGTGACTTTATAATGTAACAAGTCAGTGTAATTCCTCATTTGTCCAAGAGTGTTCCATAGTAGAAAGGCATCAAAGTTGTCATCTGGACAGTTTATTCAAAGATCAAGACGTTTCGACTTTCATCTGATAGACGTGACCTAAGACTAGCTGTATTTATAATAAACTGACTTTGACCATAACCGGCTACAAAGTCAATTTACTATAGAGGGTTTTTTTTTGTTTATCAACACAGGCGATGCATGTGTACCTGAACTGCAGAAAAAGCCGCCCTGGCGGCTGGAGTGTCAAAAAGAACCGTTGTCAGCTAACAAGAGTTTATCACTGCAAAAACAAAAGTTATGCTGCTAAATAAAAATTTGTAAATGAAATTCGACTGTACAACACTTGAAGGTTACATTCAGGTGAGTGAAAAAAGGTGAGAAAAACATTGCCTCAAGCTTCACGATACAGACTTCTGTTAGAACGGTTAATACCAGATTGAAATAGCTGCTCTTGTCCCGTTTTGTTGTTTTAGTCAAAGAAGTTTCACCAGCTAACCAGATGGAAAGTGACTCTTTCTGTATGAAGCATGCGCAGTAGGCAGAAAAGTGATGTCGATCGAAAATCCCTCTACATATACACTCTTAGGGCACTTCCATCCAATTGAAAAAAGCTTTTAGATGAGAGAAACATCTCGATCTTCAGATAAGTTATCTAGATGACAACTTCTAAACCTTTCTACTATTTATCATGTAACTGTTTATTATTAGGCCCGAGCCCCCAGCAGGGCGTAGGGCCTATTGATTCTGCAACGATGATGCCTGGGCGAAGCCCAGGCATCATCGTTGTCAAGTGTCTTGCTGATCATGATGGCTGGGCGAAGCCCAGCCATCATGATCAGCCACTACCCCGCCCCTGCGAGAGCTACAAATTAGCCCATGCCGAAGGCATGGGATGTGTATACTTACTTCTGCTATCACAAAAACAGTCAACAATGAGTGCATGGCCGAAGGCCATGCACTCATTGTTGACGAAAGCAGCGCTAAGCGCAAAAACCTTAAAACTCAACTCCTGGCATCAAGTCCTACTCAGTAACTCATGCCGCAGGCATGAGTTCTCCTTGTTCCTGCTAAAATGCATGGAAATCAATGGGGAGTCGATGACAAGCCCGACTTCAACAGCGCTCGTCAGTCACATTCCACCCCACGGGGACGTGCGCACGGCCGAGAGCTTTCCGAAAATGTATATTATGTTGTTGCCGTGGCAACGGCTATATTGTTTTTGCTTTTTTCTTTATTATTTAGGCCCGAGCCGAGAGACGAAGTCCCGGCGAGGGACTAATTGGAATTGCGTCCGGGAGGGGGAAAATCGCGAAAACGACGCAGTAAACGACGACGCACGTGCCCGGGAGTGGTGTCGAAAATTAGAACTCAGTAAGCTCTAATTGTGAGTGAAGACCGCGCGAAAAAATAATGAAAGACGACTCGGTAGCGCCCCCTCGAAAATCAAATAACATTGGGCCAATGAGAGCCCGGTGCCGAAAAAAGTCGCAGTAAAAATATGAAACCCGGCCCGAAAAATAGTTCATGTCCGAACATGAAAAAATCATATTGTGGCCCCGCCCTCAAGTGAACAGGAAGTCGGCCATCTTGGATCAAACGCGTCACGGGCAAAAGTGCATTACCTCATACTTGTGACCACCACGTCCACAATTTTGGTCGCAAACACGTCAAACTTGGCCAAAACACACTAAACCCATGTGGAATGAAATCAATGGTTTGAAATTTTGATATCATGTTTGGTATGGTCACGGTGATTTTTTAACAAAATTGTAAAAATTTTGAAATTTTGAAAAAATATTTCTTTTTGCTAGATTTTTTTATGGGAAAATGAAAATAGAGCGTTTGTGCACATTTGGAACCTGAACACGACGATATGCATATCAAGAGGATATGTCATAAAATGGCCCAATAGCGCCCCCTTTAATTTTTATTTTCAAAAATTCGTACAGGACAAACCGTTTGGCGTAGACCTGTGAAAAAATTCACAGAGGGCTCATTTGTGATGGGGCACAATGTGAGAAAGTTTCAGGATTCTAGCTTTTGTAGTTTAGGAGAAAAATAATAGGAAAAAAAAAAGTTTCCGTTATTATTATTATTATTATTATTTATTATTATTATTCTGTCGAAATAAACTCAATTTTGACCCCCTAAACGTTAACGAAAACTAAATTATTTGTGACCCAAAATTAAAGGTCGGCGAAAATTTTTTTTTTTTATACAGCAAAAAAATTAATGTGCCAAAATGACTCGCTAGCGCCCCCTCAAAAATCAAAAAACATTACGGCAATGACAGAGCTTTTTTATCGCAGACTAATGAAATTTGGCAGAAACATAGCTTGTGTCAAGACAAGTAAAAAATTACATTACGACCCCACCCTAAACCTTTCAGGGCGTCGGCTATTGTGGGCGGAACCTGATTTTTTTGAAATTTTTCTTCTCACGTGTTATTTTTTCCCATTTTTGTTTTTATGTGTAATAGGATGACAAATCGGAACTGTCATCATCAGACCCTTGTGCCTATGAGTTTTTTGATAGATTTCTGATATCTTAAAAAATGTGGGTGTGGCCACGCCACAATTCACAAGTGACATTTTCCAATGCGTTCAAATTTGCGTATTTCTTACATGCAGAGTTCTATTCTCCGGCATTAATATACGTTTTGTTCAAAATCGCAAGCCGCATCTAACGATATACTTAAAAAAAATCTACAACGTCGAATTGCTCCACAGCGCCCCCTTGAAAATTGCATTGAGCCCAAAAATTTAGTTTGTCGGAAACGCATGAAATTTGGCACAGACATCCTTCTCAGCTGTCTGAACGAAAAACCCAATGGGAGCAAACCTCTATCTGCAAGCGTGTTGCCATGGCAACGTAAAAACGACAAAAACCCATGTTATCCAATGGAGACGCAAAACTTTTTGAATGGGGAAAAAATATTTTCCTTTCAAAGGAAGCTGAAATTTGATACACACATTATGGTTCACATTCTGAACAAAAAAGTCAATCATGACACGCCTCTATCTTGAACCGTTTTAACACAGCGCCCCCTTACTTTTGAATGGGATAAAATTTTTTGTTTAACCAAAATGCATCAAAGTCACCACATTAACTCTCCACATCAAACTGAACAAAAAACCCAATGGGACTATATGTTTATCTGCAAGCGTTTGGCCATGGCAAAGGAAAAAATGCAAAACCCATGTTTTTCAATGGAGAACTGACAGATTTGGCCAGAGTGGAGGGTAGGGTGAGTGGTAGGGTGGAAATTTTTACTTCGTCCTAGAAAGCTGAAATTTGACACACACATTCTCCATCCAATACTGAACAAAAAAGCCAATGCAAGCATAGCCTTATTTTAAACCGTGTTACCATGGCAACGTCAAACATTTCCCATTGAAATACATAGAAAACATTCACATTGAATGAAAAAAATTACTTTGTCATAGAGACTTGAAATTTGGCACACTTATTGCCTTCGGGATGCCGAACAAAAAGGCCAATGAAAGCATACCTCTATCTTCAAACGTGCAGCTGTGACAATGTCATCATTTGTCCTTTCAGTGAATAGAGTGTAGCAATAGGGAAGGAGTGCTGTAGGCAGAAAACGCACGTGGACGAGAGTCGGGCCCGTCGCGGTGGCTCGTAGCCCGCGGTGGCTCATGCTCCGCGGTCGCAAGGGGGGCGAGGGCCTATATCACCGCGCGCGGTTTTAATTATTATTATTATTTTTTTTATTATTATTATTCTTTGTTCTGCTCTTTGAGCTCTAATTTGACCCCCTGAACACACTCAAAAACTCACCGAACTTTTCCCAAAATTCAGAACCGGCGAAAAATTTTGTTTTTTATAGGTTTCGTTTTCGCCCATAAAAAAATGGCGCGACAGCGCCACCTACAAAAATCAATTTACATTGGGCCTATGGGAGTCGGTCAGACACAAACTTTGGCGTATGACCACGAAATTCGGTACACGCATTCTACTAAGGAAGCCAACCATAAAAGCCTATCATGGCCACGCCCCCTGACGTAGCGTTTGGCCGCCATATTGGATTACAAGTCCCAACGCGCTGAGTCAGCGTTTTTGCTCATGTCGCACTTTGACAAACTCCTCCTAAGGCATTTCGCCCACTGACCCGAAAATCAACTACACAAGTGGGGCATCTTAAGTTATCAAAATTTCTTTTTTAGGTCATGCGGTTTCAGTGCGGCGCAGCCGCACATTTTAGCAAGCATTTTTGCGCAACATGAAAAACTATTTTGCCTACAGTTTCTAAATAGTTGGTCCGACTGAAATCAAACCAATTATGCGTTTGTTACATTTCATGGCCTTGACACACTCGTTGTGAAAAAATTGGAATCGGCGCGATAGCGCCCCCTACAGAATGAAAAAACTGTTAACATGGGAGGTCAAATTTTTACTTTTTCCGAAATGCATGAAATTTTACCCAAAATTCCTTTGGGTCCTCCCGATCAAAAAAGCCAATGGGAAGCATGTACTTTTTTTATCCGCGTTGCCGCGGGAAGGCGTGCAAGCGCCCATGTTATTCCAATGGCATTTTCGCATTTCCTTCAAGTCGCATTTTGTCGAACTCCTCCTACAGCGTTTGGCCCACAGGCCTCCAATTCGGTGCACATGAACTTCACAAGTGGGAGAGCTTAAGTTATCCAAATTATTTCAATATGTCTTTCGGTTTAGGTGCGGCGAAGCCGCAAATTCTGCCCAAAATCAGCCAAATGCGCTCAAATCCCCATGTTATCCAAATGAGCATTTTTTTACCAATTTTGTTTTCTCCATAAAATTGGATTACTTTCACCAAAGTTTGTGAAATTTGGCACAGTTACTCTTCATGACACCCCGAACAAAAAAGTCCAACGGTCCGAAGCTGTATTTTGCACGCTGTTGCCGTGACGACGCAGCGCGTAAGCGCTGCTCTTCTGATATACTCTGTATTGTCACGAGGATCTTATGAGCCACTAACACCATATCACACACTGCCTAAGGGCGCGTCAGCGCCATCCTTAGGTATGAGCAGGTCCGAGTAGTTGGAAGCACGGCCCGCGAGGGCCGTTGGAATGCCGCTTGCGGCTTTAATTAAAACTATTAAGTTTGCACTGCACACGCTTGTTGCTTACTGACTCGGTGGCGCACTGCAAGATGGAAGCATGGACCTGAAACTTTTTTTACCTGTAAATGCGCTAGATGAGCTACAAATAATGAAAAGAGTGGACGACAGAAAACATGAAACATTAACCTTTTCAAAAGGGCAGCGTAAAGTTTTGAACAAAGAGTGTACGTGAACACAGACACTGCGCTGATCCAAAACACGTCCAACAAACAAACCCAGGTGAAGTTGAGCTTTTTTTTTTTTTTTTTTCCCAGTAGAGGCAATAACTTAATGATGTATGTGCGCTCCCTGTCCAATCAGAGCTCTTCCTAACCCCCAGGCGATGAGCAAAATTAAATGTAAACTTTTATTAAAAATTGTTTCCATATAGACTATAATCACAAGCTATTGAATTCAGAACGTGGCCAGTGGGTGATTTTAGCAGAAAATCTGCACTGAAGTTTGTGTACCTCAATGACTGATCCATGCTTTGGCCCTCCTCCTTCAACCGTGTCAAAGTCTAATCCATCCCACACAAACAAACTATTTTGAACTATCTGTGGTTGGGTTCAATTGGGCACGTCCTTAATCTGAGAACTGCACCATTCAGTGAATTCATGATTGTAAGAGTAACCAGAGAGCAGATGTGTTTTATCCCGGAACAGTTCAGTGAAAGAGCTGCACACAGTCAGAAAAGCAGAATTAAAAGGATCACATTTTCAAAAGACTCATACATTCTTCATTCAAAGCGCACTTAGCCCCGTATTTTGGTGAGTCTGATTGTTGTTACTCTGTGTACTCGACTCCAAGCATATGTGAAAAGAGGTTTACGAAATGGAGAGGGTTTTTTTCTGGACGGCCAGGTTGTACTGTAGCATAGGAGTTCATTTTATTCTGTTTTGTGGAGTGTCCCTTTTATGTACAAAGCTATTCAAGTTCTCTTGTGCACCTGATATACTCCAGGCTCTTGTGTGTGACTGAACATTGTGTTATAACCATGTCAAGGTCTTCAGTTTTCTGCATGGACGGAAGAAAAGGTCCAATAATGCAACAGAGCAAGGTTTGTTCTCAAATATAAAGCTAAAACTTTACTTAATTGAGATAGTTATGTTACTGAGCAGTGAAAAGCCAAAGGAACGCTACTGAAAACAAGTATGGATGCACTAATGGAATACCGGAATCAAATATAAACTCAGATCCAGGCGTTTTAACTGGGCTGGGTATCAGTTTTATAATATCAGTTAGCAAATGTCCTGATGATCTTTTAATTTGGCTGTTGTTGTTGATTATTGTTGCCAATTGTTAAAGGTCTATACTGTACCTGGAACGTACAATAAATCCCCCCAGTAGTTATCTACCGGTAAATCTTAACCTACCCCAAGAACTAAATCTAATAATTTTAGTGACTTGAAGTCTAAACTTACCTGTTCAGTGCAAAGAAAATGTTGATTATTTTACGTTTGGGCCTTTTTGTAAAAAAAAAAAAAAAAAAAAAAATTGTTGAACATATACATTTTATTTCAAACAGTACTTAGTGGTCTAATTTTCTCTCAAAGTGCTGCATTTATCATACTTTTGAGTGAAATACACAAAGTTGACTAAATTTACAACTAAAAAAAGTAGGGTGCACAGTAGCAGAGTGGTTAGAGCTCTGTTCCCTAAGGCCAAAAGTTACTGGAATAGGCTCCAGTACCTGTGACCCCTAACAGGAAAAAGCGGTAGAAAATGAATGAATAAGTTAGCTACCTCAACTTTAACTGACATTGGCAGACCAACATGCTTTACTTTTCAGAGTTGTGAAAAACGTCTAAACAGGAGATGCAAACCTGCACATACTGTATAAGGATGCCAAAGACTTCTTTGTTTGTTTGTTTTCTTAATTTGACCCATTATTCTTTACCTCAAGGGTGTCTCTCCAAGAGCTGAACGTCACAGAGCAGCCTCGGGGACCAATAGTCGTGCTAGGCTTGGTCTGTACCATAGCTGGAGAATATTCTCTAATGTGCATGTTTTGATTTGTCAGGGAAATCAGAGAGTCAGGTGGAAATCCACCCAGACGGGGAAAAACAAACAAAACAAAAGTCGGGCCACATGAGAGTTAAACCCACAACCTCCTTACTATGAAAGGAGAGTGAGTCATGAGAAAATTTAATAATTGCTCAGATTCTCATCAGTGACATGGGCCTAACTTTTACTGCTTTAAAAAGATTAAATGACCATAGCTTGCATTTCTCTAAGCTTCCAAAATATTAATCATGATGAGCTAAGAAGCGACCAACACTTGGACAGTAGAAAGAGAGTATTTGCTGATAATAAATATCTGATATCACAGTAATACATTACCATCCGTATACCCTATACTTAACTTACACCTGGAGCTACTGTTCATTCTCACGTCTCACTTCTGTGCTCCTCCGACATCATCATCACCAACAGCCTGACAATTGCCATGTTAGTCCCAATTTCAAATAAACGACATGACAATCAGCGCACTAATGTCGTTGGACGCAGAAATCCCTTATCGAGGCTCCACAGTGAGAGGAGTTCACTTGAGCGTCGTCGACATGTTCCTGGTTTCCACAGCCGTCTCCATGGAAACTGCTGCTGAATACCGGCTGTATAATTAGCCCTGTGCTCCACTATGGGCCGCTCTGCTGTCTGCTTTGACTGAGGCCAGGCTGGGCCATTCTGTCACTGTGAACGAGACCACGAGCACACGTGTTTCTTCAGACTACACACGGAGTGACGTCAAGGAAAAGTTGTGATTTATGTTATGCAAACTGACCATGTCTGCTTATCAAAAAAATATTTACTTTCATTCACACTTGTTAAGTACATAATTCATCATTTCTGCTCATCCATTTTTTTTTCCTTTTTTTTTTATTTATTTTTTGCTTGATCCCGTAAGGGGTGGAGCCAATCCCAGAAACTTTGGGCCTTAGACGGGGGGAACACCCTGGACAGCGACCGACTTGTTTGCAGAGTTAGACAGAAAAGCATTCACTCACTGGGAAATTTACAGTGATGCCCAATTAGCCTAACCTGGCCAGCCAGATTATCTCGCGATATTTGTGAATTCCAGCCGCCTGATTGAGACGGCTGTTAGCGTCCCGGCGCCGCCGCTGAGTCACATTCAAGCTCAACAAAGATGGTGGCTCCCGTGAATGTACGTGTTTCTGCTGCTTTTGATGCGGTTTTAGCAGAAATACGGAGTAATTTCTTTTTGAAAGAAGAGCCGGACATTGGATACACCATTACGAGTTGTTGCTGTGATTGGCTAAAAAAAAAAGGTAGGCCCCACACCCAATCAGCTCAAAGTATTTCACTAAACGCCCTACCTTTTCTCGAACACTTTCAGCAAGTCAAGTTCCAGATGGATATAGTGAGAACTCAGAAGTTCAACACAGATCCATCTGGCGTGAGCCAGGTTACAATTAACCTAAACATGCATGTTTTTGGAGGTGGGAGGACACCAGAGTACCCGGAGAAAAGCCAAGGTGACATCAGTGTTTTCTTTTCTGGCTGGTCAATACAAACAGACACACAGAAAATCAGAAACAGCAGGAAATTGAGACACCTGGAGGAGAACCACAGTGAAAAAGAGATCCACTGGACTGACACATAGCCAAAGTCTTCAATTATGTTGATGTAACTTTTATAAAAAAGGGCTTTTTATTGAGTGATATATAAACTGAAATGAACAAAGAACACAT
Source organism: Mugilogobius chulae (assembly GCA_038363315.1). Lineage (NCBI taxonomy): Eukaryota > Metazoa > Chordata > Actinopteri > Gobiiformes > Gobiidae > Mugilogobius > Mugilogobius chulae. Next base: position 21,398,943 of record CM076400.1, on the reverse strand, counting down.
CTGCAAGTTTATCAGCTCACTTGAACTATGCATTTAATAATTGTCTGCATGTGGTAATAGAAGCCTTGCCTCTGTCTCAATAACAAACCTCTGTGCCTTAGATTAGCTTAACATATCCTGAGTCTGTACTGTGTATCATAAGTGGTGTTGCTTGGCTTGTTTTATTACAGCTAAAGTGAAGCAACAAATAATATTATGCATTGAACAATGTAAATCTGGACAGTTTGTGTTTTCTGGGGTTCATTAATTAAAAATGATTCAAACAAGCATGACTGAAGCGCAGTGCAGCTCCAGGTGTATGTAGCTTTTAATGAGGGAATGATGTTATACGCTCAACAAGACAATTCTCATTGAACCTTTTACACCGCAAATAAAAAAGGTTCCTAGGTCAGTGAGGTTCTGGACAGAATCCAATCCCCCTAAAGGCCAATGCAAATGCAACACAGAAGTACATTATGGCTTCATTTTTGAAGTGGTAAAATTGCTAGAGTGACCCAGATGGAACAAGCCTCTCCCGTCACGTAGACAGCACATGGAGTTACACCTGGAGAGAGGCAAGAAGAGACTGTGGCACGAATAATAATGGACAAAGACAATGAGCACAGAGTCGACAGATGGAAGTGACAGGTTTGAAGCAGACAATGTGGATGAGTGTGAGAAGAAGACAGAGAGAGGGAAAGGAAGACAGAGAGAAAGGAAGGAATAAGAGGCAGGGAAGGAGAGGTGGGAGAACAGGTGAGAGGAAAGAGAGAGTGAAGGAGAAGCAGAGAAGAAGGGAGAGAGGTGTGGTGAGAGAGGGAGAAAGAAAGGGAGGGATGAGAAAGATGAGAGGTGGAGAAGCAGGGAGAGAGGGAGAAAGAGAGAGGGAGGAAAGGCAGAGAAGCAGAAAGAGAGGAAGGGTGAGAGAGTAATACAGAGTGAGAGGAGAGAGAGTGAGAGGGAGGGAGGGAAGGAGAGGCAGAGAAAAGGGAGAAAGGTGTGGTGAGAGAGGGGGAAAGAGAAAGGAAGGAATAAGAGAGATGGAAGGGGATAAGCAGGGAGAGAGATAGAGAGAAAGAGTGAAACACGAGAGAAAGAGATGAAAAGGAGTGAGAAGAGGGAGGGAAAAAGAGTGAGAGAGAGAAAGGAAGAGAAAGTGGGAGAGAAAGAGTAGAGAGACAACAAAGAGAGAAAGGTAAATGAGAGATCAAAGGGAGAGGAGGGAAAGAGAGAAAGATGAAAGAGAGAGGGTGGAAAGCATAAAAGACAGAGAGACAGAGAGAGAAGCAGCAATCAACATGGTTTGAGTTTTGTCTGGGTAAAACGGTGTAAAAAATGTGTAGATTTTTTTTTTTTTTTTTGCGCTCTAACCAAATTATTGATTCTTTGGAAGATTCATCAACCAAATAATCAATTAAAAATGACTCAAAAGATACCAAAAGCAGAAACACCATTGCAGAATTAGTGTTGCCAGTCAGTTGCATGTCTATTTGGGCCCAGTTTATTGGCTTTCAATGGCGAAAAAAAAAAAAGTTTTTTTTTGTTTTTTTTTGCATATCTTGTTAATGTATCTTTTCAAGTAGAAGTTAGTCCAAATGTCTTGTCTACATCCATGTTTGTTCACCAAACTCCACAACAGCTGTGAAAAAAAGCTTAAAACCCATTGTCAAAGGCTCAGAATGCATCAGGTAAGTGAGTAAAACATGTAACTGATGCAAGAAGTTTAAAAGGAATTATTTGTTTGTTTACTACTTTAAATAAGCAAAAAACAAGATTAGGACTATTAAATACATTATAAAAAAAATAGCATTTACTTAATATTTTTAAAACAATATCAGCAAAGTTTGAAATCTGAGTTCTTGTTGCCACTTTTACTTATTTTATCCTCCAAAAAGTTCTGAAACTGCTTGACTTTGTTGTGTGAGTTATAGTTATGAGTTTTAAAGAAACTAAAGAATGATAAAGCATTCAGAAGAGCTCACTGACATTTTCAAAAACTATTCTCGCGAAATATAAATACAAAGGCAACGTAATCAAGTGTGAATCTAGTATGCGTATGAGAAGTGTGAGAATGCGTTGAGGGAAGCAGGTCTGTCAGAGAGATGGAGTGAGACTTGTGCTGCTCCTATAGAAGAAGGAAAGAGCCGCTGACACTTCTCTGTGCAATTACTCCAGCGCGCTGACAGATCTGGCACAGGGCGAACGCGACTGCAGGCTGCACCACAATCTGCACACGGACCCACAGAGGAAGTACTCACAATCACAGAGGCACGAGGACTGGACTGGAGCTTAAACAGATAACTTTAACTCTGTCGTTTTCACCTTGTAATGTATTTCATTATGGTTGAATTGTTTGCAAGCAGAAGTCATACATTCTAATGTCTGCTATCATTTCATATTTTGGCTTCAATGCACAGACTTTCTCTTTGTTTGCAAACTGCACAGCTTGTTTATCAGGACAATGTATGTTTATATGAAACACAATGACAGAGACGGTTGTACCAGATACAAGCTTTTACAGCTGATTTCCATCTGCGGTCCTGAGGAGGAACCTTTTTTAGTGGTAAGGGAAACTGGAGAGCCCATAGGAAACCTACACAGGCACAGGGAGAATATGCAAACAACAAAATAAATAACCCCAGGATCTCCTTGCTATGCTAAAGCTAATGCATTTTCAGAGGAGGAGTTAGCATTAGCCTCTAAGCATTGCAAACTTTAGCAACTGACAACCACTCTACCACATGCAGGCAATAAAAAAGAATAAAAGGTGTAGCAAATACGTGGAGTTGAGTTAGCAATTAGTGGCAAGCTAATTAGCATACATGCCAAAACAAAGTTTTAAAAATATAGCGGCCCACAACAGTTTGACAAGAAAAGTATAGCTTTGTTTCACCAGTCGCCATAAATCCAAGGTAGGTACAGTACATTTTAGAAACATGTGTAAGAGAAACTTAATAGTAATCATTTGGTTGCAAATGTAACAAAAATCTCTGCAAAGATCAAAATGACACCTTTTATTTGCTGCTCCAAATGAATAAACAGAATATAACTTTCAAATCAGTTTCAGGCTGCTTCCATATAACAGCTGGTCTCATGGGAATGTATCTCTGTACAATGTAATGTAAATGTCATGAGAACACATTTTCTATTTTCTGCGTGTCTACAACTCACTTTACCTGCCATTTTGCGCCGTCGGCCCCTCTGACCACCACCAACCATTCATACACACACCAGATCCATACTAGGCAATGTAGGTGTAGTGTCTTGCCTAAGGACACAACAACAAGTTTCTCCTCTGTCGCCCCACTGTGGCACCTGAGGTTCCTCCGCGGTCTCCCATCCGAGTACTGCCCAGGCTCAACCCTGTTTAGCTTCGGAGATCTGACAGGATCAGACTTTGGCATGTTGGTATGGCCACATAACTACCACAAATAGTGTGTCCAACTTTCCAAATAATAAAACCGTTTTGGTAACTGAAACAATCCAGCTACATTACCTGGTACCTGCTTCTCAAAGCCAGATTCTGTCAGATATCAGAAGCTAAGCAAGTTAGGGCCTGGTCAGTGCTTGGATGGGAAATTGCTGGAACATTGAGTGCAACAGTGGGATGACAACAAGCATGCACGGCCGTTGTGTCCTTGGGCAAGACACTTATCTCACTTTGCCTCAGTTTTTGTGTACACTGGGTGAGTGGATCATGAATTGTAAAGTGCTTTGAGTGCCTTCTAAGGTGGAAAAGCACTAAATAAATACCAACTACATTACAGCTAAATGTAATGTATGCAGTTTTCATGTTGAATAGTGTTGAAATAATCTTGAATAGTTTAGAAATAGTTACACAAACACCACAGTAGTTTGACATGAATTTAAGCATCCTGGTCTATTATCCAAAACAAGGCTTTTAACTCCTTTAACGCAAATGAAACAAGTAGGTTTGAGAAGCAATGTTAAAACAGAATTTAAAAAAGTTGATTTTCTTAATATATTTTCAATGGTTTAATTTTTTAGGCAATACAAGTCAGACAACACACATTTAAACAACTTGAAAGTTACTTACATTTACTTTTTTGGATCAACTTTATTCTCTTCCATTTTCGCCAATAAGACAAAACTGTCTAAAACTATACAACCTATTATGTTCCCGTAAAGCTTTTAAGTTTGAAGCAGAAATATATGCTGAGGAATATATTATTGCATATTTGGTCTTTCTCTTGTCCCATATCCAACTGACCAATTAGGTTTTATAGCCCCATTACAGACGCCGCTGTTATGTGCTGCTTATAGCTTTATACTGCGCTGTTTTTTCTTCTAATATCTTTCTCCCTGGTCCTGCTGCGTCCCCGAGCTCCTCTTTGGGCTTAATGCAGACAAATGGGCGATATAGACCCAATTAGATGCAAAGCCAGCGGTCCCACATGAGCTGCTGCTGCTGGTGGTGAACCTGGAGCAGAGGGTGGTTTACAGCTGTGGAGATGCAATCAGAGGTGTGAGGAAACCAGTCAAATGGCACGCACAGCATAACAATATTTTAAGTTGTTACAGACATTCTTTCATTGCAGTGGCTCATATTCTTTCCCCATAAAGTTGAACAGATGGAAAAAAAAAACAAACACATGCATTAAGTTGGATTTAGAAAAAGGTCGTTATCTCAAAAGTTTGAAAATAAGGAATTTCAAATGCCTAGGAAAAAAAAACAGCTTAATGTAGAATAACAATGTACACTTGTAAGTCTCATTTCAGAATTCAAGATTAACTCTATTGTCCCAAGGATGGGAAATTTGTCTTGGGCTATCAACCAGTGTTGTCGTTCATTGATAAAATCCATAAGTTCATAAATATACATTTTGCATACATTCAACTCACAGTGAAAAAGAAAAAGACAATACAGCAGTCCTCTATCGGTTCATATTCAGTGGCACAAAAGAGTTTTTAAGTCTGTTTCTGCCTCATTATGGGACCCTGAACCTTCTTCCAGAAGGTAAAAGCTCATACTCTGAAAACAGAGCATGTGAAGGATCATTCAGGATCTTGTAGGCCTGACACAAAATGGCCTGCTCATAAATGCTCTGCAAGGACAGGTGCTCCTGTACACCCATCATTTTGCATGATGTGTGGATGAGACGCAACAGCCTGTTTTTGAGCTGAACAGACAAGTTCCCATACCAAGCTGTGATGCTGTATCTTAGAAACTTTCAAGAATTGTCTGATAAAAAATCAGCATGATTCTTTTGGATACTCCATGTACTCTCAAGCGATGCAACAAGTGCGTGTGCTGTTGCAATCTGTTGCACAAGTGGTCCACATGTGTGCTCCAGGTAAGCCTATAGTCTATAAAAGCTCCTAAGTATTTGTGCGAGTCGACCTAAGCAATAGTTTGATTGCGGATCACAACTGGCCTGTGATCACCTATGTTTCTCGGGTCAAACACAATTTCCTTAGTTTTGCTTGCATTCAACACAAGAAAGTTACCATCACACCATTTAACAAATCTATCCACTTCTAGAAAAAAGTCAGAAGTGTCTTTTTCATGTCAATGACAGAATCATCAGAAAACTTTATAATACAATTTTGAGGATATAAGCTTCGGCACTTATCAGTATATGAAGTAAATAAAACTGGTGAGCTCACACAACCTTGTGGAGCTCCTGTACTTAAGATCTTACTGTCAGACAGTGTGCCATTTACACTAACCCGCTGACTGCATATACAACATGTCATGATTCCAGCTGCACTCAGTTTTTTTTGTGGGCTGTGAATATTGCTTAAAATGAGCAAAAGGCCTGGCAGGGAAGGAGGGTCAAAGCATAAGGCTGCCAGTGAAAGAACAACAAAATTAAAGTGTTACAAGATACTATTGGTCAAATTGTAACACCCATGTGTGTTTTTGACCTTGCTTACAATGTGGTTGCAATGTAACAGTTGTGGAATTACCTCTACATACAGTATGTCATAGTTACTGTACAACATGTAGTCTCTTCTGTCATAATAACACATTGGAATACATACAGTAAATATATTCAAATCTTTCTGGCAGTAAGTCCTGAGCGTCGCTCTAATACCCTTCCATGTGAACGTAAACATTGTGTGCAAGTCATGGATGCCTGCTCGCTCAGAAATGTGTCTTCTGCGTGTCTGAAAAGCCTGTTATGAGGGAGAGCTTCACCTGCTGAGAGCTCAATGCACTGCTCTATCTCTGCCCAGCCACACACTGTCACCGCATGAACCTATCTGCGCTGGAGGGCAGTGGAAGCATGCTAATAATGCCGTTAGCCGCGGTGCATCCGGCTGGAGGCGAGCTGCAATCTGTGTACAGGCAAAAACTGCTCCTATGGAAACCTCACCTCTGCTTTTCCCATGTGGTAAAATGACTTGACTTCAGGGTTTTCTTTAATTATCGTGTCGACCTGTTCAGCTTGCTCCAATATTTGTCAATGTAAAATGTGTTTGCTTTACATTACAAGCAAATGTATTTTTATAAACACAGACATGTATTTATTGGACAGATTTGCATTTGTGTTATTTGTATCATTCAGCAATGCTCCAAACAACCTCCACTTTGGAATCCCCTGCACCAGAAGCAACAGTGTGGTAAAGCATAGTTGACATGTCATGTGCTTCCCACGTTAGGATTTGGATGAATGAATGAATTTATTTATAAAGCACATTTGCACAAACAGCTGTCTTCCCAAGTGCTTCACCCCTCACTCAGTCATAATAAGTAGCCATGGGACAGCTAAGCAAGTCGCTCAACCTCCGACCACCACCAAGCGTTCCCTAACCGGCATGTTTGGTTGGTGGAGGAAACCGGAGTGCAGGAGCATACAAACTCCATACAGAATGGTCCGGGCCGAGCAGTAGTCAAACCTGTGACCTTCCTGCTGTGAGGTTGCAAAGAAAATTACATAGGCAGAACAACCAAATCAATCTTGCCTTATAATGCTGCAGATATGCTCAACAAATGTTTGGATGATTTATGAACTTAAAAACAAAGATTTCAGAGATCTACTTTTGACAACAAAAATCTGGGAAATTCTGAATCTCAGTTAACAAGTTTTTTTGTTCAAAAGTAACAGCATTTAAAATTATATATATATATATATATATATATATATATATATATATATATATATATATATATATATATATATATATAATATATATATATATATATATATATATATATATATATATATATTTTTATTGCTTGCTAAATTTGTGTTATTTAGAGCTGGATTTTACGAGGGTCTGTTGGTCACTGGGCCACAAGATCATCGATTAAATATGATCTGTGAAAATGCTATCCCCAGAATTAAACTAGGACTATGGTAAAGAAGTGAAAGTAGAGAATATATAAATATTTATCGTTGTAGGTAGGGCTGATGGTAATGTAAACCTTTTTCATACCTCAATAGACAATATAAATCTCAAGAACTTTGAGTTGACTTTTTTGAAGTGAAACACCTTCTCTGAGCATATAGCTACAATTAGACTATTATTACAAACATAAAATTTAGTTAGTCTTCTCATTCTTTTTTGTCACTTATCTCTGGAACTGGAACAGCCAAAATACACTCTACACTGTCAAGCTAAAAAAAAAAAAAAAAAAAAAAAAAAGAGCCATGGTTTCTAAGCAGTTGGGATTCAGAAACACCAAGGGCAGAATTGCCAACTTGAGGCAGCTAAGAGAATCAACACTTGCTTCAAATGCCTCAAAAATGCACATACATCCATCACAGAGCTTTACAAAGACCATTTACAATACAAATTTTACTTACCTCTACTTAAAGTTGAATGGTCTTGTGCCATTCCGCATGATCATGTGATTATTTCTAATTTAAATAACCGAAAAAAGCATATGTCTCATTTTACTGTAACAAAACAGTGTTAGTGAATTCTGCTCTGTGTGTTTGACCCTCGATTCGCTCACAGCCGCTGGAGCTAAACCCGTCAGAATCAGAACCACACACAGTCACAGCAGGACCCTCTTTGCGCCGCACAGTTTATGAATACACGCTAATAAAGCCTTCCTCCTGCTCTGTGCCGGTGCCGAACACGACTCTGCAGAGGCCAGAGAGAGCTGCATTTTCTGCTTGGCCGGCACTAAAAAGACGGACGGCTCTTAGAGGAAGCACATTGGAAGCAGATGATGTGACAGGAAGTGACAGGAGCGCGTGAAAAGGAGTGCGACGTCACCACGGAAACCGCCCGGCAGAGCTTTTCCCCCTGATTACACTAATGGCCAATGTGTAGACGTTTAAGAGCCGCTTTAGCCTCCTACTCATCTGCCCTTCCCTCGTTTCCTCTCCTTCATTTGCATCCTTCATCCTCTGACTCAGTCTTTTCTCCGGGCCTGTTCCAAGACGCAGTGAGTAATGATCCACTTGCTGTCACCAAAAATGTTCAAAAGGACCAAAACAGCACTTCCTAACTTGAGATCAACTGTTATGTAGACGACAGTGGCCAGTTTTTATAACTCCTGAGCAGCGATGTGTAAAAATATTAAAAATGTGTTGCATGGTACTGAACACCTGTGATAGTTTGTAATATATTTTGTGACATGGGCCAATTAGACTGGCCTGATGCATCAGCTTGTTCCCTGGAAAGAGTCTGATATCGCATGATTGGGGTTAAGGTGACAGACGGCAGGTACTTTATAGCTTTAGCCAACTGTTGCGCTCCAACACATCAGTGTAGTCCAGGAAGTAAAACATACAGTATGTATTGTTGCTGTTTCTGTGCAGTAAACTTGCCAATTAAAATATATTTTTTAAAAAAATATTTCAACAAAGTCAAAGGAGAAGAACACAAACAGTCTGCTATCTTATCAGGTCAGTTCTGCTTCATCTCTATTCTTCAATACCACATATTGACTTCTCAATAAGTGCTCCCTATTATTTGGCACAATGGGGTCTAATGCAATTTTTAAGTCCCAGTCGTGTTTTGAACCAAACCACTGATCAAAATGACAAAACTTGCCTTTATCCAAGTCTATATTTGGCAAAAATTTTAAGAAAGCTAAAATTACATAGTGCACTTTTTATTTAAAATATAAACTGCAAAACATTTTAAATTAAACTAGAATACCACTATGATGCATTCACTGCAAAAACTTGGACTTGGATTCCGATTTTTAATATGGATTGGACAGCACTTAATGTAGAATATTTCCCTAAAACTAGGATCATTCTTTTGCCAGAAGGATAAATCAAATGTTCTTAGGCCATTGGGAAACAAGGAGACTAATCTAAAATAGATGCTAAATGTATCAACATTTCTGAAATTAAGGTAAAAGTTACAGAATCATGCCATTGTATGTTGTCATGAAATTCACTGTTTTAAGAACCCAACTGGGTTGATCGAGTGAATACAATACAGCACACTGACTTGAAACTTTCACCTAGAGCAGCAGTCCTCAATCTTTTTCGTGTAAGGACCAGGTTACTTTTTGATGGACCGGTCGAGATTGAGTAGCACCAACAACAACAAAGTAAAATGTATGCAACTGATTATTGTTTATATTTGTTGCTTTCTTATTGCTTGAATTTGCTCTTTATTGGGTTTAGTGTCTCCATGTTTTCATAGTAAAGCACAAGCAAGTAACCTGTTTGTCAAAACCTGATTCTGTAAAAAACTCAGGAGCTAAGCAAGTTAGTCCCTGGTTAGTACTTGGCAAGAACTCCAGGAGCAACAGAGGGACGACGGGAGTGGACTGTTGTGTCTTTGGGCAAGACATTTAACTCACATTGCCTCAGTGTCTGCGTTCACTGGGTACGTGGATCCATGAATATTAAGCACTTTGAGCGCCTTGAAAGGTAAAAGGTAAGGTAAGGTAAAGTTTATTAAGGACAACCTACAATTACATTAAGCAAAAAGGCAGAGATGCTTGTACCAGGTGAGTGGAGAGAGAGGGGGGCACATTGGACATGTTTTTTTTTGTTGTTGTTGTAGGAGGAAACTGGAGTACCTAGAGGAAAACTACGCAGACACGGAGATAACATGCAAACTTCACATAGAAAGGCCCAGTAACCCAGTAAGGTGGAAAATGGATTTATAAAAAGAGACCATTTATCATAATTAAAAACAACAACAATTTTCGGTAGCACTTTAAAAGACCTCCACGGTACCTACCAGTTAAGTACCGTGTCAGTTACTAGTAACTAACAGTGACACTTACTAGTACTTACTCTGGTACTTACTGTGGTACTTACACTGGTACCTAGAGTGGTACTTTGAGTGGTACTTGTACCAGCAGTTACTGGTACATACCACTGGTAGTTACTGGTACTTACTGTGGTACTTACACTGGTACCTACAGTGGTACTTTGAGTGGTACTTGTACCAGCAGTTACTGGTACATACCACTGGTACTTACTGTGGTACTTACACTGGTACCTAGAGTGGTACTTTGAGTGGTACTTGTACCAGCAGTTACTGGTACATACCACTGGTAGTTACTGGTACTTACACTGGTACTTACTGTGGTACTTACTGTGGTACTTACACTGGTACCTAGAGTAGTACTTTGAGTGGTACTTGTACCAGCAGTTACTGGTACATACCACTGGTACTTACTGTGGCACTTATTGTGGTACTTACACTGGTACCTAGAGTGGTACTTTGAGTGGTACTTGTACCAGCAGTTACTGGTACATACCACTGGTAGTTACTGGTACTTACTGTGGTACTTACACTGGTACTTTGAGTGGTACTTGTACCAGCAGTTACTAGTACATAACACTGATAGTTACTGGTACTTACTATGGTACTTACACTGGTACTTACGCTGGTACTTAAGGTGGTACTTGTGTCAGCAGTGACTGGTACTTACAGTGGTAACTAGTACACAGGGTTCCTGCACACCTTCTAAAACAAAATTTAAGACTTTTTAAGACCTTGCATAGCAAAATTTAAGACCACGTGCACGTTTAAAAACATTTTTTTTTTTTTTTTGACAAAAAATGAATATCTTGCACACACATATGTTTCAGTGGTGGTATTATTGGTACTAAATTAAAAAAAGTAGAGCTTAAAAATTATGAATAACAATAAAATGTAAATGTTAAAAAAACATCAATGTCTTTATTTACAGTATGTCACAACAATATTGGTTATTGATAAATATCAAATTAATTATTTGTTTCAGTAAACAAAACAACAGAAAACAATTTACAACAATCTTGGCTTAATTCCAACATTTATAGACAAATACCATGATACATAATGGTAAATAGTGGTACTACAATGGTACTTACTACAGTAGTTGACAGTTAACTACTGGTAACAACGGGACCTGTTCTAAAGTGACATATACTGGTACTTGAGTAATACTTACTACAGTAGTTGACAGTCAAGTAACAACGGGACCTGTTCTAAAGTGACACATACTGGTACTTGAGTGGTACTTACTATAGTAGTTGACCGTCAACTACAAGTAACAACGGGACCTGTTCTAAAGTGACACATACTGGTACTTTAGTGGTACTTACTACAGTAATTGACAGTCAACTACTAGTAACAACGGGACCTGTTCTAAAGTGACACATACTGGTACTTCAGTGGTACTTACTACAGTAGCTGACAGTCAACTACTAGTAACAACGGGACCTGTTCTAAAGTGACACATACTGGTACTTGGGTGGTACGTACTATAGTAGTTCACCGTCAACTACTAGTAACAACGGGACCTGTTCTAAAGTGACACATACAGGTACTTTAGTGGTACTTACTACTGTAGTTGACAGTCAACTACTAGTGTGACCGGTAGGGTCTTGCACATGCCCTGAGTGGGAGTTGAACCCGGGTCTCCTGTGGGGCGGTCGACCGACAAACTCATTGAGCTAAAGGGAACGCTCCCCTCAGCCCAGTTTGCCGGTCAGATCTTATACCTGAGGGGAGGGAGTTTATCCCCACTACTACCACACACTTCTCCAACTTGGTACCTCGTGTGGGTTAGTAGTTGACTGTCAACTACTACAGTAGTTGACAGTCAACTACTATAGTAAGTACCACTCAAGTACCAGAATGTGTCACTTTAGAACAGGTCCCGTTGTTACTGGTAGTTGACTGTCAACTACTGTAGTAAGTACCACTCAAGTACCAGTATGTGTCACTTTAGAACAGGTCCCGTTGTTACTAGTAGTTGACTGTCAACTACTGTAGTAAGTACCACTGAAGTACCAGTATGTGTCACTTTAGAACAGGTGCCGTTGTTACTAGTAGTTGACTGTCAACTACTGTAGTAAGTACAACTCAAGTACCAGTATGTGTCACTTTAGAACAGGTCCCGTTGTTACCAGTAGTTAACTGTCAACTACTGTAATAAGTACCATTGTAGTACCACTATTTACCATTATGTATCTTGGTATTTGTCAATAAATGTTGGAATTAAGCTGAGATTGTTGTAAATTGTTTTCTGTTGTTTTGTTTACTGAAACAAATAATTACTTTGGTATTTGTCAATAACCAATGATGTTGTGACATAAATAAAGACCTTGGTGCTTTTTTAACATTTGCATTTTGTTGCTATTCATAATTTATAAGCTCTACTTTTTTTAATTTAGTACCAATAATACCACCACTGAAACATATGTGTGTGACAGTGTGAAGTACTACAGTAAGTACCACAGTAAGTACCAGTAACTATCAGTGTTATGTACAAGTAACTGCTGGTACAAGTACCACTGTAGGTACCAGTGTAAGTACCACAGTAAGTACCTGTAACTACCAGTGGTATGTACCAGTAACTGCTGGTACAAGTACCACTCAAAGTACCACAGTAAATACCAGTAACTACCAGTGGTATGTACTAGTAACTGCTGGTACAAGTACCACTCAAAGTACCACTCTAGGTACCAGTGTAAGTACCACAGTAAGTACCAGTGGTATGTACCAGTAACTGCTGGTACAAGTACCACTCAAAGTACCACCGTAGGTACCAGTGTAAGTACCACAGTAAGTACCAGTAACTACCAGTGGTATGTACCAGTAATTGCTGGTACAAGTACCACTCAAAGTACCACTCTAGGTACCAGTGTAAGTACCACAGTAAGTACCAGAGTAAGTACTAGTAAGTGTCACTGTTAATTACTAGTAACTGACACGGTACTTAACTGGTAGGTACCGTGGAGGTCTTTTAAAGTGCTACCCAATTTTCCTATCTATAAAACTTTGCAGAAATGGAGATCCTGGAGTCTGGAGACGGAGAACCTGGAATGACCGGATGTAGATTTACTTCTTTGGTCAATAGTTTCCAAGACAAGCAAGTGTCAACCTTTCTCCAGACGTGTAAAAATGTGCATTGCCATCAAACCGTTATTTTTGTTGCTGTATCTGCTTCAAATGACTAAACCTAGCATGTTTTACAGCACAAAACACAGCCTTATAAAGAAAGACAAATATGAGTGATCTAATATTTCCATGCTAAATCCACACAAAAGAAGCTTTTCTGCAGGAGTAATGGCCGCTGTATAAAGGCTGCCGTTTACTGGAGCAGGTGGAACTTTCGACTCTTAAACACGCAAGAGGTGTAGATCATCTTAATGTGTGGGTGTAAAAAGCTCAAATAAAAGATAATGTTTTCCTTTTTAAATTTCAATTTCCTCTCAGCCTGCCATATTTCTCCTCCTCTGGCACCTTCCCTCTCTCCTCGCATCCAAACACTTGCTCCAAATTTCACTTTAGGCCCGACTTTTTATAAAAACACTCTTCATATTTAAAGTGTGCAGTGAAATAGGGCCAAACAGTGCTGGCTGGTGCTGAGTCCAGTCCTTCACCCTGTTATTTCTGCCACGGTGCTGCCAAAAGATGCTTCTCCATCAAACACATAAGAAATATTTGGGAAACTTTATAAGCAAGAATATGAATTTGAATAAAGAAGAGAAAATACAAGTTGTGGCTGTACTGTCTGCTTGTCAGGGCCCAATCTCACCTCATCAGATCTTGGAAGCAAAGCAGATTTGGAGCTGGTTCGGGTTTGGACGAGAAACCTTGGTAACACTGCAGGAGTCACAACTGGACCGTGCAGTGTTCTTGTGTTCATGGGCAAGACACTTCACCCATGTTCCCTCCACCCTTGAAGGATGGGTCAAATGCAGAGGACAAACTTCCCTACTGGGACAATAAAGTATACCTTAACCTTAACCTTAAATTAACAAATGTTCACAACAAATGTTGTGGCTTTTGTATGAGTGTGACATAAAACCAAAGTTTACACACTACCCTGACAAAAGTGTGTGCAGCAGTGTTTTCTCTGGGGGGGTTTGCTCTGACCAGTTTGCCACCATTGGGCTAGTATCTCACCCAGACGGTTTGGAGGTTTTAGGGATATGAATTGTTCTTATGAGTATATAGAATGTATGTTCAGACTTATTTGTAGAGTCTTCTGTTTCATCTGTATGATGACATTGTGACATAAACTACACTTATTCACTTCAGTGTCGTTTCAGTTCAACCATTAGAACGGTCTTATTTAATACAATGACCCAATAGGTGGAAAAACCTGATATTGAGTTTTGGTCTGTGCTTTCCTCTGTCACCTGAGGTTATCCAGGGCCACACTGCAGGTGTTGCTTCTGTTCTTCAGCTGCTGTGATGGTGTGTGGTTCAGGCAGCTGCCTCAGGCTGCCTTCACTCTCACACATTCAACACAATTGAGACTAAACTCAAAGCTGAGCTTGGACTCGATAAGGAAACAGCACCAGACTAAATCCGCATCTGGACTTAAAAAAAAAAAAAAAAGGCTCAATTTGGATTTTTTTTTTTTTTTAATACAATATATAAATAGAAAATAGACATATTTCAGTGATAGAAATTAAAGGATTGTGGGATTGTCTTTGTCAATGTGATTTGAATTGTCCCATACCAATAGTGTGAACTACAAGTCCATGACTTTTGTCCACATTTCCAAAAATCTGTCTCAGAGGTTGTCAAATCTTCTAAGTTTCTGAGATCACTCAAATTAATTAGCTGCATCTCTTAAAACATAGTAGCCAAAATGAACCTTCAACGTTTAGCAGCACACACAAACAGAATAGGAACATTAGACAAAACAAGTTAAACCCAACGCAAACAGTTTCGTTGTAGACTCATTATACATGACTACATTTACATGTCCATGTTTTTAATCTTCCAATCTAGCTTCAAACCTGCAAAGTTTCACCTTATTAGAGAGCAAGATGAAGTGCTGTGGCTAAGTGAGGCTCAGGTGTGGAGGAGATGTGGGACAAAAGGTTAAATGACAGAACGAGGACTTGAGAAAGAGGCTGAGTGCCCAAACACAGGAGAATAGTCCAAAATACAGATTTATAAGAGAAGTAAAAGAGCAGGTGCTTCACACAGAGACAAAAAACTGCTCAGGGTCACAACTGTGGAGAGAAATAATGATTCATCCTAACTCCTCATTTTGGGAGGTCCGGGGAGGAGGAAACGAGAACCAAACTTAAAAAAAAAAGAAAGAAGAAGACTGTAAACTGATGCTTTACCAACATGTTGTGTACAGATCACACTTATGAACACAAGTCCATTCAACTTGTTTTCATCTTTTTGTTGACAGTGAGCTTTGAGTTGTCTGGTTTCTAGTACATTCACATAAAAATGTCCAATAATCAATGTTTTTGTTGGTTTCGACAGTCAGAGCAGTGACCTTTACTGTCCTGTGATGCATGAAACACTTTTCATTTTGTTACATTGGAACGCAGTATCACAAGAAAGCATATACAGTATACAGTATATACATACCACAACACATAAAGAGGGTATGATGAGCACAATGTAATGCCTTTTTTGTGTAAATATGTTACGTTGTTAACATTGCATAATATGAAAAAATCATAAGACATACAATATCTCATAGCATAAAATACACAGAGTTCTGCTTCAAGCCACATGAGGGCATTGTCTTTAGGTTTAACAGGTGTTTTTAGGCTCCAAGTTACTAAAATGTGTAAGTTTAAGACTTGAGCTGACTGAAATGCATTTCACATTGATGCAAAAAAAAAAAAAAAAGTGCAATTGTACTTGTCACGTCCTTTTTCGTACCGGAAGACCCGATTCGTACCGTTAGCCTTATTTCTTTTACATTGTTTTATTCGTATTGAAATTTTAATTAAACACAGACGAAACTAATCTATTAAACACAAAATTCTCTTACAGAGTTCAACAAAGCAAATGATTGTATAATGATCTTTTTACCGTATAAAGCTGTAAATGCCTCATTAAGCTAGTTCCGGCTGCTCTCTGCTAGCTTAAAATGGCGATAAATAAATGTGCCGTTTTGGGCTTTCTATTGGCAAACTTTTGCTTTATACATTCATAAATATCATATAAAGAAATAATATTAACTGTACACTTACAAATAATGTGTTTAAAATACGTAATTTCGGTCTGCGCATGCGTCGTTGACCTAAAAAGGATTTTCCGGACGAATCTGGTCTTCCGGACGAAAATTGACACGACAGTACTAATCATATGCTTTTCACATGTCCTGTCCATGGCCGTGGTACATACTGTATACTCTAAAACATGTCAATTAATCCCTCTCCTCTCTCCTCCCCAGGACTCCCCTTAATCCCATTAGGGGTCGCAGAAGACTGGAGCCTATCCCAGTAACTTTGGGCCTTAGGCGGGGAAAGACCCTGGACAGTGGCCAACTCGTTGCAGGGTTAGACAGACAAACATTCACTCTCTCAGTCATTCACTAAGGGAAATTTACAGTGATGCCGAATTAACCTAAACATGCAATGTTTTTGGAGGAAACCGGAGTACCCAGAAAAAAAAAAAAAAAACACGGCGACACGGGGAGAACATGCAAAGTTCACACATGAGATGTTGATATGGTCTGACCCGGGAGTCGAACCCACAACCTCCTTATTATATTGGGAAGCCAGAGCTCTAACCACTTCCCTGGTTAAATAAAAGGTCAATATATGCATTCTTGTGAAATCTGGTTGGACATACAGTACACAGGAGTCAGTCAACAAGCCCCTTAGCTAGTATGAATCTCATCTGTGACCTTCAAATGAAAGTTTAACCCACACATATTGTCTAGGCACACAAATCACTGTTTTACTCTATTAAATAAAGTTGAAATATGTGTTTTCATTATGACAACATGCTGTTTCTGAACCTTCCATGTCTATATGTCTCTTTCCTTCCTGTGGCATGATGACAAATAATTGCTAAAAGGTCCCTATGTCTGTGGTCGGCTCTTTAGTGAAATATCTAAGCATTTTCAAAACAATGTAAACTTTTCTTGCGTGCAGCCAGCCTAATTGAATAAATCCAAGAGCCGACTAACGCAGACCACAAAACCTTGAATTATGCACATTTAAATGAAGCTGATGGCTCACAGTTAGAATAAAGAGTGCACGTCTTTGTCAAAACCATGGGCTGTGTTTCATATAGTCTGCTCATTTCATTACCTGAATAGGGCTTTTGTTAGCGTCAACATTAGCCGATCACAGACAGTTGAGCAATGGCTGTGGAAATGAAAGGAGAAACTTTTTAGCACAAAGCGAATCCATCACCTCTGTATTGCATTATGAGCCTGCAGTCTGTGGTACACTTATAATTACATTTCCACAGAAGGCTCATATAAGGCAGTGAGAGAAAGCGCCGTCTGAATTTAAATGTGACTGTCAGAGGCGAGCTTTAATGATAAGAGACACAGAAACGGGCCACATGCTTTCAAACTGCTCACATGTATAATGAATGTGATACAAGGGCTATATGTTTCAGAAGTAGGTCAGAAATTCATTTAAGAGGATTTTAGTGTCACGTTTTAAAGTGCTCAATGTTAAATCATCTTGTCTGAGTTTTTAGTCGTGTTATAAGTGTTTGCACATCATTAGTTTACGTAAAGTTGTTTTTGGATTGGGCTTAATATGTGTTTGAGTAAACTTATTATTTTGCAGATGATGCTCAGGTGCTGAGAAAATGTCTGTTTTCACCTACCACCTATCCTAACACGTTTGTTTGTCTTTACGTGTGATTACTCAAATGTAGACATAACAATGGTGCTCTTCCAGAGGAGCTAAATGACTCTCATTATACGTAAAAACTTAGATAGATCGTGTTGCCTGCCACTTTCCCAAAATAAATCATTTAGATTTTAAGTCTTTTTTATTTTCTCACGCTGGCTTTGAACACAGTTTGAAATGTTGACTTTGATGTTTTAGACAAGACAACAACTTGTAGACAAAGTAATTCAAAGTTTTGTTTTGTTTTTTTTACAAAGAAGGAACAGATTTATAATCATCTTTCAGTTAAGCACTTGGTCGACTTGTTTTTTTTTTTTTAAATGCTACATTTAAAAAAATATATATTTGTCAAGTAACATAACAAAACATGCAGTTTATCTGTAAAAAAACAAAAAATAATAATAATCTAAGTTTTGACCTCCACAAAAGGCAAGGGGCTGGTTACACTGATGAAATGAAAAAGTTTAGGCAAACTCTATATTGACTATTACATTTTCATGTTTCATGTTGTAATGGTTAGGGTAGAGTTAGGGTTAGAAGTTCCTGACACATCCCAACTCAGTTAAAAAGTCTCACAGACTAATACTTTCTCATGAGACATGTCGCTCAGACAATCCCATACCAGCTTGTGGAGAAGAAATCAAAGTATCTGTATCTGTTCAAAATGTCTCTGTGTTAGAATACTCATTATTTTACCAAAACTGCATTTCTCTGCTTTAATGCGCCTGATTGGATGTAAACTTGTGAAACTGTGTTTTTGCTTGGATTAGTTTATAAAACAAAATGAGGTGTTTTTTTGTCATAATGCCTCACACAATGAACATATAATTAGAAAAAAAGTATGTTCATTCTGAAAACTTCAATTTCATTTCTCTGACAAAAAAACATATTTTCCAACAATGAGGCCGACTAAATCCATCCCAACAAAGAAATTGCATAAATAAATGAATCAAGCAAATGAATTTAACCACATACTTCCAGCAAAGTTTTGACACCACAATGAAACTCAATTTTAGATGTTAATGAAGTTTGTTGGAAGAATGCTGATTATTTTCAGACCAGAACAGCAGAGACGATGAAATGGAAATATGCTTTTGTGAGAAATACACGATGAGAAGAAATCCTCATGACAATTTCAAAGATTTATGCAGTATTACATGGTTTTCAAGGCAAAACATTAAAATTGGCAAATCAAAGTTGAAAAGTACAAAAGCAATATGAGTTATAAAACAGAATCTCCTCACATATGTCATCGAAAAACACATTTTAATCACAACTGACAGATTTCTATAGTATGAGCTTTAACACTGTTGCAAGGTAAACATCTGTGTCATTTATGTTTTTTTTTTTTTTTCTTGTTTACAGTATGATTGTTGTTAGGTGTGTTAGATTTGGCAGAAAAAAACAATTATAAACTTCATCAAAACAGCCAAATTTAGTGAAAACAAGCAAAATGACCAGCACAATTCTCCATACATAAAAAATGTAGGATGACAAGTCATTATTAACATTGGATCTTGACACCTCCATGGTTGTTCACATTCAGAATGTCCCACATTGCTCTTGTTCTGTCCTGTCTTCAGTGGCTTCCAGTCCAGTTCAGGATTGATTTTCAGATTTGAGTTGCTACATTCAGAGTGCTTCATGGTCATCCTCTCCAGTACATTATGGACCTGTTGACTCCTTTCTCCTCTGTCCAGACTCTTCCCCCTGTCAAAACTGATGTACTTGTACCAAAAACAAAATTTAAAACTCAGACAGTGGCTCCTAGAGTCTGGAAGACTTTGGCATAATCCTTCCATCTGTCAAAACCACAATGTAAATAAAGTTACTAAAAACACATTTGCAGTGGTTTTAAACCACTACTTTCTTTTGGGTGGGCAATTTTGTATGTATATATGTATGTATGTATGTATGTATGTATGTATGTATGTATGTATGTATGTATGTATGTATGCACAGCCTGTTCTCATGGATAAGCGTGTCAATACCACGCTATAGTAAACAGCGTGTCATATGAACGCAACTTCTATCTTATGCGTGTGTATTTGACGCATTTCTGTTCTAGTTCATTTCAATGGTGAATGTTAAGAGGTGATATTATTCATGAAGACTAACACAATCCTAATCCTAACCTTAACCAACTCCAAGACCCAGACCTAAACTAACCCATATTTGCAACTTCAGACCTAAACTCAGCTGTTAATCCCTTGAAAAACTTCATGTTTGTCATCAACCACTAGGCGTGTCCAGACCAAGCCAGAAAAAACGAGCGTGTGATTGGGCATTATCATGACAAGCAATTTGTCATGGCGTGCTATTTTACGCAA
The DNA here is from genome assembly GCA_038363315.1 of Mugilogobius chulae. Lineage (NCBI taxonomy): Eukaryota > Metazoa > Chordata > Actinopteri > Gobiiformes > Gobiidae > Mugilogobius > Mugilogobius chulae. Next base: position 21,378,659 of record CM076400.1, on the reverse strand, counting down.
TCTATGGGAACACGTTGGTATGTAAGTGTGCATCAGCTCACAAACTTGACTGATGCAAAATTGTGTTAAAATGCTAATTATTTTTAGAAGACTTTCTTCTCTGAATCCTTGTTTTATATTTACTTAAAGGGATAATGAACTTTTGTAGTTGTATATTAGTATCACTAAACATGATATGATAAATGCAGCACTTGAGATAAAATGAAATGAGACCACTGTATACTGTCTGAATTGTACAATAAAGAATTTTAGTTCTGATCAGGAGCCGAATACAGCACTCTCATTGGCTGTGCTCTGGTGGTCCTCTTCAATTTCACTTTGTTTTTAAGAAGAGTATTTTAAGCCATAAGAGCAACAAAAATGAATACATGTTGACATTAACCATGTGTCAAAGGATTTAAAACCTAAATCATGTTTACAGTGTGGACATGATGAACCTATAAAGTAAAATCTACTTTTATGAGTGTAACCATCGTAAAACAGTGTTCTCTCAGCATTAGTTTGCTCAAAGTTGTCTCCAGATTGTTTCATGCATGTTTGAGTAATCCTGTATTGCCTTGCAGGTAAAGCTCGAGTGCTCTAATCCCTGTTTTACCTGGTGATTGCTCACACAACGCAGCTTCCATGTAAATCTTGCAGTGTTCAAACTTGTCACGTAGCCAATTTACAACATTAAAAACACGTCATTTAAAATGTGCAGGTTGCGAAAGTAAAGTCTTACAAAGAGGAGGCGTGGCTTATCAAATCTGCAGTACACAATGAGTCTTATTTAAGTTATATTAACTCTGTTTCTGTGATTTTGCCTTTCCCTTATCAATCTCCTCTTCAGAATCTCTCACATCCAACATTGCTCGAGCAAGCCTTGTATTTCCTAACTTCGCCAGGCTGTATCTCCGGTTCACATTTGAAGCCGTATGATGAGATCCAATTTGCCACACCACCACTTTATGGGCACTTTTCCAGCATCATGTGGCTCGAAATGGAGTGTGTAGGTAAATAACACAGACAGCAATTCCCTTTTCATTCATGTTCAGAGGAGGACGGACGCGGTTAGCTTTTGAACAGACTTTCTCCCCATTACGGCGATCTCAAAAGATGTGCGACGTGAACAAAGTAAATGGATGGAAAATACAGGCAGGAACACAGAGGTCCTGGAAGAGTGCAGCGTTTCAATGGGAAGCTTTGTTGGTTGATTGTAACGCAAGCCAGGTTTCATTTGTGGATCAATTTGGGTTTGGAGATGTTTTCGTATGTCAAAAGTACAGAATGTTCGTGTTTGGAGACTTCATCAAAAACATTAGGATTAGAATGAAAGGAAGGCCTACCGGATGGATGATTTGGTTTGACTATATCCGTTTGTCTTTATGTTGGAAATAATAGACACAGAGATGGAAATCAAGACCGACATCTAAAGGTGAGGTTGAAATCATTTCAAATATTCTGTTTGTTCCCTTGGGCATTTTTGTTAAAATGTCTGACTAAAATCATCTTAAATTCAAATGGTTTCTGTTTCTGAACTCTTTGGAGCACAAAAAGGCCCTTTTTATTATGTATTAAGTATGAGTAGCTAACTGTATTAGTTGTAAATAAGTACATTTTGTGTTTTCCACCAAAAAGTCTATGATACATGCAGCACTTTGTGAAAAAAATGAGCCTATAAAGTACTCTCTGAATCAAACAATAAAGAATTTTAGTTCTAATCAGGAGGGGAATGCAGCATTCTGATTGGCTGAGCTTGGGTGGTCCACTTAAGTTTCACTTTAAAAGAGGGTTTTAAGTTAAAATTAAACCTTCTTATTTACAGTCAAATCAACCATTTGTATTCCAAACTTTTAAAAAAATCAAACAATTATAAGACATAAATAAATAACAAGAATAAACAAAATACATTTATCAAAATGTAATAGATTTTTGAGAACTTATTTCAAGTTAATACAAGTCTTTGAAACAAATTTTTAATAAAAATGTACGTTTAGAGTAAAAACTGATTCTGATCCATCCCAGAATGGTTTGTTTGACTATAAATAAAAAAGACTAAATGTTATTGTTATCTTTAACATGTCACGAAGCTTGATAGTTGATTAGATGGTGGAAAAAATGCAGAAAAACTTGAGGGGGACTCATAAAAGGTTAAGTAAAATTCTCTCTTTATTTTGAATTCAAAGTTAAACCCCTAAACTCCTCCCACAAACAAACACATTTTAGTCAAAACTCTCAGCTGAATAAGCGTGAGAAAGGTGAAAGAAGAAACTGACAGTGGAGAAAAGCAGCGTGATTTGTTTAACCGCAGGTGTTTGTGATCATCACACAGTTTTAAGTGGACAAATCAATGCTGATGTCACATACAGACAAGTCTAGGAATAAGATTTTGCAGTCAGAAGGTCTGTGACTATATTGACCTGAGACTGTCTTATTTGCTCAGTTTTCATAATAGAAGAGTCGGCTGGCCCACAGGCAGGACAGTCTGGACCTGACTTTAAACCCCGGCTGGACACCCACGGGTGCTCTCTGTCTCCCTGTGTCTCCTCCGCTCTCCCAACACCAGCCTGAACTGCACTTTTAATGAGGCAAAGGGCCCAAAGCTGCTGGCGTTTTGTGATGCGTCACCACCTCCGGTCCCACAAGAGTCTGAAATGAGCAGATAGTTGATTTTATTCAACACCACTGAATACATTGGCATTCTGAGTGTTACTTATAGACCTGCGTTTCCAAGCGGCAGTACACAAGCACTCAGCAGGGAATATGTGAAGTTCTGCCTGGTGTTGTGTCCTTGGGCAGGTGTGAGTGATGATGTACTTAAGACTGACCTAAAGCACTGAACCTCTTTCATCTGTCTGTCCAAATTGAATTTTGACAAGAATGCACTTGAGGATGGAGCGAGATGCACAAGACGTGATACAATACAAGATTTTGACAGAATTTATAATTATTGTGCAATCCAAAATTGTAAAATTTTAGTCTCACAAGTTTTACCATTTCATTTTTTATTGTTGCACTTCTTTTTGAAACTACTGATTCACCAGTGCTGAACCCTTTTTTTTTTAGCACAAGCCCAATGTAAATGCAAAAAAAAAAAAAAAAAAAAAAAAAAACTCTTACAAGATTAATAATGGCTCAATTTTGTATCAATTTTGTAAGATCTTGCTGTGAATTTCTTACGAAGTGCCTTGTACACAAGTTCCAGTTCACTGTGGTTCGTATTTGCCCAAAGCCTCATGGATCATCATGAGATTGTGCATATTATGACTTGAACATGGCATCAAATGGCTGCTCCAAATGGAATTTAATGTTTTCTAAAACAGTCATGATGCTTTGTATGTTTGTACGTTCTCTTCATGTCTATGTAGGTTTTCTCCGGGAGCTAGGGTGTTCCCTACAATAAATAAGGGTTACTTGAGCTTGGGTCTTGCTTGTTTAATTGGAGGTTATTTCATTTTATTGGGAAAGTTGCTCAGACACTTGTCAGTCCATGTGTATCTGAGATTCACCTGCAGATGCCAGGTTTCAGCATATACACGCACACACATTTGACTGACCATCCTTGCCCTGACGTTTGGCTGTAGTTTGGCTAGCTTGGGTGGACATTAGCTTCAAGTGTAGGTTGGAACAGCGTCAGGCACAGACAAACCAAACTGGGTTGGTTTGACATTTGTGGGCTCATGTCGACTCTAGTTGCAATTTTTGTGTATTTTTAAGTTCTGTCAATACCTTGAGTCGCATAGCATTCTAATACTGTGGAACTCGTAAAGCCCCAACACTTTTTAGTTAATTCTATAAAACACTGGAAAGTCATGTGTTGTTTATGTCCAACCAAAACCAGAGACAGTGTGTAGGAGTCACAACAAATGACTTCTGTGGGTTCCATGATAATAAATGAAAATTGTTTGATATCAAAACAAGACTTTACTTTTCAAATGAAGTGATAGAGGTAGACTCATGTGCTAACCCATAAGAAACCTGATGTTGTCAAATCAAAATCAAATAAAAAAACAAGATTAATAATATCTGAGTTGTGTACCCTTTTGTGTTTGGGGTTCACAAATGTCTACACTTTTTGTTTTGGGAGTTGTGACTGAAAAAGAGAAGCAACTATTTGGGCAATTGCGCACACATATTGAGGGGTTAACGTCCTTTCAAAGCTTTTACTTTCAGCCATCAAAGACCAGATCAGGCATAAATGCAATGACAACTTACCTAACTCCACGTGTTTCTAGAAGCATCTCCACACATTAAATAAGAAGCTTTTAGCGAGTGTCTGTCCTGTGTCTTCGGCGTCTTTAGGTGGATGAAATCTCTTGCAGTGCTGTAGTGTAACTGTTGAACACCCGCTGTCTAAAATAGGATTCAGTGCTTTTCTCCAGCTTCTCCTGTAGAGGCTTAACAATAGCGGCAGCAGAATTACCCGCTCCACAATGGCTCCACGAAAAGCAGATTTCACAGCCTTTCACACGCGCTTCTTCTTCTTCCCCGTATAGAGCGCTTTTATCCCACGCGATGCTGGGGCTGCTCTCTGCTCCTGGTGGCCTTGGCTCTGGGTAAATTAGCTTTACACCTATATGTGCTTTAATGGAAGTTAAAGCCACTGCTGGAATCTCCTTTGTAAAATGATGGATTACAGGGTCAAAGGTGTTTAGTAAAGCGAGCAGTACTGTTTGTTGTTTGTAGGTATTCCCATTGATTTATTTTGACACAAAGAAAGCGATTGCTGTGGCTTTTACTCCACACAATCTCTCAAGTTGCTGCTGTGTGAGGTAGACGTCTGACGATGACTCAAAACTTTCTGGAGGTCGAAAAGTCATCTACACAATTTAGTAGAATTAGAAAGTTATACCAATTCTTTGGGATTTTTAAAATGAAGATGAATGCATTTTATGACATAAAATTAAGAAAAAATAACAAAAAACACACAAACAAAAAAAAAAAAAAAAACAATCAGCTAAAGAAACTGCTTTTCTGCAGAAATAGATGTGTTTGGGCCCTCCTGCAGGCCAAATAATGGTTCTGTGGCCATGCAAGCCTGCTCAAAGTAAAAACGCAGATTTTATTATTTTTTAGTGTAACAAAGGCATCTAAATAAAAAAAAAAAAAAATGCATTTACTCAAGTTTATTTTTTAGCCAAAAAGTTGTGCAGTTAACCTTTTTCACCAATTTTTTTAATAAATATTTGCCTTTACAGAGGGATTGTCAGTCATTTTTCACTCTACCGTGCATGCTCTATGCAGAAAGAGACGCTGTCTGTTGGCTTCGAAAATATCTTTGATTAAAACAACAAAACGAAACACGAGCTAGTTGTGTTGGATCAGGTCTGAATCGGTGTGACAGATGCCTGGCTCCTGAAACTTGGGACAATGTTTTTTCTGTTGACACGGTGGAGCGGTGGTTAGCGCTCTGGTCTCATAGCAAGAAGGTTCAGGGTTCAACTCCCAGTTGACCTGGGGCCTTTCTATGTGGAGTTTGCATGTTCTCCCCGTGTCTGCGAAGGTTTCCTCGGGGTACGCCGATTTCCTCCTACAACTAAAAACATGTCCATTAATGCCTCCCCTGACCCTTCCCCCAGGGCTCCCCTGCAAAAGAGATTCTGAATCTCAGTGAGACTTCCCTGGTTAAATAACGGTCAATTAAACTTTAAAAATAAAATTTACATTTTTCAATCAAATTAATGTAACTTTTAAGTGTCGTAGGGTAAAGTTTTTTTTTCACAAATGTTAATTTTGCAGCATAACTTTTATTTTGTTTCATCACTGTTCAAAACTGTGGTCAGCAGCCCTGGTTCGAGTTGTTGCTACAGAAAGGTAAATCAGTGGTAGCTCTTCTACATACCAGATGCACAAGCCTCTCTCGTGTTGATAAACAAATAATCCCTCTATTGTTTTCATTTTTCACTTTAAGTTAAGTAATGAACCGTGTATCTATAGAACACTAAATTAAAGTGAAAACTTGAAAGTGAAAGACTCCCTGCATATACACTGTTTATTAACTACTTTTTTGGATAAATATTGGGTACAGAACATTCATCTATCTATATTATGTTTACTTAAGGTATTTAATTAACTACTGTTCTTGCAAACTCACATTCAAACCATTAGAAATGTCATCTATTTTAACAATAATACTATGTCTATATAAAAATCAACTGCACCTTTATTTAGAGATCATCTTTATCCCAAATAGAGTCAGTTCTGTTTACTGTAAAAAGCATTATATTGGTAAAATGCAGTCCAATGTTCAATTTAGTTTAGTTATTCCTCCCACTGTTTCCAAAGCAGAAAAACAAAACATTAGCCTTGCAAATTTAATGTAAAAGTCCAAATGTTCCCTCTCCTGAAAATAGTGGCGATGCATAATGCAGAAGCAGAGCCTGTGTGCAGTTTTCCGGCACTTCTGCCTCTCCGGATCAGACAGACGATGGAGCATTATCCTGTTATGGCCTACACTCCCAATGTGATTCAAACCTACACCGACGGCACACGGGAACACAGCGGATACCGTGACGTCAAATCCGAATATTTATCTCGTTTTGTGTCATTTTGATCTGCTTAGTTTGGAGATTTGTAACATTTGAGATGAAGAAAAGTTAAAACTGCACGATGAAATTGCTCTCCTGTCTAAAATAAACCCTGAAGCATAGTTAGGAAAGTAATAAAAGTAGCAGTGTGAGTAAGACGGATATTATCACTTCTACGCAATCAAACTTAAGATAGCTTTCATAACACATTTTGCATTATTTATTCACTCCATACTCTGTGGTGGTTAAGTTACTATATAGCCACATCTGCCCCAGGGAAGATAGAGTGAAGCAAGGCTGCCATTTTGTGCCATCAACTTGTCAAACCTCTTCAAATTCACTTGGCAAGATGGATGAAGTGTCTCTCTCACTTAAGGACACAGCGTTTCTCGTCCAGTCGTCCCACCGTGGCTGTTGAGGTTCGATCAGTCTCCCATCCAGTCAGGGCCTGGACTTCTGAGTTTTGACAGGATCAGGCATTGACGAGCTGGTGACCTGACTGAGTTTGGGTTGAAACAATAGGATACGGCATATGTTCACCCTGTTTAGTTTTATTGTCAACTACGTATATTAAATGAAGAGCACCTCCAAAGACTCGGCAGTGTCTCATAACTTAAAGACCAGATTGTATGCCTTTTTACATCAATATATGAAAAGCCAAAATGTAAAATAACCACATATTTAGGCTGAAAAGCCACATGGCAACATTTTATTTGGGTTTAATGAGCTTTAAGTGACTAAAATGGGACTGGGGCTTGGAGTAGGTTAAGATTTACCTGTTAAACTCAGAGAAAATATCGCCACGTGGCTTCAACCAAATCATGACATCATTGACAAAAGACGTGAAAACAAACTTATTGTACGTTCTTGACATTTTGTTGTGTATCTACGTTTTCTTTGGAGACTGGGCTGGTTTAAGATGAGTCCAGTTTGGGCTCTGACATTGGCCCACACAGAAGGACTGTGACTGCTGAACAGTCTAGACCAGTGGTGCTCAAAATTAGGTGTGCAGGCCAAATTAGTCCCCTTACAGTGCCAAGAAGAGGTTCTGAGGCTTAGTAGAAGTAACAATTTAGTTTAAAATCAAGTATGTTCTCCAAAACCAGTTGTATATAAAGGTATATGCAACTACACTTTAAACACAACAAATCTTTAGATTTGGTCCAGTGTGTCATACACTTTTACTCAGTGAGTAAAAAAGCATGGGTAACCCTGTGTTACTGATCTAATGTTAATTATCCAACAAATATGTATATGATTTTTTATTTGCACATTGATAATCAAACACAGCAGAATTTCTTACAAGTGTCTGTGGCTGTGCAAAGGAGAAAGAGCACCCAACTATACTGTCAATAATTCATAAAGTTTAGTTTAAGTGTGACTTTAGCAATTGCAGTAAATGTAATAAATAGCTCCCAGGCCAACAAACCCTCACAGATGACTTCCTGGTGGACTCTGAAGTATCTGATATTTCTTGAGGCATTCCTTTTGTTGTGGAAAAGGCTGTAAGTCGTCCAGCTGGGCTTATATAAAACCCTACAGAGGGAAACGTTTCTTCAGAGATACTGCAGATATTAGGAATGATACCACTTGACCTTTGTGGAGCAGAAGCTGTACGATATTTTCAGCCTCAAACAGCAGACCCCTGAGAGGAGAGCAAAGCAACACAAATGAGCTGTGTTTGAACTGAGAAATCCACACTCCTGCACACTCAGGTAAATTACAAACGTTTCAGCTCTCGTGTCTTGAAAACAAACTGATGCATTTGGATCTTTCTCTGACTGTAAGAATGTATTTCTTTTTTTTTTTTTATCAAAGAAGACTATTGGTGATTTTCCATATTTAGGAAGGAACTAAATACGGAAAGATCAATAATTCACATTGGTTTTATTGTAAAACACAAAATATATTGTATAACAGCTTGGAAAAAGAAGCAAGTCCATTGACTTTCTGTAACTGGAAATGTCCAAATGGGACATAATCAGATGCAGAGAGGACATTGTCGACCAAAATGTTCACCTGAAAAGATACATTGGCAATATATTTGTGCTAGGTGTAATTAGATATAAAGATATTTGTATGTGAAAATACCAATCTGTCATATGCACTTCCAGGGGTCCTCAAGACAAAAAAAAAAAGTTATGAAACTACATTTTCAAGACTAGACTAAGATAAATAATGTAAATGACTTTTTTTTTTAATCTCATGTTAAGGCTTCAGTCACGGTCCATTGTACATTTTCGACATTACAGTCGTCCTGTTCAGCAAAATCAGCTGTGGGAGCAAAAACGCAATTCGACGTGAGATTAGATATAATGTAGTGGGGAAAACTGTTTGCTCAAGTGAGAAGCGGAGCCATTTTACAAGCAAAACTATTCAATTCATCTGTGCGGTCCCATTGAACTGTCTGTAACAAAGCCTTTCTCCACTGCCTCTGAAAGAATACCTTTTCAATTTGTAATTTACTCATTTCTTTTCCATTGTAGCTCAAACAACACACTGTTAGTTTCTCAGCCACAAATTTATCTCCGGCCCTTTTCCCAGTCCGCGGGGAAATCAAAGGAAAGAGAGCTCCAATCCGACGCAACCGCAATTACAAGGAATGTTTCACCTGCTGCGACCGAAAAGAGCAGATCAAAATGATAAAGAGAGAAAAGGGCTGGAAATGCATGGGTGGTGTGCACAAGAGGCATGGAATAAGGTTAGAGATGCTGGTTTCTTTTTTTTTTACTGATCCGATTGTGATACTTTTTTTTGGATAGGTGCCGATACCATTATCAACTCAAAACCAAATATGCCTTTTTCATGCTGTGGCTAGGCTAGTTTAAATCTAAAATTCCAGCGGATAGTCCTTTTCAGTCTATTCCAAGGGTGTCAAACTGGCGACCCAGGAGCCAAATGTGGCCCTAGAGGTGATTTCATTCGACCCCAGAAAGATGTATGACTTTTATTGACGACCCGCCAAAAAAGCATGCAACAATTTGAACTACAGACCCCACAACACAATGTGACCTAGGACTAAATTGTAAGCTTCTAAGAAATATAAAGGTTTATATTTCTGACATGTGCCTCCAGTATATAACCTCTAAAATGCACTGGAATTCAGCCAATATGCAATCTGTCCAATGTTTTTTTTTTTTTTTTTTTGCATTATGTAACGTATGCTTTAAAATGCGTCCCTCAATCAACTCTGACACAAATAAATTCAGCCGCAGCTCCACTTGAGCTTGACACCTCTGCCCTTTTAATTCACTTTGGAGAGTTAGCTGAAACGCCATGAAATAATCAAACATTTAAGCTGGTATGTGGCCATACCAGCATGCCAAAGCCTGATCCCATCAGATCTCAGAAGCTACGCACATTGGGCCTGGGAAGTACTTGGATGGGAGACCGGTCGAGGAATCTCAGTTGCCATAGTGGGGCGAACAGAGGAGAAACTCGTTGTTGTGTCTTTAGGCAAGACACTTCACCCACATTACGTAGCTTGGGTCTGGTGTGTCTATGAATGGTTGGTGGTGGTCGTAGCATCGCTTCCGTCAGTCTGCCCCAGGGCAGCTGTAGCTACAATGGTAGCTTACCACTACCCAGTATGGAATAAATGAATAATGCAATATGTGAAGCGTCTTGGGGTGTCTTGAAAAGCGCTATACAAATCCAATGCATTATTATTAATTATGTTAAATAAATAAATACTTTGGAGAAATATACAGTTACAATAGACTGAAGTATGTAGCATTAGCACTGTGGTGGAATTAATTTCATTCAAACTGTGTATAAGGGGTAAAAATTCAAATATCTATCCGTCATTTGGCTCCTTGTTCTGGTGTTTTTTTTTTTTTTTTGTTTTTTTTTTCAGTTTAAATTTCAGAAAATACTCACATGTTCACATTATAAGCTCATGTGCTTCTGTAGGCTAAAGCAAAGGCTTCATACATATGTCTGAAAATTTAATAAAAAGAGTCTTAGCGAGCAAGTAAGAAACTAGACCTGTGCACAGCCTCAGAGCAGTGAACTTCTCCACACGTCAGGATCGCTCCTACAAAAAACTGTCATCACTCACAAGCTCACTGTCCATATTTGGTGTTGTCAATCAATGTCTGTTCACTCCACTGGGCTTCTCTTAAAAGGCCTCCGAGAATCTACCACTTTTGCGGGCAGAGACAGTCTTTGACCACGTTTATAACTTCATAGACACATTATCGGTCAACGTCACTTTCTGCTCCACTGCGCTGTTTACCTGTACAAAGACGCACTGTCTGTCTAGTTGGCTGGGAAAACTTAAAACAAACAAACCAACAAAAACAGGAAGAGAGCAGCTGTCTTGTTCAGGTATGAACTGATGTGATAGACGTCTGGTTTTTATCAGTTTAACTCACCTGAAAGTAGCGTGTATGGGTCAAATTTCTTGTGTCAATCAGCCAAACAACTTGAGATAACTGTTGTTGTGTCCTTGGGCAAGACACTTAACCCACTTTGTCCTAGTGTTTGTGCACACTGCGAGTGATTCAATGATTGTGAAGCATTTTGAAACATTTGAATGGCAGAAAAGTGCACACACATACAAAAAATCTTTTTTTTTTTTTTTTTTTTTTTTTTTTTTTTTTAATGAAGGAGCTATGCTATATTATGGCTAAAATAGTTAAATATCAGGTTTACATTATGTGTGCTTTAATTAGGCTTTAACAATAGAAACATTTGGAAACTCACTCATACCATCTTCACTCTCAATGGCTCTTCTCTCTAGAGACAGAAAGAAGATTCCAATGTAACAAGACAGAATATCTCTTGTCAGCGCCAGCCCAGTCGCTCTGTCTGTCAAAAGTGTGGACCGGAATCCTGAGAACCTGGATGAATTTCAAATGAATGAATGGCATGTGATTTGAAAGAGTTCTGTGCGACTGAATGCCGAGGTTTTACAGAGAGAGCAGGACCACCGGAGCTAATGCAGAATCTCCTCACCTCAGCCTCCATTATCCAACCAGATTCCATTCACAAATGTTGATTTAGCAGCATGACTTTAGTTTTCATACATTGATAAAGTTGTATCTTACAAAAGCACTGGTCATTGTTACTTGTGTCAATTGTATCTTTCTCTGGATATTCTGATTTGTTGAGCAGCTAAACTAGAACTCACTGGATTGTCATGCGAGTCGTCGGTTCACAAACTGCCAAAGTGATTCTGACAGGCTTTTTCAGTGGCGCTGCTTTGTTTTGGGAGTTCTTCTGCTCCATCCGGATACACAGTGTGACAGCTCAGCGTTGTGAGTGGGTGAGTTCCAGGCTTTTTAGTGAAACATGAAAAGTCTTGTGTTGTGTTTTGTATACATCCACGAACTGCAAACGAAAACATGCAAAGACATAAACAAACACCTCAGCTACTTATGTTACATTTTTATTTTGTCACTAATAAAAAGTGTATTTTCCGAGCGCTCACTGTTTTGGCTTAGTTTAGAGATTCTATTCCTTTTTCTCTCTCACAACACCTCATAAAATATCACTTCTCCCACACAGCTTGTATTTGGTGTAATGTGGTATAATTTGGTTGTGTTTTGTTTTATTCTTAGCTTAGACCTTGATTATTGTCTATACTTTTTTAGTCAGTACAACATAATATATGGAAATGTGGCTTTATGTCCATTTTTATTATGTTTAATTAATTCAAAGTCAAAATACATAAAATCTATATGTTCATTTAACATATTTCTTACTAGACAGCACCAACTTTTAAGGATGTTACCACAGCGACAAGGCAAACCAACTCGACAGAACAACTCCACAATGAACAAACCTGGAACACGAGTCATGGGGTCGCGCAACACTATGCAAAGATGAAAACCAAAACCAAAAATTACTGTCTGTGATTGTGTATGTGCGTGTGTGCAGTTGTAATGAACCAATCAATCAAAGTGTATTCACAGAGCACTATTAGTGCTAACAGCAGAGCCTGAAAGACTTAAAAATCCCTATAGATTAACAATGAAGCTCAGCAATGGAAGATCACCTTGGGTCTGGAAGTAAAATGGCCCATCATAAACTCTTTACAGAAATGCATACGTTAAGAGTTAAAAAACATCGTGGAGGAGCTGCTGTGCTAACTCAGTTCCACAGAGAAGTTGTTTTTAATCTAAGAAGCACATCTATAACTTAAAAAGGGCTAAACTTCTTATTAACATTGTTCAGAGATCATTGTTATTCAGCAGAGAGACTTATCTGTCTTCTACAACCAGCAACTGTTAAGCAAGGCTAGAGTCATTATAGCATCACCAGGGCTCGTGCAAAGAGATGCATTTTTCTTGATACCGTCAGGCAGACATTACACCTTGACAAGCTGCAAAACGTATCGCCATTTAAAATATTTTTGTCCCAACAGCTTAGGCTGTTTAACTCTGTAGGCTTGGCAAGATAGGTTTTAAAACATTTGATCAGTAACATATACCCATGTATATAGCTCTACTATGTTTGATTTTGCATGTTTGCTGTTATGAGTGGATGACTTTTCTGTTATTGATTTTAATTTTATTGTTTGATGCTGCTCAAAGGAAATGCCAGTTGAGGGATAAATAAAGTTCTGAATAAAAATCTTAGAACTGTATAGTTTATAAAGCTGCAGAAACAGATTTTAAATACAAATGTAGGACTTATGCTCATAACTCACCAGAGAGATGATTAACCCTGAAAACATTTTCAAATTACCTTCTTTTTTTTTCCCTTTGGGGTGCTTCCTTAATCAAGGAGTGGGTGGGCACTGTTGAGCTCCATAATATAAAGAAGAAAAGAGGAGATTGTTTTCTGCATATACCTGGAAATGCACATTATTTAGTCCTGACTCTGGAGACCAACAAGAGAACTGTTCCTGAGGTCTTTAAAATTATGTTTCATAAGAAACATATTATAACAGTAGTAAACTTGAAATCAAGTGTTTTTGAGAGACTCAGAGAAAGCAACTTCGTAAACAGATTTAATGGCCTGATCAGATCTAAAAGGTAAGCAAGGTAGGACCTGGTTAATGCCCAAATGGGAAATGGCTGGAACACTAGTTACTTGAGTGAAACGACTAGAATGAACTGTTGTTGTGTGCTTGGGCAAGACACTTAACCCACCTTGCCCTTGTGTTTGTGCACACTGCGAGTAGATCCTTGATTGTAAAAGCACTTTGAGAACTTTGAATGGCAGAACAGTACTTAATTTTTTTTCAAGTTTTCGGTAGCACTTTAAAAGACCTCCACGGTACCTACCAGTTAAGTACCGTGTCAGTTACTAGTAACTAACAGTGACACTTACTAGTACTTACTCTGGTACTTACTGTGGTACTTACACAGGTACCTAGAGTGGTACTTTGAGTGGTACTTGTACCAGCAGTTACTGGTACATACCAGTGGTAGTTACTGTGGTACTTACTGTGGTACTTACACTGGTACCTACAGTGGTACTTTGAGTGGTACTTGTACCAGCAGTTACTAGTACATACCACTGGTAGTTACTGGTACTTACTGTGGTACCTACAGTGGTACTTTGAGTGGTACTTGTACCAGCAGTTACTAGTACATACCACTGGTAGTTACTGGTACTTACTGTGGTACTTACACTGGTACCTACAGTGGTACTTTGAGTGGTACTTGTACCAGCAGTTACTGGTACATACCACTGGTAGTAACTGGTACTTACTGTGGTACTTACACTGGTACCTACAGTGGTACTTTTACCACCAGTATTGGCATGCTGGTATGGTCGTAGCCATACCAGCATTCCAAAGCCTGATCCAGTCAGATCTCAGAAGCTAAGCAGGGTTGGGCCTCGGCAGTACTCGGATGGGAGACCACAGAAGAACCTCTGGTGCCACAGTGGGGCAACTTCAGTGGTACTTACTACAGTAGTTGACAGTCAACTACTGTAGTAAGTACCACTGAAGTACCAGCATGTGTCACTTTAGAACAGGTCCCGTTGTTACTAGTACTTCACTGTCAACTACTGTAGTAAGTACCACTGAAGTACCGGTATGTGTCACTTTAGAACAGGTCCCGTTGTTACTAGTACTTAACTGTCAACTACTGTAGTAAGTACCACTGAAGTACCAGTAAGTGTCACTTTAGAACAGGTCCCGTTGTTACTAGTACTTAACTGTCAACTACTGTAGTAAGTACCACTCAAGTACCAGTATGTGTCACTTTAGAACAGGTCCCGTTGTTACTAGTAGTTGACTGTCAACTACTGTAATAAGTACCATTGTAGTACCACTATTTACCATTATGTATCATGGTATTTATCAATAAATGTTGGAATTAAGCTAAGATTGTTGTAAATTGTTTTCTGTTGTTTTGTTTACTGAAACAAATAATTACTTTGGTATTTGTCAATACCCAATATTGTTGTGACATAAATAAAGACAGTTGTGTTTTTTTAACACTTGCATTTTATTGTTATTCTTAATTTATAAGCTCTACTTTTTAATTTAGTACCAATTATACCACCACTGAAACATATGTGTGTGCCACAAATTATTAAAACTGGTAAGTGTACTAATAGTTACCACTGTAAGTACCAGTCACTGATGACACAAGTACCACCTTAAGTATCAGTGTAAGTACTACAGAAAGTACCACAGTAAGTACCAGTAACTATCAGTGTTATGTACCAGTAACTGCTGGTACAAGTACCACTATAGGTACCAGTGTAAGTACCAGTGTAAGTACCGCAGTAAGTACCACAGTAACTACCAGTGGTATGTACCAGTAACTGCTGGTACAAGTACCACTCAAAGTACCACTGTAGGTACCAGTGTATGTACCACAGTAAGTACCAGTAACTACCAGTGGTATGTACCAGTAACTGCTGGTACAAGTACCACTCAAAGTACCACTGTAGGTACCAGTGTAAGTACCAGTGTATGTACCACAGTAAGTACCAGTAACTACCAGTGGTATGTACCAGTAACTGCTGTTGGAAGTACCACTGTAGGTACCAGTGTAAGTACCAGTGTAAATACCACAGTAAGTACCAGTGGTATGTACCAGTAACTGCTGGTACAAGTACCACTCAAAGTACCACTCTAGGTACCAGTGTAAGTACCACAGTAAGTACCAGAGTAAGTACTAGTAAGTGTCACTGTTAGTTAATAGTAACTGACATGGTACTTAACTGGTAGGTACCGTGGAGGTCTTTTAAAGTGCTACCAAGTTTTCTTTTGATCGAGCTATGCTACAATATATCACGACTACATTTTTTTAAATATCTTTTTATTTTCCATAATCTGTGCTGTAATTGGGGTTTATGAATATTTGAAAATGATAAAAAAAAAATTGATCATACAATCTTAACTCTCAATGGCATCTTAACGAAGATTCCATTCCAATGCAACAAGACGGAATATCTCGACTTCTTCTTTCCATTTTCCCCTTGTCAGAGCCAGCCCAGTCGCTCTGTCTGTCAACGACCGGAATCCTGAGAACCTGGATGAATTTCATATGAATGGCATGTGATTTGAAAGAGTTCTGTGCGAGTGAATGCCGAGGTTTTACAGAGAGAGCAGGACCACCGGAGTTAATGCAGAATCTCCTCACCTCAGGCTCCATTATCTGTCCTGCACAGCTCCAACCAGAGATGATCCATGCTTTTACAATTGGACATGTCAGCGCGGCTTTCATGTGGGATTGGGTTTTTACTGACGCCACAATACCAATAAATTTAGAGTTATAAACTGGCATTTTTCTGTTTCTTTGCACAGGGAAGGTGATATACTTAAGGGTTAAGTTTTGTAACATGTTGGACAATTAAAACATGTTTTTTTTTATATATACCCGACTAAAAACACAAAAATGCTTGAGAGTTAAGGCATCTCAAATTACTGATTGAGAAAAAGCTCTACACAAAATAAATACATTTTTTAAGTCCACCTAAATTATCATTTGTAAATACGCAGAGCAGTAAATCTGGCTTAAGTTTGACTTATTTGGGGTTTTGAAAGTTCCTCTACTAAAGATATTTTAATAAATATTATTTTTGGAGCCAATAATAGCTTTACAAAATACTTGGAAATGTTGGGTAATTGTTATTGTTGATTTTAATTAAGGTGGTTCCAATTGACCATGATATTAAATTATACTTTTTGTTTGTGCATTATGTCTATGGATCTAATTACACCTGTAGCCTACATGTGTATGAAAGTACAATTTTTTTCAAGTCCTCATTAAGTCCACTCCAATAATCACCAGAAATGGCTCCATTTCATGTACCAGGGAACCCCTGGTGTTTGCCACTTCTGTGACATTGGTCCAGAGTTGTTTTCTTCTCTTGTTCTGACAGAACCACCAATCACATTTACTTCTGTGCAGGACCATGTAAAACTACTGATCATCTAAAATTGACAGATATGATTAATTCAATCACTTCATTAACGCTAAAATTACAATGCTTTTGGTCCATCTTGAGTTGCTATTACAGATTGTGTTCAAACATGGGCATTTAACAGTAGAAAGACTTCAAAGTTGTCAACTGAATCGTGCTTTGGAAGATCAAGATGTTTCGACTCGAAACCGGAGGGTTGAAAATGACTTTCGGCTAAGAGTCAACATGTCTTGATCTTCAAAAATGCTGTCCAAATAACAACTTTAAAGCTTTTCTACTGGATCACTCCTGGACAAATGAGGGATTACACTGTCATGTGCATATAACATTTTACATCTTCGGTAGTGACTCAAACAGGGCCATGACAAGCCCTGTCCCACTACACGCACTGGTGCACTTCAAATATTCACGACAAGCCGCTGAAGTGCAGGGCGTCCATATTCTTCGACTTCTTTACACACTTCAGGCAGGTGTGGATGCACAATGCATTGCCTGCACTGTTATGTTTTCAAATAGTGCAGCTTCAAATCTCCAACACATGCCGATGTTTTGTTTGGTCCAAAAATAAATCTGAATTTGAACACTTGAATGAGAAGAGGACCTGCACAAACCACAGTTATTTCACTGCTCTACAATGGAGTTTGTATTGCTTTGCTAAAAAATGAATGACTCTGTGTGGAAAAGGGTATAATTGTAAATGTATTTAATGCCTGCAATGTAAGTTAAACATTGGTCTCTAAGTATACAGATACAAACAACACTGAAGATGCTATCTTTTATTCTTTAAACATATTTAAATATGAGCTCAATCAACAACAAGCTACTGAAGAAAAAAATGAAAATATGTTGAAAATACCAGGAAGTAGAGCAGAGTTTTAAAACTGATGACACCACACTAGGGAGACAAGGATATTTTCAATTTTCTCACAAGATATGTATGGCTCTGTAAACTCACATTTAACAAAAGAGTGAGTTCTAACATACTTTTATGGCTCAAGTTGAAGTCTGTCACATTAGAAGAGTTTTGGCCCAATTTATTACAGTGTAGGCAGGACAGACTTTGTGCACTGTGACTAAATCTATGCAGTGCAACTTTAACAGCCCGATCTTGCCCCTTTGTCTTAGCCGGTCTTAGCCTTGGTCTTAAGTATTCCTCTGTTGGCCACTAGTGGCTCTCTCCAAGCTCTATACACTGTCAGTGTAGAAGGTCTGGCTCCAGCCAGATGTGAGGGGGTGCAGTTTTTTTCATTGACCCTGACACATGCTCACGCCTGTGACAAGTGAGCAGCTGCTTTAGGATTACAGGCAAAAGAGAACTGTAGCAGCAGCTTCAGTTTGAAAAAAAAACCTGCAATAATAGAAATCTATTTGGTGAAAGTCTATTTACTTGACAGACTTGATCAACTTTGTCTAAAAATGAGGCCAACATTTTTTTAACGTGTTGACACATAAAAAATGGTTTAAAAAATACATGATGGCCTCTTTTGGCCTTTCCATAGCATTCACACTGACCCATGTTCACTCTCACATCTGATCATCTTTTTTATTAAGTCAACAAGCTTTATGTAAAAGAAAAGACACATTTTTAGACAAAGTTGTTAAAGTCTGTCAAGTAAATAGACTTTCACCAAATAGATTTCTATTATTACAGTTTTTTTCCAAACTGAAGCTGCTGCTACATTTCTCTTTTGCCTGTGATAAAGCAGCTGCTCACTTGTCACAGGCGTGAGCATGTGTCAGGTTCAATGAAAAAAACTGCACCCCCTCACATCTGGCTGGAGCCAGACCTTCTACACTGACAGTGTATAGAGCTTGGAGAGAGCCACTAGTGGCCAACAGAGGAATACTTAAGACCAAGGCTAAGACCGGCTAAGACAAAGGGGCAAGATCGGGCTGTTAGTCTTAATGTGTTTAGTATTTATCTCATGTGAACTCGTCGCTGGCATTAAGCAAAATGAGGTCATTTTGTGCTTGAAAGTGACAAGGCCACAGACGTGTAAAGCACTAAATGTGCTTTGATTTAACACATTATGAAGCATTTGCTGAGCCTTATTTTGACCTAACACTGCTAAAAGGTTCTTTAAATTGAATGTGAAAAGCGTAATGAGAAACACGGCCCATTTGTAGGAAGAATACATTTAGGATTATTAGAATAAAGCTTTCTCACTTAATGCAAAAAGAACAAACTAGAATGACTCAAATGTATATGGGAGATTATCACATTTTCTAATTTTGACTTAGTTTGGTGTGACAGTCCTTGTAGTAAATGCCTGCTGGTTTTTGCAGCAGCAACTATTAAGAAATTAACATAAAAGTTTAAAAATAATCCACATGTAATCACACAATGCATCAGCAATTACTAAAAGAGAATGTAATTTATCAATGATTTTGAACTATTTAATGATTTATCAATGAAAGGATAATGTAATTTGTCAAAACAACTCTGGTATGGGATTGTCCACACTCATTCGCTTATCACTCTTATCACACTTATTTCATCATTCCCAGTTCAGGACTATTCAGTGACTCCTTCATCTTCATCAAACGAAAACTGGCGACAAGCTTCTACTTTTAGCGATGACCAAACATGTAACTTAACCGTGGCATAATATAGAGGCCTTTTTGGAAAAAAATTGAAAATACTTATTTAGAAGTGGGCACAATTAGGCATCTAAAGACACATTTACAGTAAAAATAGGCATGTAATAAATCAAATTTGAGTAATAAAGAATAATTTGTATGATTCTAAAATCTTTTGGCGAGCTACTTGGAAGGTGGTGGCGAGCTACTGGTAGCTCTGAGCTATAGGTTGGAGACCCCTGATCTAGTCTTACAAAGCTCTCAGCTGATGGAGGTTCACAAGATTCTGCTGTTTGGTTTAAAAAAAAAAAGTTGGCAAAATAAATTTTTGTTCTACTGGTCATGTCCATCTGACACACACATACTACAAGTTTTATTTTACTTGGAACACATGCCGAACATCAAAAGGACTGGATAATTCAACTTTTACAGCCCAAAGTACAATAAGCAGCAGCTTCCTTTAGCATATTTTTGAGCCCTGAATAGTGCATTTTATAGTAGCTAGGGCACACACTCAGACACAGCAAGAGTAGTTTATGTGGATTTCGACTCATATTTACAAAATGGTTACTAGGTAACAGTTACCTCTAAATACACTGTAAAAAATGTCAGTAAAATTTACTGAAAATTACTGTAAAATGGTGACTGAAAAAAAATGTAAACTGAAAAACGATAAAACACTGTCACATTAACAGTAATGTTTAGTTAGATGTTTTACCATACAAGACTGTTGTTTTTACAAAGACTTGATGTTAAAATACTCAAATTTCTTTGTAGTTTCAACGATGAAAATCAGCAAATCAAAAAACAAATAAATATAGTTAAATGCACAATTACTAAAGAACTTAAGGACTTGAAAAGAATGTTTACGAATAATTAACTTAACCATTACCCACTAAACATTACAAGTAGACGTCGTATGGACATGCAGATTAGGTCTATATCGCATCGGTCCGTCCACGACCTAATTTCGACCACAAAATGACGAGCAGATCATGTCCACTTTTTGGACGTCTAAATATAACCTCATTTAGACGTCAATATAGGTTGAAAATTTAGACCACGTGTTATTTTTGGACATCATAGGGACGTCTAATTCAGGTGCAGAAAAATTGCAATACAAATTGCAACAATTTTACATTGTTGTTAAATTATTTCCCTTCATTAGTTTGATTATTTGTGAGTAGATATTATGCTAATATTTTTTTCCGTACCTACACAATATTTTGTCATAAATTGAATTAACTATTTTAGATATATTTGTCTTTGGACTTACAATTTGTGTACAATTATATCCTAAAAACTATTATACTTGTGAGTTCAAACATCACCAAGTAAATACCACTCTGATTGGCCCAAAACAGTAAACTCCGCTCTGATTGGTCAAATCAAAACACAGTCCCTGAGCGCGAAGACAAGACTGCTGCATTTGAATTTCCATCTCTACTGGAGCACCATACAGCCACACAGCTCTGCCCAGGACGCCGAGGACGCCACACTCGTGTTCAGTGCTTGGTTTTGTGACAGACAGAAGCATGGATCAAGAAAGGCTGCCTGTGTTTTTCGGTATTTTTAGATAAGAAGGACGTTAGCGCGGCTAGCGGCTAACGTTAGCAGCGCGGCTAACGTTAGCAGCGCGGCTAACGTTAGCAGCGCAGCTAACGACAAAGCACCACTACAGATCAGAGAGGTGAGTTAAAAGTTATTTAAATTATGATCAGCGATGACAAATAACTCTCCTGTGTTTTCTACAATAAACCTTCAATGTGAAATTTTAAGGCAGTAATGCTAAAAGCTATTATTCTTAAGCTAACGTTTTTTCAGCAGCTCAAATAGTAGAATATAACAATGCTAAATGCAGCATGAGTAAAGCCACTTTAAAATTGCAGGGCAAAACTAAATAACTGAATGTATTACTAAAGGGAGACTCAGCAGGTGAATTAGGCTAAAAGCTATAATTGTGAAATTATGCTACTAAAATTTACCAAGATAAATGTAAGAAAAAAACAAGTTTTACATCATGACATGTTTTCATAGAGACAAACAAGTTTATGTGTAGAAACACATGACTGTAACAGGGTCAGTAGGAGAACCAGGCAGTAAGACATAAGTTTTGTTTTATTGTGGTGCTGTGTTGGTTATAATTTTACACGATATGTAATAATAATGCAAACGTGTCATGGTGAAACCTGCTTTTTTCACAATAAAATTACTTTGATTTTACAATTATGATGGGACATTCAGCCAACTAACAGGAGATTCTTTAAAAAATGTTTTTTTCTTGTTTTACAGTAGCCGAATATTGGTGCGCTCCCAGTGTGTTGAAAGTTATGAAGAGACCAGAGACACAGAGATGAGCAAATGAACAGAAATATACACCTGACAAAAGAAGGAAATCCACAAAATACTTGTTGAAGGAAAAAGCCACAGGATCAACTTAAGACACAGTTCTGATTTTGTGTGTATGTTGTTTAGTTAGCTTAGTTCAAAAGGTTTGTGATGAACACAAGTTGTAATAATTCATGTATCTGTCATTTCAGAACTCTAAATTGAACCTTCACAACTAACAAGGTAATCAGTTAAAAAATTCAAGAGCCTTGAGAAAAACTAAAAAAAAAAAAAAAATTTCTGTACTGTTTGATGATCTTTGTGTCATAGTGAGGGGCCGTAGTTCTGGTGAATTGTTTCTTCAGACACACTCTCTTACACAACTTGAGAGACTGGATGTTGGCTGGACGTGGCAAAGTTGTTTATCAGGTATTTTTTTCAGTGGAGGTTCAACTACAATGATGTACATGTGAATGTTGCTTTTTTTCTCACATAAATGATCAAATGTTCTATTGTTTTAAAGCTGATTGCAAAGAAGCCAAACTAAAGCTCTCTAAACCAATGAAATGAAAGACCTGACTGAGTACAGATGGAGATGTGTCTCCCAAAAAAAGACATAAACATAAGTAGGTTTACGTTTTGTCTATAATGTGATAAAATAATAATTATTTTTTTAAATACAAGTAACATTTTCCATTATTTTTCTTTTAGTCAAAAGAACATACTTTATCCAGTGGAGGATTCTGATGACGCTCATGCATCTCCAGGTGAGAGGTAAGACTTTTGAACAATAATCTGTCTTTATTTAACATGCTTTATTGTAATTAACTAGATAAATTATTTTTGATAGATTACAATACGTCAATCACTTGATTAAATAGGCCAATTTATCAAATCGGTGTAATTTAGAATTTACTGTAAATAAAAATTAGACTGCATCACACACCTAAAGTAAGGTTTAGTTCAGCCTGAGTTTAGGTTATTTTAAGGTAGAAGTCTGGGTCACTTGCTCTGATTCAAAATAAAAGTCCACTGAGGCAAATTTCCTTCTGTCTCTGTGCAGCAGGGTTTGTGCTCTCATTTCTAATGGTCTTTCAGCAACAGAGGAGCACGTCCATGCTTCACCTAACTGCTTGCTCTTTCAGCTTGACATCAATTAAATGAATAAAGTTTGTAATTTGCTCTTTTTTTACATACATGTTGCATTACCACATCCTAGATGAACTTTTCCCAAGACCAACACAGGATCATCAAGCCTCTCTGCAGCCTTCATCACTCTGGCCCTCCGTCCTCCAGCCTGCTCAGCTCCACTCACACAAGACTTTTAACTTTGGGTACTCTGTATTTTATTATAACAGTTTACTTCACTTTATTTCTGAAGTTGTTTTAAAGTTTTCTGTCAAACACAAACTCCATATGACTTCTTTTTTTTTTTTTTTTGAAAGAGTCTGCATTTTAAATATTGATAGTTCTACATCACTGTTGTTTAAAAGTTAAGCTTAAACCCACATTATGCATTTTCTGCTAATAACTATGATAATTCCTAACAGAGGATTGTTGCACATTACAGAGCCACTGCTTCATTAATACTTCAGCTCATACAAAGTTTTAGAATTTCAGTAAGAGGTAACTTGCATATTTAGTATTTATAAACTTACCAAGATCGCTTATGGTGACATTCACATTGTCAGTTCATTCTACTAATCACATGACACTTGACAAAAAAAAAAAAAAATGATGTATGGAATCTGTCCTAATTGGCATGCACCAAATAAAACAGTCCAGCACAGTGAACATTTTTTGCTGAAACTTAGAATTTGAGAAAAAGTTTTATATATGAACAAAACCCAGAACCTGCACTACTGTATATCACCTTGATGCAATGCAACATACTGTGAGTTTAAGTCAATTTCAGATTAAATTGTTAGCAGTTGAGTTTTACTGCTCATGTTTGTTCCATTTTACATTACCTTATATGAAAGGTTCAGTGTTTGTACGCTGCTATATCACATAAAAATGGAAATAGAAACTGTTAATTTTCTTTTTCAATAACTAGCACTAATTTGTGTGGAACAGACAGAGATATTTAGTTTTTTACATTGTCAGTAACAATAGATGTGCCAGTGGAGAGCCACTAATGTTTTATTCTAATGAGTAATGTATAATGCAAATATGTTAGTTGAGAACTAGTTGCTCTTGGTTGGATCAGATTGGATCATACAGTATATCCTCCAAGATTTTTTTTTTTTTTCTTTCATTATCTTTGGATAGATATTAAGCATACTTGAGAAGGCTGTAATGAGAAAATGTTTTATTTGACATTGGTGTTTTTAGGCGTTAAAAACTGTGGTGACATTTGTTATGTTAAATATAGTAGCAGCATACATTTTTGACACTGTATTGTTAATACTGAATATACAGTAAAGTTTAATTTGCAGAAAAAGTGAAATGACTGTCATTTAATTATATTTTACAGTTAAACAATGTTGTGAGTGCAATATTTTTCAGGAAAATATAATCACATTTTACACAAAACGCAAAGACAAGATGTAAATTGTACTGAAAAAACTTGTCATTTAAGGTATTTTTTAATGTTGCTTTTACAGTTAAATGATGTTGCAAGTGCAACATTTTTCAGGAAAATTTAGTCATATTTTACATATAAAAAGCATAGAAAACATGTAATTTATACTGAATAAACTTGTTTAATAACGGGTGATTTTAGTAAATACACGGTAAAAAACTGTTAAAATAAAAACCAGTTAACAGTTTTATTATGTAAAATATACAGGTCATTTTGTAATCTTGTATACATTTGTGCTGTATTTTTTACGGAAAATTTTTGGCAACCACAGCTGCCAAAGTTTTTCCGTAAAAACAACGGAATTTTTTTTACAGTGTACTGCATGTCATATTTTCAGACAAAAGACTAATATCCACCTTATTTTGGCTATAGTTTAGATTAGACCGAAAAAATTCAGCCCAACCCAACTCGAGGTTGCGCAAGTAGAGTTCAAACTCGACCAGAACCCGATCATTGTCTGTGTGTTTGGGTTTGGACCGAGCCCGAAGCGAGCTCGCACCACCCACTCATTGAACTGTGGCATTTTAATGACAGAAAGAGCACATTACTGATGTGTGTCATGTGTTTACGTGTAAACAGTGTGTCTCCGGAACCAGAAGTGCGTTTTCCACCGCACATCTCTCTTTCTCACACTTTTTCCTTCTTTCTCACCGCACACGTGACATAATGTACAAGGCTAAACTCTACTTCTTGCCCACTCACTCACCAGCACACTTATTGTAGTTGTGGTTAGCCTGAGTGACATTAGCCACAATCAAACACTACTTGTAATTGTATCTAACTGAAATCACCTCAGACAAGCTAACATGTCTACAGAGCAAAACAGGAAGAGCACTGCCAAGAAAGAAGGCGAATAAATCTCATCAAAAGAGCCAAACTGGGTGAAAATATGCAAAATGCTCAGTAAAATCTTGCATATAATCATGTTGGAAAATCTATTATGCACATTTTAAAGGCCATGGAGACATTTTCAGACAATGGCAAAGCTAAATTGTCATTAAATTGCCAAATTGATGGTAAAAAACAGAGTAATCTGTGTTTGCACTGGAGCAGTTGCAGTAAAAGGGCATTGTGAATCTCAGACGGTGGTTTAAGCTGCTCAATAAATGTTTCAGTCTTCTTTAGAAATGAATAATTGATTCAAGCGATATCTCAATTTCAGTGTGAGATGAATAGAGAGCTCTTGTCTGAGTTAGCACAAAGCTTACAGAATATTCAGTGTGTATGCTGTAAGTGTCTTGCCCCAGGAGACAACGACGTTCTGTTTGTGAGCATCAAATATGTATTGTGCACACTTAGACATCGTTGTGCATCTGAAATGGCAAATGTAAACTAAACAGAGCCATATCACTGAGAAAGAATGGAAGACTAAATAGAAGAGAAAAAAGCAATATTTCAGACTAAACTTTTTGCTGGTAAAGCATAAAGAGAAGGTGAAAGGAGCGGTTGAAATCAGTGCTGATGTCACATAGAGTCCAAAAATCACACTGACCTTTGCAATGGGGTGAGGCAGGGGAGTTTTGAGACTATTTTAACCTGAAACTTGCTCACGTGCACAAAAATTGTCCAAAAAATGAGTCATGCCGGCTATTACTATTTAAAAACACCATACAGTTTAACATAAAAAAGTTGTTTTTGTGTTCAGCTGCAGTATAAGCAAAAGACTGAAACCTTTAGTTACTGACAAAGTAAGCTTAGATAAAACAACTAAATAGATTATTAACAGTTATCTCCTTAGTTAGAGATAATGATGATTCAATATTTAACCATTTTGGGGGTTTATTTCATCATTCAAGACTACTACATGTCCTACTACTGGCAACAGGTCACACACAACATTTGATTGTATTACTCAAGTGGAAATAATCTACTAAATCCAACATGTTCTCATGGATTGCATGTCTATGCCATGCCATGACAAATTGTGTGTCATGACGACACTTCTTCCTATTCTTCTTTTTGGCGTGGTATAGACACACAGGAAAGTTTATTTGGGGTTGACGGCTAAGTTTAGGTCTGAAGCTACACAAATATGTAGGTTTAGATCTGTGGCTCGGAGTTGGTTAAAATCAGGATTTGTAATTGTGTTAGTATTCAAAAACAATAACATGCATTCACCATGAAAATGAACTGGGGCAGCAACACGTGAATACACATGCAAAAAAACAGAAAATGTGTTCATATGACTGTTTCAATTTGATAAAGCTCTAAGCTTAGATAAGGCTGACAAATTGCATCAAGAATTATTTCAGAGGACTTCACAAGATTGTTGATTTGGCAAACAGAATTGTCAGAAAATCAAACAATGACAATGAAACAGTCATTGGTAAATACAAGCAGAAGCATTTGAAAATCAAAATCGGAAATTATTCAGAAATGCAGAGGCAGATTGTCCAGCAACAAACAGGCAGATGAATAATTATCCCAGAGCGTCAACTGTCCTTAGACTCTCCTTCTTGGAAATGTATTTAACAGGACAGAACATGTAAAAAGCATACCTCAATCCCCAGCCCTAAACTTACCCATTTTAGTAACTTGATGCCTAAATTTACCCGGTAAACCTTAGGAAAATGGCTTCAACCAAACGTGTGTGTATTTTACTATTTTTATGGCAATATATGACATAACATGATGTATATATTGGCATGAAATCGTGCTCATTATACGCTACCTATGTATTGTGGTACAAAAATGCTTTCTTGTATTGTGTTGCACATACTGAACTCCAGCTGTATTTTTGTTGAATCAATGGTAAATCAGGATTTCAAAACTCAAATTTGAATTTTGTAATTTGGACGCTCAAAAATATACTGGCAGGCTTGTGTTGCTTTGGCTTTGGTCATGAATAAACCTGTGTTGGTCATTGGTTTAGAATTGTACTCTGCTTTGCCTTATTTGGTTTCAGTCATTATAACTTTCCTGTAGAGTGTGAAAATGTGCAAAATTCACATTGACTTTTTTTTTCCTTCAAAGAGTTGGTTCATTTAGAGGTAAAGCTTGTTCAAAATCTGGCAGCTTCACTAACTCGCTGAATGCTGATGAAAAATCTCTTCTCCAAATGTTTTCTTGTTGGAGCCCAAATCCATTTGGCAAAAGCGGCGTTTCCAGGACAGAGGCGGCATTCAGAAGCCTTTTGAATGCTAATATGTGCTAACAGTGAAGCTGGCACTGACTTCACCGGCTCATTTTTCATCGCAGAACATTCTTATAGTAATTAGAGGTGTCATTTTAACTTCACACAAGTCCATGGCACACTGAATTCCAGCAGTTTTACACCTCCAAAATGAGAAATGCGCTTGGTTCTGAGTACTGTTATTCAAACCACCAGAAAGGTCTATGAATAAAGTAAGACTGGTGTGAAATTTGTCAGCCGTAATAGACAAAAAGTGCTTCCATTTGAAAAGTATGAAGAAAAAAAAAAACAAAAAAAAAACTGCCACACTGGCTTTATCAGAGTTTGAAGCTTCAGTCCATCCTCTGCATTGATCCATCATTTGTCAGTTTTTTGTTGTAACAAAGATGATCATGACCTGAAAACCAGCTGCAGAAATAAAACTGTCACTTCGTTAAAATATAGCTGTCTTTGTACAGAAACTACTTAGCTAAGTTTAAGTCTGAAGTTCCAAAATGGGTAAGATAAGGGTGAGGCTTGAAGTTTAGGTTTTTGTTAATATTCATGAACAATAACCATAGAAATGAACTGAGGGAGCAAACGTGTGAAATAGGCATGCAAATAACGCTGTTTTTAAAATACATTATATAGACATGCATATCTTAGAAGAGACTGACACTTATTCATTTTTGTGACTTTAGACCTAAACATTAGTTGTTAAACTCATGTGGCTTCAATAAAACACCGGTCTACAAGACACTAAGATAATAGCATCAGATTATCTATTTGTCGCGTTTCACAGCGTTAAATAGATGCTTCAAAGTTGTTACCTACAGCGTTTACAAAGCTCAAGATGTTTCGACTCTCATTTGAAAGTAATTTTCAAGCTGATAGAAGTGACTCGCTGAGTCTGAATTAAGCCCTCCCCCAGCCCCTCCTCAGAGTTGAAAGTCTTGATCTGTGAAAATGCTGCCCTGATGATCACTCCTGTACAAATGACTTATACCGTAGTGTATAATAGACACACAAAAGGAGTGACTCATAAGACACTAATGAGTCACGGTTTAGACTGTGAGACCATTGGCTCAGGACAGAAATGAACATAGAACTGCAGTGGGGACTAAATTTAATCAAATTACTAAAACAACAATAAAAACAATTCAACCTGGAAAGGCAAGCATTGGAAATGTTTTATTGCAGGAAAATATTTTGGTGCTCAGACAGCAGCAGAAGACCAGTGTTCTGGCTGACCAAGCTGGAATGGAAGGGCATAATAGTGCACTTCCCCCGGGACCTGGAAGCCGGGGTTCATCTAGAAGGGCAGGAAGAAAAGAATGGTAGGTGAGAGGCTGGTGATGAGCAGGTGGGGCATGTCAAAATGGGTAATGCCAAGTTTGACACCTGCATTTTCAAAGGATTCTTGTCCATGTCATGTTTTTTGTTTTGTTTTTTGTCTCAAATCCTGGTGCCTCCACATGCAAACTCAGGTTCCAAGCCACCTGAAAGATAAATCCAGGACTTTTTCGCAATGAGGCAAGAGTGCTAACTGCTGTGACATTGTGCCTCTCTTGTCATTTTCTTATCAGGCCAGTGAGGAACAGAAACTATAGCCACAGTTCTAGTCAGGCTGCCTTAGGGGAAAATATACTGAGGAAAGTATGGCAACTTGAGCACTATCCTCTCACTTCTCCTGCTTTTACTGTAAAGAATATTGAACTATTAATGTATCTGTGTCTGTTCTTTGCTCTTCACTTGTTGTCCCCTGTCCCACTCCCTTCTTGGAGAGTGTAACTGTTGCAGATGCTGCTGTTCCAGTGACAATGGTTGAACCATTGATGCCCCCTAATGTTAAGGACCCGGACCCTCCTCCTCCTGGACATTCCCCCACTTCCTTTTTCTGGATTAGAATGTCCTGGTCCTGCTAGATGAGCCGTTTCCCTCTGCACATGGACTCTGGCTCTACAGACTTAAACTCCACATCTGCAATTAGATCTATAGCCTGTCCATCCATAGGAGTGGATTTCTCTTTTTCTGGTTCTCAAAAGTGTCTTTTTTTTTTTTTTTTTTTTTTTTTCAGTTTTTCCTTGCTGAGAAGGAGGGTCAAAAAAACGGGATGTGCTAGATATCTTTTTTAATTTGCTTTACTCATGTAAAACTGTTTTGACATGCATGATCAATTTCTGAATGTTAACTGTACTACATTCTATTGATGTTTGTTAAAGTAATCTTGGGGGCCTCAGAGACGACTGTTGTTGTGATTTTGAGCTATACGAAATACATTGATTTGATTTTAATTTGACTCTTTTCCAAAACCAGAAAAAAAGTTATGCTAAAACTGCCAAAAGACACCATGTTGGTGACTTTGACCTTCAACGCCCTGTGATGCTTTTGTAACAGACTGACATCAAATTCACTCATAGATCTTTGACCTGTCCTCAAGCTCAGTTAGATTGCAGAACATTGCAGACATAACAACTACTGTATTATTTTGTTGCAGCCACTCAACTTCACCAAATGTTAATGCTCACTTTATTCAAACCTTTTAAACAAGCCGCTGTTGAACTCTTATTATTTTCACTTTTCTCCAGCACCTCTCTTAATACATCTCACTCCGGTCTCTTTGTCCCGGCTAACGTTGCCTTGACTACTGCACAATTACGTTGCACTTTTTGGCACCGTCCGACTTGGCTTTCAATTTGGAGGACAGCAGCTTCCACCCGGCTCTGCATACATTTCCATTTTCTAACAAGACACACAATCGCAATTCTTTGCCAAATCCATCTCAAACAATGTATAATTCATGGACACACTGGAAACTGGCTGTCTTCTGTTCGATGATCTTCCTTGTTACAGTAATTACCGCACGATGCAAGTCCTAAAATAGGCTCTCGTATTGAATTATTGATGGGGAAATGCTACTTTTAACAGCTGGGATATCACTGCCTCATTTGCCTAAAGTGTTCCCCCTCTTATTTCAATTCACCTGTGGGTCAGAGATTTGTTTTACCTGAAATCGATTGAAGATTGGATTCCCAGTGTTTGCGAGCTAATTAACCATAACTGCAGCAATTACAGTAAGCCCCAAGCAGAAAGCTATTGAGCGGCTCCGGATAAGTTTGCAGGAACACGCTAATGTTTATGTTGAAAAGACGGAAAGTGGATATGCGCAGAGGTCTTTTAGGGTCAAGTGTAGAGAAATGAAAGGCTATTCTACACCTAATCCAGGTTTATGAAGCTACGCAGAGACAAATATGTTCAATGAAAGGTAAATCCAGGATGATCCCCAATAATGCGTCTCATTTGTGGATGATCTGTGGATGTTTATGGTCAATAATCCTTTAGCATGATCTGGATAAATGTCGATGTCTGATTGGTTGAATGTTGTAGGTTTGCAGTTGTAAATGCCGTGTGCTGGCAAACCCAATGCCATTGATTTAAAATATGTGTGTCATGTAAATTCACTCATAGTGTAATGTTTGTACAGCTAAAGCAAGTTTTAAACCAAGAGAAAGTAGTATGAACAAAAAGTGAAAGTTATAATAATAATGATAATAATATGCATTGGATTTATACAGCGCTTTTCAAGACACCCAAAGACGCTTCACATTATGCATTATTCATTCATTCCACACTGGATAGTGGTAAGCTACTATTGTAGCCACAGCTGCCCTGGGGCAGACTGACAGAAGCGAGGCTGCCATTTTGCGCCATCAGCCCCTCCGACCACCACCAACCATTTATACACACACCAGACTCATACTAGGCAATGTGGGTGAAGTGTCTTGCCCAAGGACACAGCAACAAGTTTCTCCTCTGTTGCCCCACTGTGGCACCTGAGGTTCCTCCGTGGTCTCCCATCTGAGGACTGCCTAGGCCCAACCCTGCTTAGCTTCTGAGATCTGACGGGATCAGGCTTTGGGGAGCTGGTATGGCCACAAAGTTATAGGCTAAATACACCTTAAAATTCCAAAAGCTCTCCCACGTCTTCTCAATTAAATAATTTGTGTCCTAACCTGGCTCTACCAGATGGATTCTCACAATATTTGTAATTTTTGCAAAATCTAGTCCATCTGGAGAGACTCTGTTGTACAGTTAAGCTTGCAGCACAGCAGAGGAGTTTAGGATCTTTTGCGATTTTTAGATGCAACAAAAAACAAGTCAGGCCACAGACATACGCACATTTACAACTATTGTTTGTCTGACAGTTGCATCATGTGGCAGAAAGAACAGAGATGACACAGACTTGTGGAGCGCAGCAGCACTTCTTTATTTTACATTGTCAGAGCTGCCGTCACAAGTCAGATTCACCTGTGTCCTTGTGTATCATGTGAACTTCACCATTATACATCCTGACAAAAGGAGAGAAACGACAAATCAATTAGTAGGAAAATCCTTACTCTGGCCACACTGATCTAAACTCGTAGAGGGGCTTAAAATTGGACCAATGCTCCTGTAGTTTGCAGAAGGCTTTAGACAGCCATTGTATGTCAAACCAACGAACCAACCACAGGGCACTACAGTTGAAACCACAACAATCAGGGCGGCACAGACGGAAATTCTTGATTTGTCTATTTTTGAATGGGAAAGATGTCTTCTCTCAACTGTATCCAACAAACAATGTAACTTCTCAGCTACGTTCTGTCTTTTCCCGATGGCTTCCAGCAGCAGTTTATCCAGATCGATAATACATAGAACACCTATTTTCACACACATTCCTTTATTCATTTTATATTGCTTGTTTCTGTTTAGGGTCACGGGTGGCTGGAGCCTATCCCAGTGACATAGACCATTAGGCGGAGGAAGACCCTGGATAGTAGCCAATGCATTGCAAAGTGAACATATAGAGACCGAACCATTCACATTTTCCTAGATCACATGTGTCAAGCTCAAGGCCCAGAGGCCAGGTGCGGTCCTCCACCTCATTTCATGTGGCCCTCAATGTCTTATATAAAGTGAAAGTAAACCTCATTAGTGCCAGAAGTAATCCAATTAACCTGATGAAATGATTTGTCTGAAACAAGTAAGAAATTTTTCAGACTAATGCACATGTACAGTATATTCAGTAAATGTCACTTCAATAAATATACAACAATCAAATACATTATTTGTAGTATATCAAAGATTAGTAAGGTAAATTGTAGTTACAACTGGCCCTTCAAGGACAATTTCGTTGCTAATGTGGCCCTTTATCAAAATGAGTTTGACACCCCTGTCCTAGATTCACTAGGGAGACATTTACAGTGATGCTCAGTTAACCCATACATGCATGTTTTTGTAGGTGGGAGCAAGCCGGAGAGAACCTATGGTAACATGCAAAACATGCAAACTCCACCCACAGAGATTGTGAGATGTTGACTTGGTTCAACTCGGGAGTCGAACCCATAATCTCCTTATTGAGAAGCCAATAAAGACATTCATAAACTTCGACCATGCACCCCACAAATCACTTCTGAATGAAGTTTCTTTTTCAAAGCTGTTTTAGATTAATTTTGTGTTTTACAATGAACGTGAAATGTCAATTTTTGGCCTACATTTGTTATAGTTTATCACTAAATACACAAAAAACACAATAGGTCCCATTTAAAAGCTTTACTTAAATGACCAATCTACATTGTCATGACTCTTTCCGTCCATTTCTTTACATTAGATGCTCTTTCCAATGTGTTGCTGCTTTTCTCCTCTGACTTTTTTTTTTTTTACTCCAACACAAATCACAACTATGCTTGTGTTGCTAAGGCGATATTGTAACCAGGTCATGCTTTTCACCGTGAGGAAAAACTTTACTGACAGCAACCCTACCCTACAATATACATGCGTGCACATAGAGAGTCCACCAAAGCAACAATATCCGGCATTATTTATTTATTTGGGAGGCTGCAGAGCTTATCCCGAGCCCCTGCTGTTAATGTATTTTGCAGTGTTTATCTGTGCACCTCTGCAGAAGGGGGAAAGTGAAGGGTGGATTTGACTTATGTGCATATTTATAAACGTAATCATATGGAAATCCTCTGGGAGAAAAGCCAGGCGGGCGATGGTTGAGGGGTAAAACGGGGGATTTAATATAGAGCTGTCAGTGTGTCCGTCAACACGAGGGGAATTTGTGGATTTAACAGAGAGCAGGTCAGTAATAAGTGTCTCTCTCTCTCTCTCTCTGACCAGGCAGCTGCAGAAGAATGGGATGGGAATAATGCTGATACTGCAAGTACGACGAGGATATAAATGGTGTTGGGATGTTAAATGTGACGGAGACTGGTTAAAATATGCCAAGCTTCATGAGAATATCAGACTTGAAAGGATGTGTATTATGTAAAACTGACTCTTATGTGATGCTGTGTGACATTGTTACTAAAAACATGTCTGTTGTTTTTGAGTTTTTTCTTCCCGTTGAGTTTTTCTTTGCTGAGAAGAGGGTATGCTCTGGGACAGTAGTTCTTGAGCCCTGGGAGTACACAGGCACTTGCCATTGGGGTACTGCAAATAGTTTCAGGCTTCAAATGGAGGTGTACTTCATTATTAACTGTAATTTAAAAGTTCTTTGTAGTCTGTTTTGAATCCGTTTGAAGAATTTGGGGAGACTTTGGGGCATGACATGCATTAAAACAGTTTTAAAGTCTATTCTCAGAGCCACTGGAAGCCAGTGAAAGGACCTAATCACAGGACTGATGTGATTGTACTTCCTGGTTCTGATCAGGACTCGAGCAGCAACGTTCTGGAAGTACTGCATAATCTAATCTACTGGAGACAAATGCTTGGATAAGTCTCTCCAAGTCAGGCTTTGACACTATAGCTTTGATTTTTGCTATGTTTTTTAGATGGTAGAGAGCTGCCTGACTTCATGTGGCTGGGAAAGTTCATGTCTGAGTCCATTATTACCCCCAGATTTCTAACTTGTGTGACAGAGTGAATCCACCTGCCCATATTCACCTGCTGTTAGTGACACATAGAACTGAGTGTCATCTGCATAGTTGTGATAGGAAACATTATTATTGTGTTTATTGACAGCATGTATAGATTGAACAGAAGAGGTCCCAAGATTGACCCCTGGGGCACAACATAGGTCAAGGCCATGCTGATTGCCAAAATTCAACAAAATACTTCCTGTCTTCCAGATAGGACTTAAACCACTTCAGGGCAGAGCCAGAGATGCTCATCCAGTCCTCTAGTCTGTCTAAAAGAATGTCATGGTCGACAGTGTCAAAAGCAGCACTCAGATTCAACAGAATTAGGACAGAGACTTTGCCAGCGTCAGTTTTCAGGCAAATGTCATTCGTTACCTTTCTAAGAGCGATTTCTGTGATGGGGTATGAAACTAGGGGTCTATTTTACTAGATATGAAAATAGTCTCTCTATTTGATACTTTTCACAGCATAAAATAGAGACACCATAGACACGCAAAACAAGGGTAGAAAGATGCTCATGAAATGGTAAAGATATGCATTTATGTGAGACCATGTTGGCAAGTTACATGGCATTGTATAGTCACGGATTCCATGAGAGCATTTTGTTTGAGTGGCTTCTTTTCTGCTTATTGCCAAAGGTACATTCCAAAGGTGTCAAAGTTTTCATTTTATGTAACCAATACAAGACAAGGCTTAGCGTGTAGCGATCCCAAAAACACATGACAAGGATACGTTTCTGTACCTTTCCCAGCATTGTTTGGCAATGGTACTGTAAAGGTTAAAACATCTACTCAACTGGCTGACATAGTTTCAATTGCAGCAAGTGTATCTGAATAGTTTTCACCATTAATGAGACAAGTCAAGCCCACTGACTCTAAGAACACCTGTTTTCCATTAACACTGAAAAGAGCTGTAGGCAACATAGACAAGCTTAATAACTATCAGAAACATTAGGCCACCTTTAAAAATCCACTTTGTATTCTAGTTCATTGAAGCAACATCAAACTTTGAACCAAACAGTAAAGTGGAGGCCGGGCCATGTTCTCTGCCGGCGCGTCATCATTAATATATTCATCTGCTTTGGCTGCGTGCCCATGTTACTGCTCGCTCCGCAGCCGACAGCACAGCCTTTGTTCTTAATCTCACAACACTCGCCTGGCAATTTGAAACCGCACAGCTTTGCAATAATCTTTGAGAGCCACTTGTGCATCAACTTGTCAACAAAACAAAACCCACAGTTCGGCAAAGGACTTAAATATGAAGCGTTGAGTGCAGATGAAGCTTCTTCTGTCGCCCAGTAGTGAATTAAAGAGTAGTGCCAAGCTAAAGTATTGTTACAAATGTCTTGGATTGACTTCAGAGATTTCAAATAAACAATAAAGATATATTGGACATCCATTCATTGCACATGTGTATTACTACTTTCTCTCTTACTTCAAAATGAACACCTACCAAAGTCAGAAGCACGTATGACTTTTCACAGGATAATATTTACATTTTTATTACACAACCAAAGAGGTTTTTTTTTTTTTGCAGACTTAATTCCCAAGATTGCAGGAAGCTACACCTTGAATAATGACCTCTTACTGTGACATGGTGGCACAGGAGTTAGTGTTCTGGTCTCATAGCAAGAAAGTCCTGGGTTTCACTCACAAATGTCCAGGGGCCTTTATATGTGGAATTTACATGTTCTCCCCATACCTGTTGAGGAGAAACTCAGATTACATAAATAATTATTTCAATTAGCATATGGTCCCAAGGTTATCATTATCCGATGATAATATAGACATTAGATAGACAGAAGTAAAAGTTTGAAGCAGCAATGCCCGTCTGTACTCTTATCTACACGTCTAAGTCTGTTGGCAGCTGAAGCATCACTGTGAAGTCAAATTTGAGGTGTCAAGGCAGGCTAGCAGTGAATCCCAGAGGAAAAACAATTCATTTGTGTCTTCTCTTCAGAAGATTTATATGGATGAACTTAGACTAACTTAATTCTCACAAGTCCTTTGGCACATTGCCAGTTGGCATCAGAGACCACGCCCACTAACAGACCTCCATGGTGGAAAGTTAACATTGAGAGTGGATCAGAACCGCAGTTTTATCACACACTGTTCAACAGCTACAACAACAAATGTGAACTTAAGGAAATATTGTGTCAAATATGGATACCAAGCCATGGAGATGATTAAAGTGATCCAACAATCCAACTATGCAAATAAGTGTGTACTCACACTGGCACAACCGAACTGTGCCCAGGCCCGGATGGCCCCTACAACGCGGTTCTTTGTGCAGTGTGAGTGCAAACGAACGGCATGGTTCTGTCTCTGGCGCGGTTGGAGGAGATGGGCCAGAGCTTGGCACAGTTACTCATGTACCTGCACGGCTTTATCATACAAGCCCAATGTGATCGCTGATGTTTTTCACAAAAAGAACGAAACTCTGCACCAAGCTAAGTGGAAATGCGCTTACTTTGAATTAGCACCGTGGCCCGGAGCGAAAAGTTGTGAAATCTCTCGTCTCCTTTTGCTTTGCTGCTCCATGTGTTTTTTAATCCAAAGCCTGACAGAAGAGCGCGCATCACAAGTACAACTCGCGTCTGCCTCATTATATCAAAGATATAACGGCTGGCAGGACTTATCTTCTCCGCTACAGCCTTAGCACCTCAGCGCTTGAGCCCAGCTTCAGCGCGACATGTAAACAAACGGTGCTAGAGAATGACGTCACCGGCCAATGGCTCGGATCGTTTGTGCAAGTGTGCGTGCGGGCCGGCGCGGGCCAGAGAATTTTCTGCAATTGGGCTTGAGCGAGGCACGATTACAAAACCACAGTGTGAGTGCGCCCTAGATCTTTACTTTTATGCACTTGTTTGTCATAAAGCCACATCAAGCACCTTTGTGACTCAGTTGGATTAGTTGTGCTAAAATACACTTAACTTGCCAGAAAACCTCTTAAAAGAGGTACAAAGTTTAGATTCTGTTTGCTAAACATAGTATTTCCAACATGACCGCCCCCCTCAGCAGGCCTTGCACCCAAATATGAGGTAATGTTGACTGTAACTATGCATCTACAAGGGTGATTGACTGGAGGATAAAAAAAAATAGAGAATCACGCAATCTGTCCATGACAAATACTAACAAGTTCAACGGTACCTTTTATTGTACAAAAACTATTCCTCTGAATTGGAATTAAAAAAGAAGAAACCACCAATGAATAAGAAATGGGTCAGATTTCTGCACATTTTCTGTTTTGGTAACATACTTTAAATTTAGGAACATTCAGTCAGTAGTTGTCATAATGTTCTAAACTCAATGGGAAAGAAATGCATTTAGGACCAACTCAGGTGCTCCTCTAACATATACCAGTAAATCCAAACTAATCAAATTAAGAACCGTAACCAGATTTCAGATGAATGATAATGAAGCTGTTGGTTTGTAGCATTATTTTTGCTGCTGCTGCGATGACACGATGACAAGTTGTTCAGCAGGAGGTGTGTGGGTTCCTCTTCCAAACACAAAAACAGCAGCAGTCTGTCACCGCCTCTCAGATCTCTGATGTAGGAAAAATACAACCATCACACACTTGTTTATTACTACCTTTCTTTTCCCTGACTTTAAAGCCTGTTTTTCTTAGATGTGAAAAATACTATTTGCTTGAGATATTTATTTAAATGTAACGTTACAGCTGAAAAGCCAACCTCCTACTTTTCTTCAGTCCTAGGTGGTCCTGGTTTAAAGCTGTTTTTGATTAAGTATAAAATAAGAAACAGGTACTTCAAAAGACAACCTGGACACTTGTCTTATGCAGTTTTAATTTGTCAACAATTGCTGTGCACAGACATAAAGACTGAAGGAGGTTTTATTCACACACTAGTTTGCCCATGAATTTTTTTTTTTTTTTTTCTGTCCATACGGCTATAAAACAGGTTTTTCAGTCATAAAAGTTACCCAGGCTTACTTTCCGTTTTTACTGGGATTAAGCTTTCATCAAGGAGTTCCATTATGATTTGTTGATTGTCTTAGTTTTAGTACTTATTTAGTCCTTGTACAAGTTTTTAACATGAAAGACCACACACTTTCCTTTTCTGACGTATGATGCAGTGTATAGTTGAGCTGCTATTAAACTGAATAGACACAGTGTTTTCTTGGGATCTTGTAGATCAATGTTTTTGGTTGAGACGAATGTTTTTGAGGAATGGACAGATTTTATACAAATTACAAAAAAAATCTAGTGCAGGTTGTGAGCAAAAACAACAGCAAGTAGCACTTGAATCATTTAAAACAAACATGGCAGTTCAGTGGATATACGTGTTTATGCTGCTGTAGTTTCTGTTAGTTTCTGTTTCAAGCAAAAGTGTTTACTTTTTGAAAAAAAAAAAAAAAGAAGCAAGGGGGGTATGGTAGCAGAGCAGTTAGAGCTCTGGCTTCCCAATAAGGAGATTGTGGGTTGGACTCCCGGGTCGGACCATATCAACATCTCATGATCTCTCTGGGTGGAGTTTGTATGTTCTCCCCGTGTCACTGTGGGTTTTCTCCGGGTACTACTGTTTCCTCCCATCTCCAAAAACATGCATGTTTAGGTCAATTGGGCATCACTGTGAGTGAATGAGAGAATGAATGATTGTCTGTCTAACCCTGTTAGGAGTGTGCCCATGTGTCACTTGTTTTATTTGATGTGCATATTGATTACATGACGGTTTGTTGCTGTGATTGGTTAAGCACAAACTAAGGTAGGCGGGGACTAGTTAAAGTCACTTAATCAGTTTGAAGTGTTTCATTAAAGGTAAAAACTTTTCCCGTTATTGTGGGAGAAGCTAAATCAACCCATGTCCATTTGTGTCAGGTTAGTAAATTGAGGTCTGAAGCAACACAAGCAACATGTTCTCATGTATTGCGTGTCTATACTACACTATGTAAAATAATGTGTCATGACGACGCTTCTTCTATTCTTGCGCATCTATTACATGCCAATTTTCTTGACGCCGTATAGACACTTGTTTTGGTTGAGGGCAGGAGGTGGGGTTAACTGCTAAGTTTGGGTCATAATTTTGTTAATATTCATGAATAATACCACAATGAAATGAACTTAGGTAGCAAACGCGTGAAATAAGTCCATGCATAATACAAACTGTCTTCCCATGGTATAGACACGCATATCTGAGAACAGACAGACACGATGGCTGTCTGTGTGGAGTTTGTATCTTCATATCTGCACATGTTTCTTCTAGGTGCCCCTGTTTCCCCTACCACATGTTTTCAGCAACAATAGACTCCTCCTCTGTCCCCTTGGCCAGAACTACAGACGGAAATTACCTGTAAAAGCGTGAATCTGGTACGAGCATCTTTGACATTGTGCTTAATGGAATTGTACATTGTTCTAAAAAAGTCAATACAATCAAAGCTACAAAAATGGGCAAAATGATGTGGTTTGGAGTTGGTTAGGATTAGGTTATTAGCAAGCCATTACATCCACCATAGAAATGAACTGACATTACAATGTGTGGTAAAGACAGGCTTTAGGTCTGTGTTTAGTTCCGTTGCAGATGTATGAGCTGATTTATCTTTGAAAAACAGACAAGTTCAAACCCTGGATTGTTTTCTGCAGCATGTGTTTATCCGTGTCCCTGTAATTCTCGGTCCCCAGAGAGTGGCTCCAGAACCATCAGACGCAGACAGGCATCAGCTGACTGTGTGTGGGAGGCTTCTGTAACTCTCAGGGACAAAACACAACAACAGCACTGGATCTTGTGTTAGGCTGTTCTAATGTCTCACGGTTACTGATGTGGTTTTCCGTGACCTTTACATAAACATGATTTACAGCATCATTAATGGTTTGATTAGTCTCTTATTTTTCCAAGACCTGTTTGTCTCCAGGACTCAGCAGGTTAGATTCCAGGTGACCTTTTCACTCTATTTGACCCACTTCCCTCAAGCAGGTCACTGTGGTGCATTGTGAATAGATTATTTTGACAAAAAGACATATGTTTTGCTTGTCACTACAACAACTCATGCATATTGTTGCTAAATAACAGCAGTAGAATTACCTCTACACATGTCTCATTTATTAGACAAAAGACAACTCTAAACCTCATCAAAACTGCCAAACTGGATGAAATCAAGCAAACATGTTTAATGGAAACTTAAATATAACTATGCTTTGCTGAAAAAAATATAGTCTAGCTTGTGATGCCCTGGTAAAAAATGGATAATAATCTGGCCAGAGAGATGAAATCCTGTTTTGTATAAACTATTGGCGGGAACCAAAGATGCAGCAGCCAAATGAACCAAACCAAACATGGCGGTGCCAGCAGATACACTTTGATCTTTTAGCGAGAGTCGTTCCAGACTGATAAATGTGTAGAACTGTATATGAAGTGCTAGTCTTATCAAGCTGTTGTGAGGCATAAGATGGATTAGCTCATGACACAAATCCAGACTACATGGAGCTCTTGAAGCTGCAAAACATACGCTGACTGCACGCGACAAACTGCCCTTGTGACAGTGAAGGATGGTTCAATTGTTGTGTGAATAAATACATCTGTGTGTCTCAAATGTCTAATACAAAAGCAGAGTGGAACCAATCTGGAGCAATACATTTACTTATAGGCTGCTTATATTGAACAGGCTCCAGGATTTCTTGTGGTTTACCAGAGAACAATCAGATTTATTCTAGATTGGAGTAAAAGTTACTGGTCGAAACATGCGTTTCAGAGACGATGTACAGTGGTTCCTCGTTTATCGCAGGGGTTACGTTCCAAAAATAACCCGTGAAAGGCGAAACCCGCGAAGTAGTGATCTTCATTTTTTACCAGTAATTTCAGTTGATAACCTGCCTGGTTCTGATGTTTAGTGTCTTTTGTACAGGTAATAATACCCTGAACACATGATTCACCACGAGGTACAACAGCACGAGTCATTTATGTGACCGTTTAAAGAGGGACGGTGCTGTGCGCGTTCGCCTGCTCTGCTTTTGGCACGTTGCCCGTCCCGCTGCGCTCCACAGACGACCGCAGAGCCACAGATCACACGTGCTCCAGCCACAAAACACATCCGGACTCTAGCGAAGTCACAACACGCTCCTCAAACACATCTCTGAATTACACAAATGACGTTCCAGTGTTAACAAACTTATCATCGTAACTACGAGCTCAAAGAGTCAAATCCTCACCTGGAGAAACGTCCGAGCGTCAGGTCAGCTTCCCCTGCATGATCCAAACAGACAGTTTGGATAATGCAGGGGAGCTTCTGTGCTGTTGCCTGTGAATGCTGCGATGTCACACAATCTCTAAACAGTGTGTTTGAGAGAAAAGCACGCTACAGAGCACGTCCATAGGGCCGCACACTGAAAAAAAAAAAAAAAAAGCAAAATTGCACTAAAAAAAATCCGTGAAACAGCGAAGCCGTGAAAAGTGAACCGTGATAGAGCGAGAGACCACTGTAGTGCAGCTTGTCCGATCTTCATCACCAAAATTTGCTTAATAAATTATACTGCAGGTGCTTTTGCAAATATGAAGATCTGTACAATGTGTGTCTAGTGATGGTCTTTTGAGTCTGAAACATAGATCTATTATATTATCTGGACAGGACATTGCTAACTTGTAGCGGTCGCTCCAGTAGTGCTGCAGCGAGAAAATCCTTCTACAGGCTAGAAAGCATTTTTTTGCAAACAGCAGAAACAGCATCTACAGCCTTGAGAATGGTTTTATACTGTATCAATTCTTACTTAGTCCACATACAAAAACTTCATGGGAGAAACACAACTGTACATCTTCCATAGCCTGTAG
Source organism: Mugilogobius chulae (assembly GCA_038363315.1). Lineage (NCBI taxonomy): Eukaryota > Metazoa > Chordata > Actinopteri > Gobiiformes > Gobiidae > Mugilogobius > Mugilogobius chulae. The sequence goes on along the minus strand of CM076400.1, from coordinate 21,336,529 downwards.
AGCACCTAGCACAAGGCTAAAGCTAAACGCCGTTATGGCAACGAACGTCACTGAGCAAAAACCATTGACGCACAGCGCCCACCATCTTTGATCCCCGAGTTTTGCTCTGAAACGATTCAAATATTCAAGATTTGTTCATTTCAAAGAGTCGTTCAATAAAATTTTGAATGATTATTATTATTTTTTTTCTATTTTTAACCCATCACAGACCTTATATTTATTTAGACATCAAAAAACACCAAAATGCAAAAAAAAAAAAAAAAAAAAAGAAATCACACAACTGACCATTTCCTGGAGTTTAGGAAATCATGTAACACAATTTAAGTGTTACAAGTTATAATATTTGTCACACTGTCACTCCTGTGTATTTACAAGGTGGTTGCTAGGTAACAGTTGTAGATTCCCCTCCACATGTGTCATATTTACTGGACGACATCACCAAAACAAATGAGTAAAAACAAACCAAATGCTTAGTGAATTCTTAGTCTCAATCATGTTTACTAAAAATGTAGTCTGACCTGTCATACACACTCTCAGAGGACTGTGTTTGAGGCAACACCAGAAGACCACTGTGCACGAATGTTTGAGGGGGAAAGTTCTTCTTTCAGTCCCTGTTTTTGCATTTGCATCTTAAACTATTAATAAATAAATGAATCATTCACCAGCATGACTTGATTCCTATCTTTGGCAGAGAGGATTTATTCAAAAGAAGAAAATCACATATAAACAAAATTAATAAATATGTTTAAACTTGCCTTTGTCCATTTTTCAATGTTGCTGATCCCATTATGATTCAATTTGATCACTTGTTTAACATAAAATGCCTTTTTTATCAATACAAATATATTTCCATAATTCACTTGCAGTGCCACACTTTAAATTGTGTCCTGCTTTTTTGTGAGGTCATATGAACTGTCTGTTTAAACTTCTTTGTTAAGCTCATTCCCATGATACTTCCTACTTCGGATCCCTCCCTGTCAGTAAACATAACAAGATGATCCTTATTGTTAGTTTAAGCCTGTTTCTGACATCCATCCGTCATCACATTATGTTCTGTTATGACTCCAAGCCATTTTATTTTTTTCTACAAACACAAAATATGAATGCAAGTCGACAGGAGACGGACTGGCTTTGGACTGCTGTTTGCAAACTCATTTCTGCAGGATTACAGGCCGCATCACGGAGGATTTGAGCGGAAATAACTGGGAAGAGCTGTCATATAGTGAGGAGCAAAGACGCCGGAGCTGACGAGAGCAAACATGAGGCTAATAAAGGCGTTTAGAGCACAATAATACGTCTGACAGAGATGCTTGGATCTGAATAATTTTCCCATGTCCAGCTCGTCTCTGCGGCTTGTCTCCGCTGTCCGATCGTATCTATTCACGACCTCGCATGCCCAAAATCCCCAGCACTTCAAGCTTTCACCATGAATTTACAGACACTAACAGGCATGTTTTGGCGGGCAGTCACAACCGAAGGAGCTCTCTCGATGACCACTGACTCTGACTTGAGGAAAGATATTTTTACACCTCTTATATTTGGATTTGTTTTGATTTATTGCATTTACAGCTTAACACATGTGTCAAACATAAGACCCACAGGCAATATTGTCTGTCATTACTCATGACAGGCAATATTGTAAACTGCTTATTATTATACAGTTTTTGCATAATGCTAGGTCCATTATAAACCAGCCTGGTCTCATGTAAATGTGTGTCTGTATATGTTCTTTCATATGAACACAGTTTCTATGTGTTGCGTGTGTATTTGACGCGTTGCTACCTTCGGTTCATTTCTATGGTGGATGTAAAGATGTCTTTATTATTCATGAATATTAATATAATCCTAATTTTAACCAACTTCAAGGCACAGAACTAAATTTACCTACTTTCTGTGTAACTTCGTACCTAAACATAGCCATCAACCCCAAATGAAACCATGTGTGTAGTCCACCAAAACACATATCTATGACGCCAAGAACTTAATAAACACACCAGAAACGTTGTTTCTGAGCAGCTCATTCAGACAGTGACACATTTTGAATCAATTTAATGTGGAGTTGTTGAAGTTTACCTACTTGCATCTTGAATGAATATAAAGATCTACGATGACCATCCACATCTTGCTTCCAGAAGTACAGATTCCCATTATAAACACCCAGAAGGATTAAAAAAAATAAATCAATCAAAATAATAATACAAGTTTAAAATGTCCTTGAACATAATCAACTGTGTCAGACCTCTAATTTTTATTTAAAATAATGTTTCAGCAGCTTTACACACTACGTACTGCACTGATGTTTTGTTGAATTGTAAAGGTCCTGTTCTTGATACCTGCTTCCTTAAAAATGTTTTCAAACAGAAATAATTAAAGGTTGTGTGGAGGGTTTTCAAAAATTGTTTGTTGTCAGTCTTGGTCAAAAACAGTTGCATAGATTTGTATTATAAAAATATATAGACTGTGGACATGATGAGGGCGGTAAAACGTTGACCAATAGATAACGAGGTACCTCGTACCTCGTTATCTATGTTAACCTGTCAAGCAAACCTTCAGTGCTCCTAAGTAACTCATTGACCCAGTTACAGTGAAGGGCGTGGCCCTGGGAGGAAAAAAAACAAACAGCTGCATCGTTTGAAAAACAGCAAGCAGCCGTTGGATTAAAAAAATCCTCCGTACAACCTTTACTTTTAAGCTTCCTACATCACTTCAAATGTTTTGATCACCTACCTAATGCATTATGAGCTGCAAATTGTTCACCACAATACGTGTTAAGCTTTACTTACAGCTGTTTGGCGCAAGACATGCCAGCATGCTAACAGCAGTTAGCCACAATGCTAACAACAGTATCACTATCTTAGCAGAGATAGACTTATTTTATTGCAAAATATCGAGCGTAGTCCCTTTAAGTTATAGATGTGATTTGTGTCTTTAAACTCTTAATATTTAAATACTTTGAAATCCCCATTGAAGTTTATGAAGGGGATCTATACAGGGCGATCTTCCACTGTTGAGATCCACACAGAGACTATAAGTACGTCAAAGATTATTGAGGGGTCTTAGTGTTTATATTTGCAAATGGGCTGTTGTCTACAACCATGATGCCAACTTGTCTCTTGGGTAAAATTTCTTTAACATCCCTGGCACAGTGATGCAAACAAGTTAGGTTGTATTTAGTTGTGGAGGTCTTTCTTTTTCCATCAGATGTCCTTATTTTTGTAAACAATCATTACATCACTTTGACTATTGTCAAGAAAATTGAATAAGAGACCTGGTACAATAGATGTATTTGAACCTCAAGGATCGCTTGAGGTTCTGATCGCTCAGTAAGCAGAGCAGGCGATGCATTCAACTACTCAAGGTAAAAAAGGACATGAACGCACTCATTTTTTTCACAGTTTTTAAATGCCATACATTTTCGTGTTTCTCTCCATGTCTGACTGGATTTTCTCCATGCACTAAAGCTTTTCCACAAATCCAAAATGTGTGTAACAATTTTCTAGCTGTGGTAGTCCTGACCATGCCTAGTAAGATAGTTTGAGCCACCAAAATCACAGAATGACTTTGGGTCAAACATAAAATAAAGGTTAGTTTTGTGTTTTCTTAGTTCTACTTTTTTTTTTTCTCTCTTTAAATCCAAACAAGTAGGGATTGCAAACTTGCTGTAGAATTCATAAAACTGCTAGTAAATAGGTGAAACTGAAAATCTGGAGTCTGGGAACTAAAAGTCTGGAATGACTTGGTGCTAATTTCCATCTGTGGCACCTCGAGAGTTAACATTAAACAAACATTAACTTTTAAACATTCTGACTTTACTGACTGTGCCAAAGTTGACCCCAAAACTTTTAAAATATATTTATATTTTTTTCCTTTCATAACTTTCTTAATTTGCACCATTCTTTGTAATTATCAAACACAAATCATTGTAGAAACCAGAACTTAATCAAAAGTCATAATCATAATCACCATAATCAAAATTTCTGCAGCTTTGGCGCAGGACTTTATTCTTCGAGAAATCGTGTTTTCTTTCTGTCGTTAGATTAAATTATGAAATCAGTTTGTTGGTATATGTTGACAGTCCTTCATTGTTTTCATTTATTGTTTGTTCCTATGACCTGTTTAGTTCCTGTTCCCTTTTGAGACTTTTTCACACAAAAGAAGAAACAAGAACTAGAGAAGCTGATGTGGGAACTATTTTTGCTCTTTCTCTGGAGCAGGTACTTTTCTCTCAGACTCAGAACTGTTCCAAGACAAACAATGTCTGTGACATCCTTGATGTGAGTTGTTTCTGTCTGTGTGACACATCGACATCAGTAGATTTAAAAAGATCACATTTGTAGACGTGCTGCTTTCAGAGTTTGCAGATGGCGTTGATCTAACAAGACTTTAAAGGGCTGTAAAAACATATGAGTAGTCAGCAAGTGAGAACATGAGCTTGCAAACGTTGGCAGTTATTCGAGATGGAATCAAGGCTTGTATTGCAAGTCTCTGGTCTTTGGCCTCAAGTCCAAGGCTACGTTCACACCGCAGGGTCGGATTCTCAATTCCGATTTTTTCATGTGGTCGTTCACATTACACAAAACATGCGACTCCAACTTGTCTCTGGTGTGAACGGGATGCGGCCCCAAAAGTGACCCGCATGCGCAGTAAAGAGCACCGCGTTACAGGCACAGAGTGTAGTTACACAGCCAAGACACGTTTGTGTCTGTTTCAGGCTGTTTGTGCAGAAACGGAGCCGCAAAGACCAAATACTGTCAGTGAAAAGTTCTGCTAACAAGCTAGCGCACATTAGCATGTTCTGTTTCCTGTCCAAAATAAAGTCGGACATTTTAAGAAGTCCAAAGAGTTGAAAACATTCAGAGCATTACACTACTATAGATACAAGTCCAAACTATGTGTAAATGTGCCGCAGAGTCACAGAGAAATGTGTTTCAAACTCAAAGAGTTGGCGACACTGACAGGAAGTAGTCCAGTGATAATGACGTTATAATAACTTGACCAGGCCGAGCCGCGGATAAACAAACACAACACAAGAGGACTGCATCGTGCTTTTTGGCTTTTCTTATATCAAACAACACTTCTAAATGGATTTGTAGCGATGTTTTGTGGACTTTATGTGACTGATTTGTGCAGAATGGATAATAGGACCTGGATGACACAACAGTTTAATCTGAAAACTTTCCAGAGGTGAGTGAAAGATTCTCCACCGTGTTTGTCCTGCATCTCTCCCTCTGATCTGATGCTCTGCTGCAGTAGCCTAGTTACTGTATGATAAGCCCGGTTATTAAACCGGCTGTGTATGTTTAGTTTAGCGTCGTCTCTTGTCTGGCTCACGTGGAGTTTGTGAGTGGAGTTTACCGGGCGGTCCTGCTTTACGAGGCTTTAGCAGACGCAGGCTTGGATGCTCTCTTCTCCCCCTCCTCCTCCTCCGCTCCTCCTTCTCTCTTCTGCCGCTGTTTCTGCTTTGACTTGTTGAGTTGTGTGACGTAAAAGTCGGATGAATGCGACATGAGCGTTCAGACTGGAGTCGCATTTGAAAAGATCAGATATGTATCAGATTTAGGACCACATATGAAAGTGGCCTGGGTCGCATTGAAAAAAATCGGATGTGTGTCGTTCAGACAGCCATAATAAGATCCGATTTGGGTCGCATTGGGGCAAAAAAATCGGATTTGGGTCGTTTCAACCTGCGGTGTGAACGTAGCCCAAGTTAACTCTCAGGTCAGTATCTCACAAGTACAGGTCAAGTTCAAGTTCTCTACTTTCTGCTTCAAGTCTTTTTATCAAATTATTGTCACTAAGTCACTTCCCACATCATGGATCTTTAAGTCCAAGTCCAAGTCAGTAAAATAGTGACAAGAGTCTGACCCAAATCCAAGTCAAATCCAAATCCAAGTCACATTTCGGGTTATCAAACAGAAAATCTCAAGAAGGACTGTAGAAAAACAAACAAACAAACAAACAAACAAACTAACTAAAAATAGGAGCATGAGGAATATCAATTTTTAACCATAGCTTTGTACAGGGCAAATGCCAGCAACAATTCCTCGAGACAAAGGGTATTAAACTGGGTTATGTGCATAATAATGAATACATGTGCCAAGAGTTTGTAAGATATTAGAACTAGTTAGATTCAAATGCCACCGTTCTCTTTTTTCCTTTCATAGTTTGAACATCGGGTAAATTAGATGAGGATTTACCTATTTGTTACATTTGAGGCCACGTAGCTGGAGAAGTATGAGTTTGCAGTGCGACAGTTTCCTCGTATTAAACTTGTCAGTCTTCTTGTTGCTGCAGGAGGTCGAGACAAAGTCACAGTGTAATGAATGTGACTGTGTAAGGAGCCGAATGTGAGGCTGCAGACTGGAGGGAAGCAGGTCTAATCAGAAAAGAAACACACAGAGGTCACCAAATCCACAAGTCTAAAGCCCAAAGCCTCACATCAGGTATTTACAGTACAAAAACTACAAGATGTGCTTTTTACATATAGATACATATTTAATTTAATTATGAAGGTTACTGGACATTGAAGTTGAGGATGAGAAAAGCTTTGTTTCTATGGCAGCATGAATTTGTCATTGGTGATGTCTGGTATTCCAAGTTTATATTATATAACTTTCTAACAAGAGTGTTTTTGCTCAAAGACTACATACTTATCTTGCAGCATACAAGAATCTAGAGAGTTCAGAAGGGTTTGACTGATAGGTAGATCAGCCAATCAGGAGCACATGGCGTGTTCTTGATTGGGTTTCAAGTACAGCGTAAACAACAAATAGGAAAACGCCTTCTATTTCAACTAAAGCTGGCAAAGCAAACACACTCCTGCTTGCTAATGGATGGTTGTACTTTCTGGAAAATGTTGCAGTTGTTCGACACCTGACCTAGTAGCTAGAGTGACATAAAATTGTTCTGCGTGAGCCTGGCTTCAGAAGACCTACATTTAATGTCACACATTTTGGAAATTTTGCTAAATACCATGAAATCAAGAAGCGAGGCCCAGACACCATCAACAGAGATGAATGGGCAATATTCTTTTCACTTACCTGGGATTCCCTCCTCCAGAAAGCTCTGTGTGGCAGGAGCTGTGGTGGTCAGTCCAAGCAACCCAGGTTTCATCCAGCTGATTTCACCTTCAGGAAGTAACATCAGATAAACAACACATCACTACAAAGTACAAGTACATGTTCTGAAGATGGCTCGCAGCTAGCAGAGTTATCATGTGAAAAAGGTAAATACAAAAAAGTTGTCTAAACAGAGGAAATAAGCTGCTTGGCTACATACAACATCTGGTATCCTTTAGATGAGGGAAAAGAGCTAGGTTTTTATGCACTTTTATGCCAAATATGATATATAAGCATCCACACTTTTGATTACCATGCATCAGAACCGTTAATAACAATGTAATAATGCACAAATAACAGTCAAGTCTTCTCACATCAAGAACTGAATAAAGAGTCTTTCACACCAACACAACTGCTGTCGGTATGGAGGAGCAACACAGCGTCTGTTCTTTTTGAGGTGTACTGATGTTTAAAGAATATTCATATTCATTCATATTTGTTATCAAACGAGAAATTATGAAATTCTGAACTTACCTCAAAAATTAAGCTTTTATTTCCAGCCACAACCCAGACTTTGTACTGTGGTAGTACAAAGTAGCCATTCTCATCCGTACTTACGTTCTGTTTGAACCCATGTAAATAACTACAATCCATGCTCAGCTAAATACCTTTTTTCCTCTAAACGTTATTTTCAGTTTTCCACACGATTTTCCAGTCCACTTATTTGCTGGCTCTCTTGTAGCCACGGCCATAGTGAAACAGCTGCATATACGGCAACCGGCAACGCAGACTCTTCAATTAAGTCTTCAAACCCCTGCCTCCATGACTTGCTTCGCGCTCCTCTGATCTCCAACTGCCTTACTCCAAGCAAATGTGAGCCAAAAGTAAAAGTTTTCAAAATGGTTTAGAATGGCAACCCTCGGTTTGGTGTGAAAGACCCTTTAGAGCTATATTTACAGGCTGCAACGGATACAGAAGGCACAGGGGAAACAATCACATCAATCTTGCCTGATATGCTAATATTGCAGGAATGCTCAAAACAAGTTTAGAATGTTTATAGACATAAATACAGTGCAGAAGATCTTAGTGAGCTACCTCTAATATGTCACAGACGGAACTTCACTCTACCTTAAATGTAAATCCTTCACACGTGTCAAAACAATACACAATACATGCTAGTAGTATGACTCTACGATGTCAGCTGTCATCTCTGTGGAGGTCTGTGTTGAATGTATGTAACAGCTGACTTGTGATTCAGCCCTTTGCTTCATTAGGCCGTGCTCTGGCGTTCTTCGTGCGACGCCCACTCTCCAAACATGTATTTATAGAGTGGATTATAGACTGAATAGATTGAAGGGGGAGTCAGCGCCCCTGGGTAGACCTCGACACGGCGCAGGAGCATCAGCCTCGTGAGTCAGACAGAGCGCACGCATAATCAGGGCCAGTACAATGTCAATACAATTCTATAGACACGCCAATGTCAGTGTGATCCCAAACATTTAGAGCCAAAGCACAGTGTTTGTTGTTTGGGTTCATGCAGATCTATGAGCGCTGATGTTTGAGAGAAGTGTACTTATAGCATTTAATTGGATGTTTTAGATTATGACATACAAATGGAAAGGTCAAATATTACAACACACGTTCTTGCAATAAAAGTTGACCAAGATCCAGATACAAATAACATATCAAAATCAGAATTACTGCCGGTCAAAGAACACCCTTTATTCATTTAACCTACCCAGTCAGATTGATTAACATGTGATGTTTGTGAACTCACAATATTGAGAGAAAGCCATCTGGGCCTCCACCAGCCGATTGGGTTGTTAGCAAAAACAACAGTAAGTAGTGCCTGAATCAAGTGAAACACATTAACATCTGCCGTGAGCCAATTTAAAGTGCATATGGAAGGTTTTTGCGATTTTCCAATTTTAATTTGATTTGGCAGATGAATACTTTTTGTAACCATAAATGATAGTTTTACATACATCAAGATCAAGTTATTGAAGAAAAGTTTGAAAATATGTTGAAAATAACAGGAAGTAGAGCAGAGGTCTAAAACTGATGACATCACACTAGGGAGATGTGGACATATTAAATTTTCTCAAAAGAAATGATATGAGGATGTAAGCTCAAATTTAACATTTGTGTGTTCTAATGTATTTTTGTTATTAAGTAAAGCAATATTTATGAACAGAAAGTACATTTTAATCCTAAAACTGAAAGCTTGAAAGCTAAGCAACCTGCAAGTGATTAGAATACAACTCAGTCTATAAACGGATTCCATGATTTCAAATTACTGTTTGTTCTATATTTTCATTTTAGACACAATGTGAGGGTTCCTATTAATATGTAATAACAATGGCGTGGTCTAAAGGATGTTTTGTAGATTTATTTGTGCTTAAAGTTCCCAGAAGTTTGAAGAGTGCTATACAATAAGAGTGATAGAAGTTATTTACAAAACAAAATAAATACAAATCTCTAAACTATGTTATATAAAAAAATGATATATTTTTAATGGAGGACTTACATCGTCTGTGTCTAAGTAATTTAAAATGTACTTTCCCTCCTGGTGGTGGCAGTAGGTCAACTCATGGTGTGGCTTTTTAAGGGTGACAGCTGAGTAATTTGGCTCTTCGACTTTGACCAGTTCGCCACCTCTGGACTATTGTATGAAAATATAACCTATTCAGTTATGTAGGACTTAGAATTTGTGCCAATGTTATGACTAAGAATATTCCAAAACATCAAGAACCAGACATAAATGAAAACAACTCTGACCTATATTTAAAAAAGTAAATACATTTTATGAATCTTAGCACACATCGGCTACAGAGAGACACCTAATTAGACAAAAACTAATGCATTATTGCTTGAAACCAATCTCACCATCTTGTCACACATTATATTATATCATATTATATCATATTTTCAATTGCAAATTCAGCACTTTCCAATACTGTTCACTTCCACTATAAATTATTCTGGAGAATACATATTTCTCCAGCCTATTAGTGTATGCGCGAACATGACGCCACCACTCGGAAATCCTGCCATGAAAACACATCCGACATTTCACATTTGGATTTACTATTTCTGTATCTGTCCCATTGAAAGCCATATTGTGCAGCTCAGTGGAGGCAGGACTGCAGCAGCGCGTTGGCATTGTTCCCACTCTGACACATGGGGATTTGAATCAATAACACCATGTCTGTGCCATTCCTGTACGGTGCTCCCCCTCCCCGAATCTAAAAATACACCCCATTACAACTCGACAAGACAATCTGGCCAGAGGCATGACAGACACAAGCTCAGGACACTTCCCACGGTGCATACAAACAAGTGGTGTGTCCCCTTTTCGGTCACCGCGTTCCATCATGGCAAACATTTGAATGCATGTTGATCCATAAATATTTAATTGGCCCCCTGCCCCGAGAGGAGACTCCGAATCCTCGATATCTGACTAACAAGCTGCGCCCGGGCAGAGACGGAGTGTGAGAGGAGACAGGAGGGAGATATATTGGGTATTTGGTGTGAAGCATGAAGTGGCAGCGGACTAGTGCGGTTATAGGCTAACGGTGGAGGAGTAACCGGTGCTAACAGGGCTTTTCCGGAGGTCCAAGTTGGCAGGAAATGTGGACTTTATCTTTGGTTAGTCCAGTTTTAGAACCAAGAGAAATCCAGAGAGCTTGTTAAGGTCTTGCATTTGACTTGAAATATCTGCATACATCTCATCTAAAGAAAGGAATCATGAGCTATATTACAGAAAGCATGAGTTTTATTATAGCCAACTTTTTTAAATGTCAGACAATCAGAAACAAGCCAAGAAATCAAACTGACGTCAAATCCAGTCAAGAGAAAGTACAATCCTCCCCCACAAAAACACTTGCATCACACTTATCAGAGACAGTCAGAGTGTGCCATTGTGATTTCAATGAGTCTTTAAGTTCTGGAGATATAATCATATTTTGCTCAAGGCATTTTAAATGAACAGTTTTGGATCTTAAGTTGTATTACTTTTCTAGCTCCAAGAACCTGATGAATGGTTTGTCTGTCATTTTAAGGCTATTCTTTCACGTTCCACGTTCTTGTTGTCATTTTTGTTCATGTCTTGAGTTCTGGGTGCATTGTCAAAGATGCAGTTGTCTTAATAAATATGATTCAAATAGTATTTGTTACTTGTCCAGCAAGTGCAAGTTGGTCTGAAAAAAGGCAAACATAATGAGTTCTTCTCAGTTAAAATCAGACAAAGTATAATCTTGATACTTCCGACTAAAACCCCAATCTGGAAAATGGCTGAAGATCATGAAAATTATACAGTTCAAGTTTTCACTTTGGAATATCCAAACAGATATGAGCCATGGTCCTGTTTTATGCCCCATGTAAGCTGAGTCCTGATCAGGTGCAGTTCAGGACATTTTAGAAAGTGCTTGAAACCAATGTTTTACATGCACCTCAGAGCAGTGCGTCCACACAAAAGGTCTGCAAATGTCTACTGTTTGCATGTTATTATACATTCATTCAGATTCATGGTCACGACTAGTGCTGGTGTAATGACCTGTTTGCAGTAAACACACACATGTCCTGAACCAGATTAATAATGTGTTTGTTTGTCCTCAAGTGTGGAGTGAATTTACGTAGGGAGGGTTTTGTGATGCTGCTCTCACAGATTGGAATACTTGATTACTTGATTTGAAATTACCTAAATTTCTCCCATGTTTATATGTTTTGTTTTTGTTTTGTTTTTTTTTACCTGAGGAGCATCTTGAGATACTTCGCTCTTGGAAAAAACAAATGTTGATCTGTTGATCTGAGGTTATTTTCAATCAAATGAATGCAAATTAATATCTAATTATGGATAATATTTGATTCACTTTACAATAATGCTTTTCAGGTCCACACATCATATCTGCTCTGAGCTAGACTGTAAGTGTGACTCATAATACGTGCATATACTGTACTTCAGATGCAAAATGACAAATGTGTAAATCAAAAACCCCGTTCAAACATTCTGAGGGAAACACACACATCAATCTGGACGTAGTCACTTAGTTCTGGTCAAATCCTAATTATTGTCTAGCTACAACTGAAATCAACTTCTTTGTCATGATCCTTGGTGTACAAGGCTTTTTGCAGCACATGGTTTACAAGGGCTATGAGCTCAGCAGTGTTCCACATTTACAGGCAGATAAATGGAGTGTGGTGGAGTTAGTGAGAGTGTGTGATTAATGCACTGAGAGGGAGGGAGAGCGAGAGAGAGAGAGGGGGTCTTAATGGTGAAGGAGGCTCAGAAGAAATATCTAGACTGCGTGGGGCGTTTTGTGTGGAGTCTTATCGGTCTATCACGCGGCAACAGGCGGATTCCATTTAGATTGATCTAAAATAACACATCTTTTAAACCACCAATGAAATGAACTGGGTCTGCAACACATTTCATAAATATGCAAACAAAAAGTTGTGCTAATCATATTGACGTGTTGTGGTATATGTACATATCCTTGTAAGATCGGGTTGAAGAGTCAGTGGTGTTTTAAGAAGTGATTTCAAACAGAGACTCAGCCTGTGTAATCTCCAAAGGCACTGTCTAAAGTATGATTCCCACGAAGCTTACACTTAGTCTTTGGGATGACAAGCCATAGCTCATCTGCTTATCTGAAAGTGCAAGAGGGGGCAAAGGCTGGATCAGGTCAGCGAAGTAGAATAGACCTCTAAAACACACTGGAAGAAATGATGGCAGGTTCTGTTTTCCAGGTGAAGCTGCATAATCTAATGGAGCATCTGAAAACTGGAACTAGGTAAATCTGCCCAACTACTTCAGAGCTCTCAGCTGCTTTGGCACTTGATAGATACAGCTCACTCAGTCTCTGAAGAAAACGTAGATGTACAATGAAACGTCCAAAAGTACAATAAGCACGTTTTCTTGCTTTTTAGATGTTACAAAAAAACAAATCGTTAAAAAACAAAACAAAACAAAAAAAAAAAAATTTAGTTGAAGCCACGTGGCCACATTTTTTTTTTTTTTTTCAGTTTGACAGGCGTATTTTAACCTAAATGTAACTGATGGAGGTGGTAATGTTTCAAGTCACAGGCAAGTTCATTGATTCATTTGGACAACAATGCAGTTACAATGATTTATTGTTCCAGTAAGTTAACTCGAAAGTCTCTTTAGTGTCTTTTGAACATTCTCAAGCAGCTGTCATTTCTTCACATAGACCTGTGGCTTCACTGAGTCAGTCCGAAATGTTCATAGTTTAAGGTTCTGTGTTTTACAGCAGCATATTTTCTGGCTCTATATAAGGCAGCGATGGCAACTTGGCTGGGCTCGAGCAGGACAGGGCTTTTGCTTGCAGACTCGTTACCGGGAATAATGCTGGACGCACAGCACTAAACCGCCGGACACCACACACCCAAACAGTCACTGTCAGCATAACGCCATGAAATAGTGTGTTTAATATACGCTTTTTCATATTGTGCAATATATACGGCTAGGAATGGGTTTTGATTTGATTTTATCAATACCTTTTGTGTCTTATGTTCCGAGATTAAAAATTTTGTTGAATAGCCCTTTTTTTCGCTCTCTCTATTCCCTGTGCCTATGCACATTATATTCATGCAGATCATGGGTTTTGCCAAAGCTAAAACTTGTGCTTGTATTGAAACAGAAAGTAAAGTGTGGCACTGGGTCAAAGTTCACGCAGCATTTAAAGTAGAGTGCCCTAAAACTGCATCTTCAAGAGGAATCCATAAGAGAGAAGACCTACAATTCCAAAAAAAGCGTGCAATTGAGCTCACCCTACGCTATGTATGTGTTGTGGGATATACATGCTTTGTTGTTGGCCTGAATAACTCTTTCAAAAATGTTCAGTGGACAGAAGGGGCTTCAGTTTTTCCCAGTTGTCTCAGTTGGAAAAATCTTGATTTCAAGACGACACTGACATCAGTATCTTGACATAACATGGCTGTGTCCTCCAGCAGACTTCCAAATCACTCCACATTTTTATGGCAACTAGTAACTAACGTTGAAGGAAGCGCCTGGGGAGAGGGAAACCTGTGTCTTTTTGATAAAATGACTTTCTCTCTCACCAATTACAGCAGAAATGAATTGTGCATTTGAAAACTGCAGCTAAAACATTTCCTAAAACAAATAAAGCTTTAACCTCCAGGAGTGCTGTTACCATGGTTACGATCTTATCCAGTTTAAACTGCACAGCATATAAAGTGAAAATATTGGTTACTTTGTGGCTTTTTTTTTTCCTTCTTCTTTTTTCTCACAACAAATTTGCACTCCGCTCCACTTTCACGAAAAACTTGTTTATTCTTGTTATTTGCAATTCAAATGGTTGACCTTTCCGACTTGACCAAACAGCACAGAATGTACCGGAGCTAGCTGTTAATGCACAACAATAGAATAGCAATGCAGCTCCCATAATCACACTCATTTATTTAGATTATTTATGAAGTTGATGATGCAAACAAGCAGTGGGTCATTTTCATCCGCCGTGCTGGGAATGTGTTTGAAATGCTCAGACTTAATGATTTGTGCATTAAACCAGAAACACCATATGCACCAGCTGCTCTGTATAGGCTGCCCTTTGGAAAAATAAATAAACAAATAAGTCAAAAATAGCATTTGTGTGAAATACATATGGGCTGAGGGAGGCTGCTGGCGGGGAAAGACAGAGTGAATGCAAATGCAAGAAATATGGAGAGTAAGATGTAAATGATGTGTCTGCAATAATGTCTTAAGAGAAGTTAAGAATGAATGTCAAATAAACATTTACCAAATCCAACATGTCTGTATTACAATTAAAATATACTGTACACAGCTAATCTGAAAACTAAACACAGCTCAACTGTTATTTTTTTTTCTCCATATTTTAGGAAGAAACCATGACAGATCAATAATTCACATTTTGTTAAAGAACAAACAAACAAACAAACAAACAAACAAAGTCTAAATCGGCTTAGAAATAGCAACAGGTCCTCTGACTTCCCACTCAAAACTTCAGAACTGATAAGCTCCGCCTCTTCCCGCCAAAATGTGACTTTAATAAACCACAAATTTAATTACTGTTTACTAACTTACTTTTTTTTTTTTACTTACTTATCACTTATGTATGTACAGGACAGTGCAAGATTACTCATGCCTCCATCCAAATGCAACATTGGGTAAACTAATGATAAAAGAAAACCTTTGTAACTGTAAAAAGTAGAGTTTACACAATAGATCCCCTTTAACATTGTATTTTTATCTGAACTGACCCAGTTTACATTCACAATACACCTTCACCAATTGTCTTTAGAGGCGCTGTGGGACGGAACCACACAATAAAACACTGAGAAAGACACACAGCTCTTTTGCAATGCTGATTTTCTTTGTTTTTATGGATCGGACAACTTGTCTCACATTAACAGGCCCAGTGTGAGTGGCAAATGGAGCACATACATGTTGCTGAGACAAGGGCTGACTGCTCTGGCTGGATGGCTTGAAATGCCCAGAATAAAGACAACAACTACTACTGCAAACGTGAACTTGAGGAAATATATTATGTCAAATATGAATACGAAGACATGGAGATAAATTAAGTGATTCAACTGTCCAAATGGGTTAATATATCCAACAATGCTAACTATAGCTGTTGGCTAAATGCTAATGTGATGCTGGCGCTGCTGGGGGCATATTCACAACTGCAGAACTTTCTGTACCTCCATTTAGACTTGGTTCTGACAAGGCATGAATTATTTGTGCTAAAAATACACTTCATTCACCAGGAAACATCTTAAAAGAGGTAAAAAGTTCAGTTTCCCATAGGATTTTGTTTATGACTGTCCCCCACAGCAGGCCCGCTCCCCAAATATGTCACTGTTCTTGGGGTTTCACACCTACAAGATTTGGGTCCATCCAGTCGACCGGAAGTTCAGAACATCTTCATATACGGTTGGTTTGGACTTGTGTGAAAGTGGACTAGTTTGATTTGCACCAAGACCCAGGTTTGGAGGTGGTCTGAGTCAGCTTCCAAACAGACTCCAGAGCAGTTAGTTTGTGAGGTGAATGCTGACCAGCCTCGATTTGGTCCAACTTGCACTTTTTGCTTAAAAAAACTTTTGCAGTGCATTGTCAGCTGCTCTTGTGATTCAATTTGAAAGGCATATGTTATGTCCCACAAGACTGTTTAGAATCCAAAATCCAAACATTGCAAAAGCATAAAGAAACTCAACTTTTCATGAGTGGTGACAACATTCTGATATGGACTTTCCTCCAGTCATTTGGAAAACACTGTTCCTACTCTACTGCCATTTCCTGCACTTTCTCTTGCCAGTTTGAGGCAGAACGCCGCCACAGATGAGAATGAATCTGTGTTTTCTTTTAGCTCAGTTTTGTAAAAATTTGATAAGAACGCAATCTGATCCAAATGAAACTGTTGAATAAAACCCTAAAACATTGTTGTTAGTTGTGTTGACTTCTTTACTTTGCATTTCTGTTTGGCCTGGGTTTGGAAAAGGACATGCAGTTTGTGTTTTCCTGAGTGGTCCCTGTTATAGAGCCTACACTTATGTTCTGACATTACAATTTAAAAACATCTTGCCTTTTTCGTTTTGATCTCTCCAGTGAACCCTAAATGTCAAACAGCAAACTGGTGGAATCAGAATGCAGCAGATGCAAATGTCTTGGTGGGTAAGCACTTTTCTGTATAAAAGGTGGCATTTAGCCTCACTCTACAGCCCCCACAAGTCCCTCTCTCTCTCTCTTTCTTTCTCCCTCTATGTCACATCACGTGTCGCTGTGGACGGCCCCCAAACAGATGGCTGACATTTCGCCGCTATAGACCCCATTGGCTCAGAGACCGAATTATCTTTCACCATCAAAATGCACGGGGACGTAATCGCTCTGGTGTTTTCTACTCCAATGTCCCTGATGTCAGATCTTTCATGCTTCCAGGCTGGCCCCATTGAGACTCTATACAGTGTGGGGTGATTCACAACACTATACACCAGCTGCTTCCATTGATTACCATGGCGCCTACAAAAGCACAACGCTAAATGATCGTATAAATCAGTGGTTCCCAACTTGTGCCACTCTGGGACCCACCAAACAAACCACTCATCAAGTCGCGACCCACCACAAAAATTTATTTCAGAAAACATATATTTTTAGATTGCTGTCCATGTACAAATGGTAAATCAGCCGCCTATATGCCAAAACAAAAGCAAACACTGTGTTTGAATGCAAACAGGAACAACAAAAACATACAAGCACTTAATGTGCCAAGTGCAATTTTAAGTGATTTAAATCAGCAGCTTAAATGCAAATACAAACAAAAGCTGCACCACTAAACAACATTACCAACCGAATACAGACAATATAAAAGGTGTGTCACATACAACTAATGTGACAATTGTGGTCTTGCTTTGGATTTTACAATTGCATCTATATCTGGGCTGATGGTGGACAGAGCTATTCTCAAATCATGTTCAACATCCAGTCTATTTCTTTGCTTTGACTTGACCTGTACCAATGTGGAAAAGCCACTTTCACAGAGATAGGTTGTTGAGAATGGGAGTAAGGCTTTGACTGCCAAAGTCGCAAGAGAGGAGTACTCGGGCATTGCGTGTTTGCACCAGAAGACTGTGACGCTTACCTCGTCAAACTTTCTTCGCAGCGTGTGGTCACATGACAGCTCGATCAGCTGACTCTCCTCGTTGCTTGGCAACTCAATGCTGTCCATTTCGGTGCCAAAAGGATCCCGAATCCACTGGTTACTCTCCTGTTTCTCTGGAAAATAATCCTCAAAGCGAGCACGGAGTTTGGTCAGATGCGCGGCGATAGTTTTTTTCAGTGCATTTTTATTCGCCGTGATGAGATTCTCCGCTGCGTGCTTTGTGTTGGGAAACATGTCGAGTCTGTCATTACTCACATGATCTATCCACCGCGTCACCTTTTTCTTAAAAGCAGTGACTTTGTCAGCTTGCTGGAAGATGTTGTGTCCTTTTCCCTGCATGGTTACATTCAGAGTGTTGAGATGGTCAAACACGTCAGCAAGATAAGTTACGTGCGCGAGCCACAACTCATTATTCAGCAGCTCAGTGAAAGGGGAATTACACTCCGCAAGAAAAGCGCCTATCTCAAGTCTTAGTTCGTAAAACGTGACATAACTTTTCCCCTTGAAAGCCAACGAACTTCTGAATGATACAATAACTGAACGTGTTCTGACTCGAGGTCTTTGCACAGCTGTGTGAAGCAGCGGCTGGCCTTGGCACTTCGTTTAATGAAATTCACAATTTTGATGACATCTTTCAGGGTTGCATCTAACACTGGCACCATATCTTTTGCAACAAGTGCCTCTCTATGCAAAAACAGTGGTTCCAGGTCGCGTTTGGCGCTCTCTCAAGAATTTTTTTGACAACACCAGAGTGTTTCCCTGTCATAGAAGCAGCTCCATCGGTTGTAATCCCCACGCAGTGCTCCCAACTTAGTCCCACTGAGGTCAGATATAGGTCCACAGCGTTGAAGATGTCCTCTGCTTTTGTAGAAGTAGGAAGGTCCCTGCTGCACAAAAAATTCTCCTGAATGTCACCGTCCCACACGTGTCTCACAAAAACAAGCAAGATAGCGTGACTTGCCACATCAGTCGACTCGTCCAACTGCAGCGCGTAATGAGTGCTGGCTTGTATCCGTGCTGTAGTTTGGTGTTGGATGTTGACTGACATATCTTCAATGCGCCTCATTATCGTGTTATTGGAAAGCGGTATAGTTTTTAACTTGTCCGCAGCAGACTGGCCCAGCACCTCACGTACCATGTCTATGGATGCTGGCAAAAGCAGTTCTTCAGCAATTGTATGCGGCTTCTTGGCCTTTGCAATGCGCTGAGCTACGAGGAAAGAGGCCCGCAGTGCCTGCTCAGATTGAGAACATGATGCCAGCAGGGATTTCTGTGATGTCCGTAGGTCTCGAAGGAGTCTTTGGAAATATTCGACTGGTTTGTCTTTGACGGAGGCATGCTTTGTTTCTAAATGGCGTCTTAACTTGGACGGCTTCATACTTTCTTGTGCAAGTACTTCGCAGCAAACTACACATTGAGGTTTTTGTACGCCTTTGTCCTCTGTGCAAGTAAAACCATACTTAACATACTCTGAAACATATTTTCTTTTCGACATTTTCCCCGATTTTCCCTCTTGGATTTTTTGTCACAGCGTCACGGACAGCGTGCACCTGCAGGAAGAGCAGGGCAGTCACCTGCCAATCAAATATTGCTATGGCAACGTCAGGCCACTGCCGCTCACGTTGTCCTTCAAAATAAAAGCGCCGCATCTACTCCACTGTTATAAGACAAATGTAGATTGTTATAAATTTGTATTTTATTTTTGTAAAGTCTTTTGCGACCCACTCAATAGATGTCCGCGACCCACTTATGGGTCGCGACCCACCAGTTGGGAAAGAATGGTATAAATGAATAGTATATAAAGCTAGATATTCACCAAAGCCACTTTATCAATGAAACGGCTTCACTTATAGCATTCTCCATTTTCTTTGGCAATCTCTCACCATGGAAGTTAAATTAATACACTTTCTGTTGTAGATTTATATGCAGCCTTGCAATTCCACAGGACATTTTCTCGAAATGCATTTTCTTTCCAGAGGGATAAGGTTCAGCTCTTAAAGTAGCTGCTATATACAACAAACATTCCAGTTTGAGACTAAATCAGAGTTAGACAAAATATAGAGATGCATTTGTTTAGAAACACCTTGTAAGGTTCAATTAGGTTAATTTGATCTTCTGATGATTTATTTCTATGGTAGTTTTTACAGACCAAAGTGTGTGTGTTTACCTGACAGATTTCTTAGTGTCACATGATGCTCCAATGATGTGTCTTGTCAGCTGTTTTCTTCTTTAGGACAGTATCCCAGGTGTGTCAGTGAGTAGTAAAGGCCCCTAAACCCAGTTTTTGTGGCAAGACTGATGCCATCTAGTGCTGGGCTAATTAACTTAATATGTCCTAGAGCCAGAGACGAGTAATTGTATAACTGTGATACATTTTGCCAAAATTTAGGTTTGTACAAACAACCATTGTACAAAATCTGTTTCAGTAATGTTAGTAACAATTGTTAACAGCCTCTGTTACAATTGCATTGCTCTACAAAATTTCCAAACCAACACTGAGCTGATTAAACAAGTCTGAACCAAGTCTAACCAGCATTTGGTCCAAACAAAATCATATCCAAAGCAGAGTTACACCAAAAGTAAAATATGATCAAATCATATCTAAGGTAAATCCAGAAAAGTTTTTTTTTTACTAAATGCCCATCCAGTTTTTTTTCTTGCTCTCTGCACTTTTTCTGTGATGCCCTTTATGTCTGGTAATGTGAAAATGGTTAGCTGCTAGATATGAAGAAATAAAATATGACATTTTCTTCAATTCACCTGAAGGTTAGGATTTATGTACACTTGTTCCCTTACAGACATTTGTTCTCCCATCCTTCAGTGTCTCTGGAGCGTCTACAGTGCAGCCTCAGGGTCATATCTCCAGATCTTCTGTTGTAGCTGAGGGATTTTATCAAAAATACATGTTTGGCTGGTGTGGGAACCAGGAGGCCCAGAGAAAACCCACCGAGACACAGCAAGAAGCATGCTAACTAAACACAGAAAGGCTCAGGGGCCCAGTGAGTACAACCCATAACCTTTTTACTTTGAAAATGCTAACAATGTGACAGCTTCATGGTAGAGTAGCGTCACAGGTAACATTTCAACTTAGTAGTGAAGACATACTATTAATCATTGAGATTATGCTGTGACATATTATTAGAAAAAAAAAAAAGTTGACATTCTTTCTGAGTGGTAAGTGAAAGTGTCATATGATGAAATATATATATATTTTTGTTTTTTTGTTTGTTTGTTTTTCTAAATAAATAAACAAAATAAACGGTAAATGGTGTTTGCCTGGATCGGGGTAGTCCAAACATTTTGCTAAATGGAAGTATGTATTTCACAAAAAAGAACACTTGAGCCCCATGGCATTTATTCAAGCTTAAAAGCACAATATTTATGAAGATGTTGGCCTTAAAGAAAGGGTAGATTTTTTTTTATTTAACTTTAAAATGCCTCCTGCCTCTGATGCCTCCTGGACGCCTCCCTGGCGAGGTGTTTTGGGCATGTCCACCGGTATGAGACCCTGGGAAGACCCAGGACACACTGGAGGGACTATGTCTCTTGACTGGACTGGAAACGTCTCGAGATTCCCATGGAAGAGCTGAAAGAAGTGTGAGTGGATAGGGAAGTCTGAGCCTCCCTGCTTTGACAGATGCCTACGCGACCCAACTCTGATGAAGCAAAAGAAAATAATGAATTTTAAATGTCTGTGTAGTTGTGCTGTATAAATGAAATCCTTTTTCTCATTCATTCATGTATTTTTGCTACTCACTGCTAACCCAGAGTGAGGTGATGTCATGTACATAACCTCTGTAATAAGAAATATGTAACCAGATTTACATAAACACAACCAAGGCAGGAAGCTTCATTTTCATCAGTGTGAGCAGCGATAGAAACAGAATGAATGAGGATTGTTTTGTTGTACCAGGGGACTGGAGTGGCTCATAGTGTATTTTCCATTTTGACTTTGCGATCGCATTGCATGAAGTGAATCAAAGCACAAAAGTAGAATACATTAGCCCTGTCAGTCTTTAGTGAAGATAAATCGGGGGTGTTCCAGTTCACAGAAACAAGTTCCATCAATATGAGTCATTATGCAAAGTGATATACGTAAACAAATCTGTTTACATTTGCTATTTTCTCATTCTAGTTTAATAAAAGCAATGAAGAACATGCAAACTCCAACCAGAGAGATCATGAGAAGTTGATTCGGCTCGACCTAGGAATCAAACCCTCACTCTTCTTATTAAGAAGCCAGAGCTCTACTGCCATGCACCCTGGAACAATGCTTCAAATTTTTCTTTCTTGATTTA
The DNA here is from genome assembly GCA_038363315.1 of Mugilogobius chulae. Taxonomy (NCBI): domain Eukaryota; kingdom Metazoa; phylum Chordata; class Actinopteri; order Gobiiformes; family Gobiidae; genus Mugilogobius; species Mugilogobius chulae. The sequence goes on along the minus strand of CM076400.1, from coordinate 21,314,515 downwards.
TTTACAGTATTTAATTATCTGGAGCGTTCGAAGGAAACCAAACCGACACAAGGAGAACATGCAAAGTCCAAAAGGAAAGATCCAGAGCCAGTTGAAAGTTGAACCCAAGACCTTTTTGCTATGAGGTCAAGGCAAAGAGCAGTGTTTCTATTGTATATTTTTTTTATCATTTAACTTCCACCAAATCTATATGAAATTGAACAATCACAGTTATCATAATTAATGTCAAGCTAATCAGCCATCAGGTGAAATCCTAATGACTTTTATAGATTCAACAAGAACAGAACAGGTCATTGTAATAGACTTTTTGCTAACCTGATAACAGCCGCTCCTGTTCGACTGTAAATAAGCCCGAGAAAGCACTGTCCTAATGTTGTGGCTTCGCTTTGTTAAATCTCATTAAGGGATTATGTTGAACAATAGTTGACCAAATTACCGACGCTGTGCTCTGCGTGTGGACACGGTGCAGCACAACAATTTCTGAATCTCGATAAAGTAATTAACATTTTCAATTCAAAGCCGTCTCCCAGGGCCAGAGCGTAATCTCAGAGCGCTGTTTACAACGAGTGGTGGACCACAGGAAGAATGTAGACGGTCCAGAGAGTCGCTTTGGACTCTGGTATTCAGTTATAGGACATAAATTAGCAAACAATTTAGTATAAGGCAATTACACCAGCTCACAAGTTAGTTCTAGGTAATTACTGAAGGCTCTGGGTTACCTTCTACTAACTTTATTTCACTTTTGACAGTGCATTTGAAACAATGCATCTTCAAACTAATTCAGCTCCATGATCAAATCATTGCAAACTGTTGTGAGACTTTGTCATGTCTTTCAATGTGACATCACCTTGGATTGGCCTAATTGTTTCTGATCATAAATACCTGCTGCCAAACCAATCACACTGCTCTTCTCCACTCTCACACTTTCCTTTCACCCCTTCTTTTACTCTTTCATGACTGTCCAGACAGCGAGCTCTGTTTGAAACTAATCTAATTTCAAATTACAGCCTATCTGATTGTTGTGTATGTACACATATGGTCTGCTTAATATTTGAAGTTGTTTTATTTTAAAATATTAAATGCAGAGAGATGATGAATGAATAAAAGGGTTTATTTATATAGCAAATTTACACAGACAAATTTCTTCTTAAGTGCTTGACACAGTAATCCTCCCCACTCAGTGACAGCAGCAGCCCTTGAACAACTCAGCCGAAGCGATTCAGTTAAGCACGTGCGCCTCAACCTCCGATCACCACCAAGCGTTCTCTAAACTGCATGTTATTGGTTGGTGGAAAAACAACCCAGACACGAGGAGGAACATGCAACCTCCACACGGAAAGGCCTGGAACGAGCTGGAGTTGAACCCGCGACAAGAGAGCTATCCGCTCTGCCACCATGCTGGTAGCAGAGTGCTTAGAGCTATAGATTGAGGGTTCAAATCCAGGGTTCAATCATAATCATGTTCTCTCCTTTGAGCACACCTAGGACCCACAACCCCCAAAACAGAAACAAGTGGTAGAATTCACATTAGCATCGAGACACAAGCTTCTCCTATTTTAAGCACACTATTGTTTTTTGGAGAAGTCTATTTTTTTCCAGTAAGTTTGTATTTATTTAACATTGACTGAGCAAAAACCTCTATACAAAAAGAACTGGGGAGAAAGACACAACGCCAACACTGAGAAACACTGAAGAAGCAGGTGTTGTTGTAGTTCATTACATCACGCTTGATGTAAATTGCTGGACATTGTGTATTGTTGTTTTATACAACGCCTTGTGAGACCTTGAGCGTAGCTTTACAATTCATGTTTTACAACATGCATAATTCATTCACTTCACACTCTGAGCTGGTTCACGTCTGTAGCCACAGCTGCCTTGGGGAAGCCTGAAGCAAGACCACTGTGCCCTCCAACCACCACCAATGTCTCACGAATCACATCCACTCGGGGTGGGTAAGTGTTCTGCCTAAGGACACAGCAACAGCTTGCTGTCACTGCTGCCTCACTGTGGTACTGAGCATTTCAAACAACCTCCTGTCCAGCTATTAACCAGGAACAACCCGGTTTAGCTTTTGAGAACTGAGAACTTTTGTTATTTTAAAAGAGAGAGGGTGTGTGTGCATGAAAGACATTAGCTGACCCATTGATGTTAAGTCTCCTTTAGGCAGCAAAAAAGGGAAAAGGCAAATGAAAACATATTCTTAAACCTCTCAGATTAGATTATATACGCTTGTTCTTTAAAGGAGTCAGTGTTTTTACCTAGCATTTAGTCACGTCATACAGTTTGTAGATCAATATTTTACAATCAGTTTATTGCAAAAAAAAAAAATGTGCATGCAAATATGTTTTTAGACATGCTTTCGGACAAAGAGCAACAGAAATGAAAGAAAGTCTATAAAAATGTTATATTTGAAACGATGTGATGAAGGATTTTCTTTCTCACCGCTTTGATACAATTCTTATTTTATATGATGTGCTCACAGATATATTTTTTATTTTTTTCCAAACCATCCTCAAACTTTTGCCGCTTGTATTTCTCTAAAACTATTGACTTTTTTGGAAAACATTGCCTGAGAATGCAGCACACATCAGTCAGTCTGTAAACATTGCATTGTATTGAGAATCTACAAGCGATAGAAAGCTTGCCTTCTCTTCTTCCACACACCTGTACGCTAGTTTGGCTGCCGAGACGATATGATTTATTGATGAAAAGCGATAAACAAACGCGGTGTTAGTCAGCAGAAAGCAGTGTCGTCCCTCCGTGGATACACACAGTCTGCACAAGCCTTAAATAGGGCAGCCCACATGACCCAAAAATACTCCTCTCCCCTTTCTGTCTGCTTCCCTTCATCCCGGTTCTTTTCACTGATCGGGGGAGCGGAGCTTGTGTCCTATCGGCAGCTCCCGAGGCTTTGGAGCACAAACACGTCAGACCGAAACCGCAGGCGAACGGCAGGAAAGAAATATATAAAGTTTTAAAAGCGTCTCCAAGCAGCTTACCACGGCTTAGAGAGGCAGAGGGTTACTGAGCCCAATGTGACACGGAAACACGTCAATATGGATTGCATTTATACATCGCCACAACTCAAACTGAATTTACTTTTTCTTTTTTAATTTGTCATAATTTGCAAATGTATAAAAATGTAAATCATAAACACTTAAAAAAATGATAAGTAATTGCTTTTTTGGAAATACTGGAAAGCACATACACTTATCCCAACCAATTTTGGAACAACCTTCTCCATGTTTTGTTTGCTGTCTGATTATGGATTTATTTTTATTTATAACCCTGAATTAGACAACCACACTTTGGAGATTAGCTTTGCAGTGATCAGAAATTTGAGATTTTACTCATCCACTATTGTTTCTAAAGCTGCGTTGCCAGGTGCACAAAGCCACAGGTGTAACTCTGGATGGCTTCACAGTGAGCTAACATTTGAAACTAAAAAAAAATGAAAATATAACAGAATGATCTAAATTGTCATGTGCAGCAAACAAAGCTCGACAGTCAAACTCAGTGACACTTCATTATTACTAGTCCATTATTGTTTCCAAAGCTGCGTTGCCAGGTGCACAAAGCCACAGGTGTAATTCTGGATATGAGAGATGGCAGACTCAGAGCTTTTTGACAGGCTTTAGTGTCAGTTGAGAACATGGCGCTCCACTGGTTCATTGATTTGTTATATTACACCTTCAGGCCACATGGACGCCTCAGCTGGAGGTTTGCACTTTACCTGCTGCACGATGAGTCTCAGGATACTGTGACTATCGCCTTGTAGTAACACCGGCCACAATTGGATTCTCTGACGGACAGAAAGTGATCACATGTCTCTCTTTGTGAAAGTTCTCCAAAGACATGTGCTGTGGCTCTTTGTCTCACCTCTCACACTTTTTGTATGATGTCACTAGTCTATTGCTTATAGACAGTGAAAAGTTGAAGAATATGGACACCAGCAGGATGATTCCACTTCTTGCATCTCCGTTGCGCTGCACCACGACCTCCGAAGACATTGCACAGTCTTTGAAGTGAAAGAGGACCGTGCCACATCTTGCATATGCGGTGTGCTGCTCTGCACCTCAGCTCCGCCCAATGGTAAACTCATACCCATCCAAATATGACTGGGTAAAGCTCCACAGATCATAACTGTCCAAAATGTCAAAGTAAAAAACACTGCACAGACTTTATTATGATCACAGTACTTGTATACAATGTTTATACAAACAGTGGCTTTAATATTTGAACTCAGTAACAGTTAGCTTAAACGTTGTTTCACTGAAACACTCACAAGAGAATTCTTTATATCGAACTCATTCACCTAAAGCAGACCTGGGCAAACTGCGGCTCGGGGGTCTGATGTGGCCCTCGGACTTTGTCTGGAAAATCCAGATGATATATTAAAAATATATTTTCTGGTCCCCTCGTCCCTCTTTGGAATTTCTGTAGCCGTTATTGACAGATTAATAGCCAATCGGAGACACGCATTTTCTGCCGTGTGAAAACCAACATGGCTGCTCCTGACGAAAAAAATACATGGATAAATATGTCGTGGAACTTAAAAACATCACAGATTTCTGCAGAATCAATGAGCGAAGCAAGAAACAATTTTAATGTGAAGTGAGTGATTTTGGGCTAAATGACAGACGACCAATCAGCTAATAAATGATCAAAATAGTAAATTAAAAAGCCTGTTTCACAAAAAATGTACTTAAAACAACAATATTTTGTTGCATCAATGACCGAATTTCGGCCCTCTACCACTTGTCCGGGTTCGAATCTGGCCCTCGGGGAAAAATAATTGCCCATCCCTGACCTAAAGCCTATTTCCCCTCGTGGGGGGAGAAGAAACAAATGCAAACTCATGATATGAACTTAAAGGTGATCCCATCAAGCAGCATAACAAGCTTTTTTGACATTAATTAAGAACTCTCCTCTGCGCCTCACAGCCCGGCGGAGACTAAATGCATCCAGTAGGCGAGGCTTTGCGCATGAAATCGCAGGTGTTCTGTGGCGCAGCGCTGTGAAGTGGATACGCAGAATCAGCTTGTTCTGCACTGTTCTGTCCATCATGTGGTTTGTTTGAGGTTCATATGGTCACAATTTCTGAGTGCTACCAAGCAACATTAACAGCTAAGTTTACTAAAAGTTACTAAGCACATACTTTCCAAATAAATACACTCCTTTCTACCATTTCATTGGCTAAATTCCAACAAATGCAATGTAATAAAATAAAATAAAAAAAAAACATCTCAGAGTCTCCTTCTGTTTTAGTAAATCATCTTGCTAACTTTTCAGACCCTTTGCTGGTTACTCATCAGAGCAAAAGTTTGACATAATAAATGCCTTGAAGTAGCATGAATGAAGTGACAGGGCATGTGTTTGTAAAGCATACTATATGAGTTTTTATTAAAACATGTCCACTCTTATTGGGCAGGAAAGTTGACGTTAAGAGTGGCAATGAACGAGTGTGGACTTTGTGGGATTTGCAGTATTATGACATTGCTTGCTGTATACCAGTGGAGCAGCTAAATAGATTTTGTCATGCAGGCCGAAGATAATCCACTTGCGGGCTGGATGTGTCCCATGGGCCTTGAATCTGACTTGTGCTCTATAATGTCCATTTGCGACTGCACTGTCATTGAGCTCTCTCACTTGTGTGCGTTGGTATATTTGTGCTGCTAATGTCTAAGAAAAGCTACTTAATTTTAAGTCATCACTATACATCATAATTATTGCTTTGAGATTTGAAAACTTGGACACAAATGTGAGTTGAGAATGACACAAATGTAGTATTAATCTTATTTTATGTCTGGTCAATTTTTGGCTGATATTTAGGTTCTGGTTGAGGCTTGACGTCGCATCATTTAGTCCTGGATATATTCTCATTCAAGCCAAATTGAGTCCTGATTTTCATACTTGGAAATCCATCATTTTCTAAGACGACGATGAGCTTTGCAGACAGACCACCCCACTTACACATTTCCAAAACTCATCCAAATCTCAGTAAACCCAACATTCCTCTTGCCAAGACCGAAAAGCATGGATCTGTGAGAGCAGACCAGTCCATCCCTCCCAGGACTGTCCCAGCTGATGGCGGATGACCTATTTATCTTGGCTCCACTTCCTGTTTTGGCGGCTTAACTGACGCTTGTCCCGAAGTGCCAGTCCCAGCAGGTCCGTCCATCTTTTTTTTTTTTTTTTGCCCAAAGCCAGTTTTAGCCAAAGCTTAGCTCAGTTCTGACTTTGAACACACCATCTAGAATAATTATTGTGGCTTTGGCAGGTTTTAGCAACGGTTAATCACCCATTTGGCAAGAAGGACCCCAAAGCGCAAATATGTCTGTTTTATTGACAAAATCGGCATGCCAGTATTAGCCTTAATCCTTGGCTTTTTAGCTTTTGGGAATAAACCGCTAGCTGCTAGCTTTCGCTACAAATGTGTTTCCAGGATGATAGTGAGCAACACGACTAACTAAGAGCAAATTCATGTTGATGAAGCAATAAAAGCAATGTTTTTGTTTGTTTTTTTGTAATTTGTGAGAATAATTTAGCACAATAATAAAGTAGACGTAGTCTTATGACTAATACACTTTGGCACGGTGGCGCTGGCCTCATAGCAAGAAGGTCCTGGGTTCGACTCCCAGGCCGCCCGGGGCCTTTCTATGTGGAGTTTGCATGTTCTCCCCATGTCTTCGTAGGTTTCCTCCTGGTAGCTACTCCAGTTTCCTCCTACAACTAAAAACATGTCCAATGTGCCTCCCCTCTCCATGACGACAGATGGAAATTAGCTTTAAACTACAATCTGGTACAAGTATCTCTGCCATTGTGCTTAATGTAATTGTACATTGTTCTTAATAAACATTACCTTACCTGAATCAACATCTGTAACTCACTCAGTTTTGGTAGCCTCATGCATCAGCCGGTTTGATTTCACTTCGTGGAAATCGCCTGACATTGCATCATCAAAGTTTGTTCGATTCATAGCTTTTTGGTCATTTTGTCGCCCATAAAAAAGAGCAAAAAACATGTGTGTCAGTGATACTTGGCATTGTATGTGGTAATGTTGCAAATGAAAAGGTTCAATATTATATTTTAAGTTGATATTAGACATTAGCACTCCACTCCGCTCCATCTCACTGATTGGGAAACCATACTTCCTGCTTTTTACGAACCGTTTTCTGTTCTGCAATACCTAACCCAGTAGCTGGAGTGAAATGAAATTGAGTTGAAGCACTACATGGTGCCAGCCTGGCTACAGTTTTGGAGCTACAGATCTCAAACTCAGGTGTAACTGAAGTCTATCCCAGTGACTTTGTACATTAGACAAAGGAACACCTTAGACAGTGGACAAATCATCACAGAGTTAGCACCTAAAGAGACAGACCTAGACAGACAACCATTCACTTTCTCATTCAATCACTAGAGGGAAATTTACAGATATGCACAATTAAATTAAACATAGATGTTTTTAAAGATGGTATAGGGACCCAGAAAACACAGCATGAACATACACACTCCATCTAGACAGATCGTGAGATTTAACCCAAGAACACAGTGCGCTTGCAGATTTGTTGAACTAATAAAATATTCTGTTTTGTTTGTTTGTTCGTTTAGTTTTTTTCCCGTAGCTACAACATGTGCCAGCTGAGACGTCTGTATCCATATTATAAAATCCCACTCAACATCTCATGCAAACTAAGTACAACGTTTTCTCACATTCTTTGTAAAGTGGACTATTGTATTTTATACATGGGCTATATATTGGGAAACATAAGTTTCCTTGTGCACTGCTAGCAGATGTAATCTTTCATCGGCTTATATTATTTTGCATAAGGTTGCTGATCTCAACAGCAGATACATTTTATACTCAGATTGTACAACAATTCTATGCATATTTGAGGAGATGCACAAGAACAACAAATTAACCAATTGTTTTCTGTTTTGCACACTAAATTCTTCTTCAAACAGAAATGTCTGTTGTTTTCAAAAATGAAAGAAAAAAAAAGTGCTAATAAGGTGAGAAGCAGAATAAATGTACTGTAGTCTTTCTGTGTATTGACACACACACAGAGTAATGCTGCTTACCAATCTTCATTAAACTGATGAGGTTATAGGATTTCAACAAACAAACTACAATACAGATTGGTGCTTTAGCTCCTGGCTCTTCCTCACTGCGTCGAGCATATTACCCAAACATGTATCTGACGATGAAAACATGTTGCTGATTTGTGACATTTGTACACTGACCATCTGTTTCTGTGCAGCTCGGGACGTACAGATGGGGCGAGGCGCGTTAGCTTCAGGCGCAGCGTCGCTAGCTTTTAGACACATCATCAGAATGAGTGACAAGTCCACACGCAGCAGCTGAGGCTCTGACGCACTTTACTCATGGAGACTGAGGGAAGAGAGACACAGGGGATTCTCTCAGGCGGAAAATGTACTGACACAACACTGACACAAAAGTCATTATTATAGTCATTTTAACTTGAGCAAATTAGAAGGTGGATGCAGAGAAAACAGGCCACTCTTCTTTACTTAACTATGTTCAAAACCTCTCCTTCAAAGCGCTTGAGGGTAACTGTTGTTGTGTGATAGGGAAATTATTTAAACAATTTTAATAAAACATATGTTTCAGCAGTGGCTTAGTCATTAGAGCAGTTACACGTCAATCCAATGTCCTTAAGCAAGACACTTCACTATATTGTGTGAGCAGTTGGTGATTAGGACATTTAGTCTATCCCTTTGCAGCTGTGTTAGCTTCTCATTGTGGAGTGAATATATATGTGTATATATATATATATATATATATATATATATATATATATATATATATATATATATATATATATATGTATATATATATGCGCAAAACCATGCAATATTAAGCACAAAACCATATTGTTTTCTGTGAAGTTACGTGGTCATGCTTTTTTATATTCCTGGTGTTTTTTCTGTTATTCAAACAAACTCCTGAGCATTGGAAACCTCTGAACCAGAACCAATGTAGTTAAGCACATGAGAGTCATGTATTTTCCACAACTAAGTAAGAGCTCTATCTACTGACTAGAAAGGAGCTTATGAATGTCTCTGGACTTAAAAAAGTGAAGAATAAATAGAAATATGTTTATGACATCACAGATCAGGGGCATTCAGAATTGTGTTTTGAGGGGAATGAAAGATGTCTCAAAAACATAACTTCTGCTGTGTTTTTGAAGAAAAAAGCAATTTTAGAACAGTATTAAAAACAAGTCAGATTTGCAAAATAGTTTCCCTTCAAAATGTATACACTGCCATGTGTGCCTTTTTTTGCAGAATCTCTTGCTGTTCGATAAAGTTAGTCTAAATCAAATTCCTTGTTTATTGTTGATGCTTCAAAGGGCATAGGTAAGCATGTGTGACAATCACATGTACATAATCCAGTAAAAGTGTAAAACATAATGTTAGTTTATAAATAAAAACTCCACTGCTGATATTATTTTCCAAGGTCACTTGGTTCTCGTAAAGCGTCTGACTTTCCCACCCTCAGCGCTCTCTCATCTCCTCTGCCTCAGCTCCATTAAACAAACAGCGTCATTCTTCGACCTGAGAACGAACCGGCTCCTCTGCGTGCATCTCCCGCCTCCGACCAATCACCTCCTGCCTCTCCGCCGCCACGACTCTCCAATTGGCTGCTCCGCCTGTCCGTCAAACCGCAATGGAGCTGCGGGTGCTTGTGCATGCAGACGAGGTACCGCGTGGCTCCCTTTCCATCCTAATGAGCTTTGAACACACACAGCGTTACATTGGGTGGCTCTCTGAAGTGAGGCGAGCTGCAGGGCTAACAAGCAGGTGACATTGAGCGAGGGAGCTACATTACATTAGCATGCACAAATCTATAAGCTGCGTTTACCCAGGTCAGAGCAGGCTGGGGCGATGGGAGAGATGGGGTACAGTGTGTTATCATAACTGTAAGTCATGTTGGATTTTAGATTAGCATTGAAGTGGAGTTGGGCAGAAGAAGTTATGCTCAAAAACATTCCTCTACATTCTCACTGAGTTGCAAAAGCATTGGCTTTAAATTAGTAGACTCACAATGGCTCCTGGGTAATTTCTGTGGGGGTGTTATGGTCAAAACTTATCAAAGCCCAGTGCCCACAATTATATAATATCTTCAGTCAAACATAATACAATTTCAACAACTATAGAATTCTAACATACAGTATATACGAATTGCCTGTAGCCAAGTGTTCCAAGTTCCAGTAATATAGGCTACAGACTGAGAATGTGGGCTTCCTAATAATAGAACCAGAGTTTGTGCTCACAGTAAACATGGTCATGGTTGCAAACACTGATGAACTAAATGTTGAAAAAAAAAATATATATATATAACTTTAAGTTGAACTTAAGCTACGGTCACAATGACCCGTACGAATAAAATGGTCGTACGAATCTTACAGGTCGTACGAAATCTGAGTTCGTACGTGGCTCGTGGAGTGGAAACTGTTTTCCTACAGTCTTCTTACGGCAGACTTTCAGCTCTCACCAACAACTCACGACATTCTTGGGGAAATGAAGCCGTACGGCATCCTTGCATGTGCCCTAAAGCTTGCTTAATGCGTCTTTGCGGTAATCCTACATATATTGTGTATCGCACGGGAGCTGCGCGATGTCCCTGCGTCCAACTCAAGCCTTTATCAAGGCGTTTTTAGCTATTAAACCTTTCGTAAACCGTACCGGAATAGCAATAACCTAATTGCACACCAGCAAAACACAAATATGCTTATGAATAGCCATGTATTCTGTGTAGGCTTTGTCTGAAATCTGTTCTGATCATTTGTCTCTCTCACCCGAAACACAACAAACTCACAAAGTCAAACCTCCGTAAAAACATCAAAACCGCTTTGTTTCTTACCTGAGTATTGCAGAGGAGACGCCAAAACTTCCAAAGCGAAGACGGATGCTGAAGACTAATCCACTGACATCATTGTGTTCATATAAAAAAGTTTGACGCACTTCCCAAACCATCAGCGAGCAGAAGTTGTCCAAATGTCTACGTCTGTTACAGCTGTCTCCCCGTGGTTGTGTCCATCTCCAGGCGATTTGCGTTTTCCCCACGCGCTCCTGGTCCGGTCTGGCCGTGTTTCAAGCGATATTCCTGCACGCTCCGGGTCCGTTCCTCTCCGTGTGCTCCTGGTCCGGTCCGGCCGTGTTTCAAGCGATATTCCTGCACGCTCCGGATCCGTTCCTCTCCGTGGGCTCCTGGTCCGGTCTGGCCGTGTTTCAAGCGATATTCCTGCACGCTCCGGGTCTGTTCCTCTCCGTGGGCTCCTGGTCCGGTCCGGCCGTGTTTCAAGCGATCTCATCCCTTCACGCTCCGGGTCCGTTCCTCTCCGTGCGCTCCTGGTCCGGTCCGGCCGTGTTTCAAGCGATCTCATCCCTTCACGCTCCGGGTCTGGTCCCCGCGCTCTGAGTCCGGGCCCCTCCGTGCGCTCCTTGTCCGTTCCTTTCCGTGTTTAAAGCTAGCTGCGTTTCCGTCACGTGCTCCAGGCCCGTGGGCTTTCATACAGATCCCTGTACAGGCTAAACTGCGCCTCAAGAGATGCGCAGTCTCCAGAGCGCGTCTCTCTCCACTTTCCCGCTCAGGCATATTACACAGGCTTTAGTCTCTGCGTTCGTAGACTGGTCGTAGAAAATCTTTAACAAGACCATCGACCTGTCTACGAACTTACGAACGGGCTGCGAGCGCTGTTTTTTCGTAACAACGCCTCAAGAATGACGTAAGAAATGAGAAAAAAATCGTTCGCAGAGAGGTCGTAGCAGGTCGTACGGGTCATTGTGACCGTAGCTTTAGCAAAATCCATAATCACACATTTTTCTTTTGTTGTAACTTGCCTGATGTTTAAATTTGACTTGGAGTTGGTCTGGCGTTGAGGCAGTCTCTTGACTTAAGACACATGAACATCTCTTGCGTTGTTACACACATGTACGTGATGGCAGAGCACCTGCACCTGCAGGTCCATTTACAGTAGTTTGCATTTTATTAGTGGCGTTGCAATGATACCAAAGGACCCCAAGCAAGAAATAATTGGGGGTCCTCAGGTTCAATAATAACACAGTAATCAGACAAAGCATTATGACAAAAATATTAAAATGTCTTACTTTAAATTGCAGAAACAAAGAAAAAAAACGTAAAAATTGTAATAAAGGACTCTTAGCCCATTATTAAAGGGTTAAAGTAAAGTAATAATCCTTTAACTATAAGTAAGCATAAAAACAAACAACAAACAAACAAACAAAAAAAACATCGTGCATAAAGTTCCAAAACGACTCCTATTTCTCTCTGTCACAGTTGCACACGAGCCTTGGCCAAGACTGCCCAGATTCAAAGACAACCTCACTATGTATTTTATCGATATAGGTCCAGTTAGTCTCTCCTGACACATGTGTTGTTTTTTGAGCAGAGAAGCTTCTCTCCTCAGATGAAACAGTGTTTGTTAAAGTGAGCAACAGGTGAAAGACATTGCGAAGCAGTTGCAAATAAACAAACAGCACGTGTAGCTCACTACAGGGGCAGTGGGGCCTCCTTTTGTGTTAGGGGTACCCAAGCAAATGCTTATTATGCATGTTAATTTGAAACAACATGTCATATGAACACAATTTCTGTTATTCGTGTGCATATTTCACAAATACCAATCTTAACCAACTTCAAGCCTAAGACCTAAACTTACCCATTTTACTAACTTCAGACCTAAGCTTAACCGTTCACCCCAAATAAAAGCTCATGTGTGCCCTCAACCAAAACTCTTGTCTACGACGCCACGACACGGCTGTGTAATAGACACGCACGATAATAAAGAAGCGTTGTCATTTTTTTTACAGAGCGTGGTATAAACACGTACTCCATGAGAACACGTTGAGGTGAAACCTAAAAACAGCTCTTACATTAGATTTAATGGAAGTAGTAGGTGCATATCTAAGCCAGTCTGATATTGTACCAAAAAGACTATGAGCCAGAAGATGATTTTTTTTTATTTTTTTTTTAACATCACACCTATTGCCTTAGTGACCAACTGCCCCCTGTACAAGACTCAGAATACCAGCAATGGGAAATAAAGATGATTCTATTATATTGCAAATGCAGTGACACTATAGACTGTAAGCAATGAAACAAGACTGAATCAATCCAAAGTAAATACTGAACGATTGTGGAGAGAGCTCAGCAGCAGCAGGAGGAGGAGCTGTGTTTGGAGATAGCAGAGGTCAATACAAGATGATGGAGAGATGAGAGAAAGATGAGAGAAGGACAAAGAGAAGGGCAGAGTTAAGGACAGAAGGAGGCCGGGAATCTTGTGCTGAGTTTGAGTTCTTCGCTAAAACAACAGTGTCCTGAGGAGATGGTGAGACACATTTATTCAGAGGCGCTGGGGGCTTGTCTGTCACTGTCAGAGGAGACAGAGTGTGAGAGGAAGTCAGGTCAGAGCCCACACTGCAGCGCACAAGAGGAAAAAACAACAACTCCTCAAACACTAACTCTGTGAAATTGTATATGTGGTGTTTAAATTGCATTTCCAGGCTTTATGTGGCAGCATTGATGTGTTGACTTAAAACAAATCACAAACCAATCACACTGCTGCTCTCAACTTTTAACCCCTCCTTTCACCTTCTTCTTGTGCTTTTTAATGGGCTTGTTTTGGTTGAAACATATTTGTAGGAAGCGTTTAGGAGATCAGCTTCACTTTAAACCTGATGTGTCCAAAAAGTTACAATCAAGTCTGCTGATTGGTTGGAATTCAGAATGTCCGTCTTTATTTTGAGCTCTGGTTTGATTAGAATGAAATTGTTAAAGTTTTGCAGCAAATTTCACTATCAAGTTGAATCAAAATTTGCTGGGATTTTGCATGATCTTCCCATGTCTGTAGGTTGTTCTGTACATGTACAATAAGCTCTGCCCTTCACTCAAAAAAAAAAATATATATATATATATATAGATTCTGATCTTATAAGGGTCAAAAAATAATCACTGTTTGTCTAGTAACTAACTAAATCATGATTGAAGGCTTATTTAAAAAATCTAATTTCTACTACTCAACCCTAAATCCTAACCTTAAAAACATTCTGAAACCACTTATTCTGACTTTCAAATTTTCTAAATATTCATTCATTTTTTACCGCTTGTTCCTGTTGCGTGTGACTGAAACCTATTCCAGTGACTTTGGGCATTAGAGACAACCATTTACTGTCTCTCTCAACATTTGTGAATGATGTTCGACCCTATGACTCTTAAAGGGGTTCTATTGGGTTTTATATATATATATATATATATATATATATATATATATATATATATATATATATATATATATATATATATATATATATATATATATATGTTGATCTAAAACAACTTTAAAATAGAAACAGCTCTACTGACTTCCTGTTCAAAACTGCAGATCTAATAAGCCCTGCCCCTTCATTTTAAAATGTAACGGTAAAAAGCAACATATTTTTAAAAACTAATTTTTATTGTTGGAAAGTGAGTATGGGACAGTATTGAACCATATAAGCTTCACTTTAAGTATTAATCTTTTGAAATATACCAAGTAAATACAGGAAAGTGGGAGGGGATAGGTGGTAGGTGAGAACAGGGATTTCTGAGCACTTGAGCTGCAGCTAAAGAACAACACAAGATTACTCAAACATGGATGAATCAATTCAAATATAACTTTGAGTAAACTAATGATGAAGGAAGGCCATGATAACAAGGTTAAAAATTTAGAAAAGTGAATTTGACATAATAGGTCCCCTATAAAAATTGCATTCAAGTGAGTGAAAAAACAGCGCGAAAAGCACTGTTTGAAGACAGAGTTTTGTCAGACCTCTCCCACTTTTCAAATCCAGACTCAAAACTTTCCTGTTCAGACAATCCTACCCCACATAATCACTCCCTCCATCATCCAGTTTTTGTGCCATTTTATTCTGTTTTTTATGTCTTTGATGTTTTTATATTGTACAGTGTCCTTGGGTGTCGTGAAAGGCGCTTTTAAATAAAATGTATTATTATTTATTATTATTATTAGACCAGTTCATACCTGATCGAAACAGCTGCTCTCGTCCTGTTTTGTTGCTTTATTCAAAGAAGTTTCTTGAGCTAACCAGATGGAGAGCGTCTCTTTCTGCATGGAGCAAGCGTAGTAGGGTGGAAAATGATGTTGACCGAAAATCCCTCTATACAACGGAATGCTAAAAACATGATGAGCACCTTTTCACGACTTTTTGGAGACTGTGTTTCTCTACTGTGCACTCCAGTTTTCTCAATAACTATTTTGTTCAGGGTTAACTGAACACACTCTCTTGGCTTTGGCCTTCAAACACATTTGTCTGCTCAACTAGTCACATATTGGTTGCACTGTGTTTTCATCAAATATCTAAGGAAACGTTTTAAGTTGAGGCAGGACTAATAAAAAAACTATAAATGCATCAAATGAACAAAAGCTAACACGTGTTGATCACTTCTCTAAATCTCCTTATCGACAACCAAAGTCACATTTCTTACTTTCAAATCGTCTCCAATTAAAGTTATAATTGAAGGACCCCGCTTTAGTGCATTGACAGAGCGTTTACTCCACTGTGATAATGGCTTCATTATCTTTATCTTATCTCATTAGCTCCATACAAAGCTCTTTTTCTGACTTAACACTTGGCCACACATCACACAAACCACCAGCTTGATCTTTTCATTAAAAATGCCACTCTCGTCCACTAGTTTAACAGTGATTTTTTACATTTGGATTAAAGTATTTTAGTTTGGTTTCTGATCATTGTATTAAGCCAGTTAAATTTAGAAATCAAGAGCGTTCAATTTAAGTCCCTGGGGCTAAAATTATCTGATCTATTTGTTTCTTTGGTGAATTCTGGATGTACCTCAGACCTCATTTGGTCCTAGTTTTTAGTGTTGGTGTAATTATGCTTTAGACCTGACCTGACCATGATGATTACTTTAGGTACAGTCAATAACAGGCCATATGTTACACTGTTCATGTTAAGTTTCTCCCACAGAGGTTCGTTAGAGAGCGTGGCCTCTGATGCTGACTGTGTCTATTCAGACTTTACTGGTACTGGTCTGGTCCTGTTGAGTGCTATTATGGAAACGCTATAGCAGTATTGAAGCACATTTTCTACAGTGGATATTTTGCACAAACAAAACATTTTGGCAAAAGCGGTGACGTGTTGTGCAACTACTCGGTCCAAAGATCATGTCTCTCTGGCGATTCTGATCTTTGTAAAAAATTACATTGAAAAGCCCTGGACTGGGTGTAATTCACTAACAACTACCAATAAAGTAACAAACTAAACTTAGCTTATACAATAGGTTGTCCCACTTAATGATCAGAGAGGATCACATTGTATATATTTTTAAATATATTTTGTACATAAATGTTACAATTTATTTACTTTGAACGGGCATGCGTGACCATAAAATGGACTCGTATTTGGCCTTGAAGAGATGTTTCCATGAAAAAGCTGCTCCTCATTCAGCATTTCCCAAAGTATAATTTTAACTTTCGGTTGCTACAGAATGTGCAGTTGACTTTCACCTGCAGAAAGTTTAACGAAGTGGGACATGTCCCTCCTCACCTCTGTATTTGTGACCACGGGTCTCATTTATAGAACAAGTCTATGTACAAACATGTTTTTGTATGTCACTTTCCATGTTACGTTTAAACTTAAAAATTAAAAATACAACTTGACATAAAAAATAAGCAATTCAATCTGAAAATTCTTATCTTCTGAGCTCAGACAGAAGCAATTTTTTTTATAAATGACACCACATAACTTTATTTTAATAATGAACATTTATAAAAATCTATGAAATTGTAAGAATACAACTGTGTTCTATATTGGATGTAAAGACCTTGGACTTGAAGCCAAAGACTTGAGACTTGTAAATAATGACTTGTCCTCTTTACAAGCTGAGAAACTCTGTTCGTTTGGTTGCAGCTGAACCTTGACAGGTTAAGTCCAGTTAGATTTGTTTATTTCCTCACAACACAGTCAATCATAAAGTGATGATTCGTCAGTGTCTATGTAGGTCAGGCTCAGTTTGGGGATTATCCGCTCTCCGGCTCCTGCACCGGCCTCTTTGTAAACATGAGCTGGTTTTTGTGCTTTTCGCCGCGTGTGATGCAGGTGACGTTACCATGGAAACAGAGTCTACCTGACAACAGTTCATCTCACTGGCACAAACTATTACAGATGCAAAACTGTTTTGAGCTGTTTTAGTCTGGATATTAGACCCGTGGTCTCATTTATGAAACTTTGCATGGAATTCCTACTGAATGTGTGCGCACAAACAAACACACAAACTTCTACAAATGTGATCATTTCTCATCTCTCACAGCATAGATCTCTTTATGGCACATCTCTGAGATCTCAGAGGCACGACGATGCAAATGTTTGGATTGAATTGCTCATTTTGAGGCTATATTTTTATTATTATTATATATATATTTTTTTTTTATAATTCTAATGTTCGACTTGCGTAACATTTTTGTATGCACACACACTTTATAAATCAGACCTCAGACCAGTTTAAAACCACACAGTCCCAACTGAGATGTGGTGTTTGTGTGAATGCATCACCAATCAGAACTAACACACAAATTGGCTACATTTTAGTGAAGTGTGATTTTTCTCTACCCCACTCAAGCACTGCGTCTTGGGTGACACCAGGAGAACATGAAGGCTTTGTGTTCACATGCACCTTTGAGTGAAAAAAGCCTCCTTTCTGACCATGTTTTTGTATTTGTTTCCTTCTGAATCTTGAATCTTTCTCCACTGTGACTCTATTCTCATAGTTCACAGTGAGGAGTCGTTCAAAAGAATTGGATCATTTGCTGACGTCGCATCACTATTTGGCCGCTGTCACAAGGTAAAGAAGACAAACAATGTTTTGCTTTTTTAAAGTTCCTGCAAAAAAGTTGTCTGAAAAAAATATGGATCAAGGCTGTTTTCTTTTCCACCCGAGTCCAGTAAAGTGAAGCTTTGCAGATCAGAACGCACCAAACAGGAAAAAGCAAGTGAACCATGTCCGGAATTACAAAGTAAAATTACTCCACACTTTGATTTGATCAGGTAACAGAAAGTTTGTAGTTTGCAGCAACTTTTGGAGGTGCACTGGGGCGGAGCGGAGCTGAGATGCATGTAGTGGGATTCTCGCGTTAGACTGGCAATTGTGAAAAGTTATATTGTGATTAAACACTTTTCTTTATTTATTTTTTACTCCCACAAAATTGCCATACATTTGTTACATTATGATTATTATTATTATGCTGTATGCTGTGAAATCAAGGCTCCTTTTGTTTTGCTATGTCCATACACTAAATATACCAATCTAAACACAAGAAACAAGATTGTCATTAAGCCTATTGTACATTCTTTACCGCAGCAGGCCGATCTCAGCCAGTGCCATAATGCACTTTGATGAATCATGAGCATTACATTACTATATACAGACACAGATGAGTGGCGATAATTGATATTTTCCAGCCGTTTCCATAGCGACTCTATCTAATGCATGTGATTAAATCCTCATCTGACCAGGCTGCCATTAAAGGGGCGTATAGTTCGTTTGTGATTATTATACCTCCAGACGGAAAATATGACCCACTTCTCTCCGGCGACGAATTGTAAACACTGGAGTACAAATAAATAGTCACTTCCCCTTTAATAAAACATGTAGTTCTTTTTCCAGCCAGAGGAGGGATTCTCTAAATACTAAAAAAAATTAGTGTTGAGTTAATGGGATGTGTTTTTAACGAGCTGTAAATGACCATCAAATGAGTGGCTGCTATTGTTATGATTATGGGATCAGCATAAAAAAGATTACAGCCTCGTGGAAGTGCTTTTTGTACTGGTGCTGTAGGATTTCACTGACTTTGATGAGGAATATAACTTAAGATTAAAGCTATGGTACTCGACTTTATTTTCCTTGTAATAAATGTATCTGTTTTCCTTTAGAAAGTGTATTGTAAAAGCAGAATGTTCTGAATAAGTCATATTCAAGCTGTTATGATGTATTAATTCAATTGAAGCTAATCTCTTAAAATCCTGCCACAAACTCATTTCAAACTAAACTTTCTGTTGGAAAAGCATGAGAAAAGAGTGAAAGGAGGTGTAAAGCAGCTGAACATTGGGCTTGACAGCAGGTGTTTGTGACCAGCACACAGTTATGATTGGACAAATCAATGCTACTGTCACTAAGACTGTTTGCCAAAACCTAAGTACCTTGCCTTACCTCCAAAGCCAGTTCCTTCAAAATCAGTTCCCTTCAATCCAAAACAAATGTCCTTTCTCGACTCAAACTGAGGCTAATGGAACAGACTTCAGCGGAACGAGACACAACATAATGAAGCACCAGGACACACATGAGGGAGGAAGACTGAAATACTATTTGCCTATTTTGCATATTAGGTACATTAAATGATTATGTTGCATTATGGTTAAATTCACCAGAGCAAGGCAATGAAGCATAAGCTTGTGTATCCTTAATAAATTAGCCACATGCTAACCTAACGTTGGACACTGTTTGTGGAGGACATGAACATTAGGACATGACTTGGATAATGTCAATGCCTCGCCAAGCCGAAATCAGACCAAGGTAAGACAAGGTACCTAAGCTTTGGGAAACAGCTATAGAGTCTGGAAATGACACTGACCTTTGCAGTGACAAAGGTTTGACACACAGATTGTTTTGACCTGAATCTTATTTGATCAATTTTGCAGAACAAAACGCTTTTTTTTTTTTTTTCTTTTGACAAGTGCTCCAGGGCATTGGAAATATTGAAAATATCAACACTGCATTTTTTTTCTTTTTTCATTTTTCAGTTTAATAACTTGAAACCCTCAGAATCTTTTTGCAACCAGCAGCACCCAGTACCCAGGTTGGGAAGCACTGTATCACCATGTGCATTAACTACAAGACAACCAACAGCTTGTCCCCTCAATAATTTCAATATTCACATTTTTACCGTCATGTCCTCAGGGGCCACTCTGTATCTGTACATCAGCCTGTGTGTCCTGTACGGTTGTGTCTGCTGGAGCAGCAGCATCACAGAGAGGGAGAGGAAGAAGTTGGACAAGCTTCATCAAAAAGTCCAGGTCTGTCCTGGGTTGTTGTTATGTTTTGGCTTTTCGTAAAAATATTTCACAAGAGTGAAAACACGCTTATCGTTGTTTTTGTTGTTTATCTACGTTTTTTGCGAAGACTGAGCTGTTTTATTGATGCCATTTGACTCTCAAAGAAGCTACATTTCTTTCATAAATTCTACTTATTTATTGTGAATTTGAAACAAACTCAATTAAAGCTAAACTGATCACCTGAGCCTAATTCTCTGTTTTTGATGCTGTCCTTTCCACACTTCTTTATCTCCATAAGACCATTGAAACTGCTGCTGAGACTCAGTGTAACATTATGAAACAAGTGCGTTTGTGCTTTGTTCTCCTCTGTGCGGGGCACCTCCACATCACAGCAGCCAAATGTGAATCTCCCCGACCCGATTTGAGAGTTCTGGTTTTAGACACAGCGCCGGTTCTTTCTGAAGACGAGGCACAAACACTCCTCTGTGATTTATAATGGCATCAGTTACATTAGCTGCAGCCGTGTATTTATAGAACAGACTGATGCAGCTTCATTATATAATCCATACAGCCGGCTCCTCTCATGTTCTCAATGTCATCACATGGTACAAGGCTCCAGGGGACAAACACAGTGGAACAGAGTGGAGAGAAAACATGTTCATTTGTCTTTACTCTGTGGCACCTGTGGATCGGTTTGGATTTGCGGATTTTAAATTACACTGATAATAATTCAATAACATTGCTTTATTTGTTCATTTAAACATCAGAGGCAAGGCGAGCTGATGATATTAGTGTTTATGTGCATGGAAGTGATGCAAAAATGAGGCAAAGATATGACAAAAATGAATCATGTGTCAATGAATCAATATTTATTTAATACGCCCTTTACAACACAAAAAGTAACCAAAGTGCTTCTGAATAAAACACAATAAAATGCTAAATGCATTTACCATACACTGCAAAAAAAACATTAAAAAAATAAAAAGAAAATTGTCTTTATTTTGAGGTAAAATAATCTGACAGTGCAATAAGAAAAGTTGACTAAACTAGTTGTTTTGAGCAGAAAAGGTTTTTAAGCAAAACAGATACAAATTTGCTTTAAATATTTTTTTCTTTATGTTTTGACAAGTAAAATCAAGTCAACTAATCCTAGTAAGACTTGGTCTTATTAAGTTAACAAACCTTTCAATTAGTCTTTTAACATCAATATGCTTAATTCAAGTCATTTTATTTAAGTTCGATTTTCTATCTTTTGCAGAATAGACATGAAACCAAAATACAGTAACAGTAAAAGAAGTAATGAATGAATGAATGAATGATACCTTTATTAGTCCCCACAAATGGAGAAATTACAGGAAAAACAGAAGAGGACAGGCCGAATTATTACAAGATAAAAATTTGGGTTAAAGACTACCTTCAGGCATGCTGCTCTGTCTGCGAGCGTGGCCTTCAGGTCCTTCAGAAGGATGAAAAAACTTAGCAGGCACATATACAGTACAATAAGATAACAACACATAGACACAGTACACGTGGTCACGTGGTGGAACTTTTTCTCAAAAACAAGGGGGGGGGGGGGGAGATATGGCCACGGCTGAGATGTTATGGGACAGTCCAAGATGTTTACAGAACAGTCTGTGCCAGTGACCTTCGGGTAAAGATAAGACTGCCAACCAGCTGCTTTGCTGGCTCGTGATGGGGGAAAAACAAGCGAGGGAATTAACACAATTAGAAATACATTTTAATTCATTTTACGCTGATCTCCAAGTCAATTTATTCCAGATCAAAGGTATCCAATCAGTCCTGACCCTCAGCGTCAAGCTCGCACCGGATCATGGAGTGACTTCGACATTTCGTCCAGTTTCATGGTCAAACCAGTCACTGTACGTGCCAGTTCACCGGTATGTCCCTCGATGTTCTCCACTCTTCTCTCCAGCTCCACAAACCGCGCTGTGTTGACACCAAACAGTCTCTCGATTTGTGCCACTCTCAGATGTAAATCCTTCAGTCGCTCACTCACATCTCCATAGTGCCCTTTAATTTCAGTAGACAGTACCTGGGTAGATTTGCTGGCAGCTGTCTCGCATATTTTGTAGTAGATCAGCATGAATCCAAGCCCAACAAATATGAATTCAGCTATCATAAGTCCAAATAGGTAAATATCTTCCACATCCTCAATAGCCAGGGCTTCCAGGCACAGGACTTGCCAGTTGTTCCAGGCGTCACGAGTGTACCCAGCAGCCAAGGTCCCATCAGGACAGGCAGGTTCCCCCGGGGCACCTCTTCTTTGGGAAAAAATCTTGTCAATAGCACTGAGGGACCAGCTAATCAATTCCATTTTTGAGTATTCTCAGGAGCTCAGCAAAATAGCAAGTCAGGAGAAAACTTAGACGAGACAAAAAGTGCTAAGCGATAGATAAAGACGGAGCAGCTCAGAAACACGTCCGCACGCAACAGGAGCAGGAGGAAAAAAAAAAATATATATATATTATATATATATATATATATATATATATATATATATATATATATATAATACCACAGATGTCAGGGGAGTTTGTTCCAGAGTCTGAGACAGAGAAAACATCACCCCAGTGTTTCAGCCTGGTTCTGGGAACCTCAAGCAGGAGCTGTGACCTTAAAGAGAAACTAAACACAGAATCAACTTTTTTTCACTGTCAAACTGTGTCTGGGGTCACAATTGAATTGTTTTTGTCAAAACTCTTGTCATTTTGCAGTTTTGTGTTTAGGCAAACCCTGTCAGTGCATTTTCAGTTCATGCCAACGTCACATCGAGTTGACGCCACAGTCGAGCTGTCAGGGTGGATTGGGCCCTTACTCCTACCCAAAAGGAACCACCTGATAAAGGAGCATGCGGAGGTAACAAATTAACAAGTGGGTGGGGATGGGTGGTAAGTGTTATTGACACTTGAGCATCAGCTGCAGAACAATTCAAGATTACACAAACATGAATGAATCAACTATGTGTCTACACAGACAAAATGTTTATGCGTAGCAGCCCTTACGGCATTTGTATTAATTTCCAAATATTTGCATTAACTGTAGAAAAATACCAGAAACAGTCCTAATTAGCTCAGTAATTTTATGGATTTAGTTTTGTCTTGACTGCACTGCGATGACACGAACAATGCAACAAAGAAAAACAATGTCTCTCCTGTATAATGATGTGTTTGTTTATATATTTTAATGTAACTCTATATTCTCGCTGGTGTCCAATAAATGCATAATTATTCAGTGTTTTTATTATTTATTATACCAATTTCAAGCGCTACAACAGCTATTTAGTCCCTATTCTCCACTGTCTTCTCCAAGGACACAATGACAAGATGGTGGACAGTCGTCGCTTTTGTCTTTCCATCGTAGCTGAGCGTAAGCAACAAGCAAACAAAACCAATAACCTCTGAAGTGTCTTCTCCAATTCAATCCGACTACTTTGGACTGGAACCGGTGACAGCTCCTGCCTCGCCGTCACGTGCAGAGTCTTGAAGAAGCTCAAAGTCAAATCAGTTTTATCCATCAAACAGAGAGATGAGAAAGGGAAAGCTTTTGTTTTACTGGTGCAGCGAGTGCTTAATGCCAGGATGAAAGTGAGAAAGGCAGACGGAGAGGTGCGATGAGCTGACACAAACTCAGCTCAAATGCAGCCAGAGAGACACGCTTTGATCTGAACTGTTCAAACGACTCAGATGTAGAGGAATGTCAGGATTTGGGCTAATGCTGCGTCTGATAACAACAGAACATTACCTCTAAAGGAAAGAGAAATGTGTGAGAGGAGTTTGTCAACAACGCTAGAGAAATCTACTGTCGGACGCTGCATTTGAAGTTCTGTGTTGTTAGAGATTAAGCAGCATTTGGACTCATTATAAGGAGGAAATATGAGAGGAAACATAATTGTACTAAAGGGTCAGTTTGGATACACGGCGTATTTCTCTAACAGAATTTGTCCAGCTGAATAAAATACAAGGATTCCAATAGAAAGGTAAACAGTATTAATCCCTGTTAGATGCAATTCATTTACTAAATTTGACCCATTCTTCAGTTCTTTATATGTAATAGTACACTGTTCCCAAAGTTAGCTATTTGCTAGTTATTTGGGTGAACTATGCAAGATTTCAAAAAGGTGCAGACGTCCTAGTTAATCTGCTGTTTCTCCTCATAACTGGCCTGATATGTGTCCTATTGACGTAAAAGTAAGATTGGCTAAGAGCTTATGTTGCGCTGTGTTAAGAATCATCAGGCACATGCTTCTAGAGCAGACTTTTCTGTCACTCATGAGTTCAGCGTATGTGCGTCGCCAGTCATTATGGGCCGGGGTCTTACAGTAGCGACAGTTCCTGCATTTCAACACGCTTGTATCTTATTTGTCAGCACTCATGTCGATTAGTGGGCAGCAGACAGGAGGCCACTGCTCAGCTTGGTGCCCCCCAGAGCAGGTGGTGCCCTACGCGCTCTGTGTTATGTGCATATTGGGTGCAGCGGTTCTGAGATTATATATGTGATATTGTATCCATGCATCCATGGTCTTTTGCCAAATTGGGGGCATCTTGAGGAGGTTGCAGGGAGGCCTTCTATCATTCCAGAAAGTTTCCTCCAGGTCCATCACACTGCACTTTATATGAAGCTCAGTCAGTCATCATCAGGTTGAAAGCAACTCGTCCAAAAAGCTGCAGCTTGGTTTTTAAATGGCACAATATATGTTTTTAAATATCTTCATGGCATGAAACATGATCACTTCTGTAAAGATATTGTCCGAAAGGATCCAGAACTGATACCCAAGCCACCTCAGCGACTCCTCTGGACATGGAGGAGCAGTGGCTCTACTCCGAGTTTCTCCAGTTTGACTAAGCTAAGACAGTGCTCAGCCACCCAGCGGACAAAATTCATTTACACACCTTTGTTTCCCCTTTCCACCTTTTTTTTTAGTGTTGGCGTGTTTTAGTTGATGTCACATTAGGATTTATTTTGCATGTTTACTGCAGAAAGATTTGCTATACATCCAACTTTTAGATAGCTTTTTTGCTACATCTTGTGGAAGCCGCAGTTCTTTTCCCTAGTTTTGATAAACAGATAATCCCTGTATATAAACAGTATATTTACTATTTAAAAACTGTTTGGTTAAAGTGTATGGAAAGATTTAAGACATATGCTGTCAACTAATAGATAAAGTAGCATGTGTCTGTACAGCCCTCAAAGTCAGCACAACCGAACAACATGCCAAGAGGCTACTTTCCAGCTAGTCCTCTGCCAGAGGTGCCAACAAAGAAATTAGGGTCAACGTGCAAAAAGTAGTATTTCCATTCAGATTTCACTTTTTTCCTTCTTTCTACATTTGTTCCCCTTCTTCCTTTATATTAAGGCGATCCAGTTTCCTGCATTAGCACATATTAGCTGTGAAACCCCCACAGGACCCAGAGGTCAGCCAAGCCTCACCTGCTCACAAAACACTCCTCCTCTGCCTGTTGTTTATTCAGTGTGATAGTTTGTTCCAGGGAGTTGACTTTCAGCCCAGTTCACCACATTAATTTATATGGAAATGTGTCACTTACTGTAAAAGGCGCCTGATATCACATCACACTCTAAATGCAAACCACTATTCTTTGAGAAATACATTCTGCAGCGTTGACGTCACCTTTTCTGATCTCCCTCGAGGGCACTCAACCAACGTTTTTTCAACATCCAAATGAGAGAAGTTGTAGAGTACAGAGTGAGACAATTAAAAGGAACAGGCAGGGGTAAATAGCCTTGTACGCTTTTGTGATTCTTCATATCTTTTTTTTTCTATCTTCATGAATCATATTTAGTTCTGTTTCACATCCGCTCTTACCTCAGAATCCTTCTACAAAAGAGAAAAGATACAAAAGGTTTGCTTAAGTTAAAAGAGCGCCTGTGTCAGAGAGCTGTAGGAGAGCAGTGAAGCTGCTTAGTTCTGCTTTAAGTCTAAAAGGACAAACTCCGGGCTCACAGTGCATCCAATAACTGGTATAATGAGCTACTACATGTTTTGTGACCCCATGTCAGCAGAGATGACGTAATATTTACACCACACTAAAACATAGGCCGTACCACAACAAAATTTAGATTTATTTTTGAAAAATGTACCGAATGCACTTTACTGACGCTCGAATAACCGGACTAGACTGTATGCTTAAAGTCTTCAGTAGCTGCATCTGAGTTGGACTGGATGCAGTGTGAGTCTGAGGTAATGCAACACAGTGATCAGCATCTACAGGTAAACACTATTAACACTAAGGGCACACTCACACTAGGGTTTTCTAATAGTGCTGCGCCCAAGCCCAATTGCAGAAAATTCTCTGACCCACACGGCTCGCACTGACACTTGCACAAACGATCCGAGCCATAGGCCGGTGACCTCATCCTCTAGTGCCGTTTGTAACAAGACAGCAACTACAGGCAACAGACTTCACAACTTTTTTCTCCGGGTCACGGTGCTAATTCAAGGTAAGCGCATTTACACAAAGTTTGGTGCAAAGTTTCTTTCTTCTTGTGACAAACATCAGCGGTCAAAGTAGGCTTGTATGCTTAAGTCGTCCGTGTGCGTGTACATGAGTAACCGTGTCTTATCTGGCCTTCCTCCTCCAACCGCGCCAGAGTCACATTATCGGTAAATTCCCAATATCATCCGACTACAGCCGAAAAGCTGTAATTCAGTGCAAATCAAGAACGCCTCCATTGAAGTTAGCTAGACAGTTGGATTTGGGTAAACATTAATTTTAAAATGTAATGCTCTTGAGTCTTATGACGCACACAGGAACGCCCATTGGAACGCCAGGAACGCCCCAGCTGCAGTCTGATCCTACTTGATAAATTCTCTCACACCAGAATGCAGTAAGACTAGATAATATACACCATTACTCTATTTTAAAATATATCATGTGTATTAAATGCAAAATAAAAAAAACTAAGCACTACGGTCTTATATGTACCTTTTCACAACAACCTAGTCATCTTTACGGCTTCTCATTCAATTTTTATGATCACATTTAAAACATAGATCCACTACATGAGTTTTATGCTCGACTCATTGACTCCCATCACAAGCAGAATGCACTCATAAAAAGCTCTCCATGACACTGGCATGTTCAGCAGCAGGAGTCACACACAGAGCCGTGTTCGGTTTTATGTTGTGTGATCTGACTGTGGAGATGCACGGCTGCTGTGTGCGCCTGGGTGTCATCATATATGTATGGGAGAGAGTGAACTAATGAAAAGCAGAGGAAGATAAAGCAGCAGGGTGGAATATGGAAGACACATGGAGAACAAAATGGTAGTTTTGTAAAGCTGATAGTGTCAGTGATGGAGATATGTTCGCTGCTCTTGGCTGGTACAGTTTTAGAAAAGTGATTTGCTTTGTTCCAGACTCTTCTGCATTCAGCTTGTATGGCATGTATGTCCAAACTGGGGCCAAATGTGACCCTTGGACCAGTACTTTTTTTTACATTATTTAAAATGTCAAATGCCTTATTAAACATGTGATCATTCATCAAAGTTTAGTAAAATGCAACATTTTGAATGGTTCCCTTCAGTGCCATGTATTATGTGGCCCTTTGCTACAGATCTGTGTCCCTGTGTTAAATAATTTTACTGAGATTTTTTTTTTTTTATTGATCTTTTTTTTTTTTTAACCACTGAGATTCAGAATCTCTTTTGCAGAGTCCCGAGGAAGGGGTTAGGGAAGGCATTAATGAACCTGTTGTTAGCAACACAGTATCACTAGAGGACGTTCATTTATCACGACACAAAAACAGCGTATTTTGAGTACTTATGTTACGCCGTCCAATTAGCACGATATGAAAAAGCGTAAAAACAACATGACATTTCACAGCGATAAAAAAAAAAAAAAAAAGTATTGTTTGCAGCCATGTTTTCTTCAGGTGAAACGGGTAAGTTTAAGCTTCAAGTTTCTAAAATGGGTAAGTTTAGGTCAGGATTTTGTGTATATTTATAAATAAGAACACATCTTAATAACCACCATTGAAATGAATGGGGACTGTGACGCGTATTATAATTACGCAAAACAGCTTTGAACTCGGGCTAATCATACGTACTTTACATGTTGCGTGATTTCGTGGTAAATGTACTCTTTCTTGTGAGATCGGGCTGTTTTTTAGAGGTAAGGGAAACCAAATTACCTGGAGGAAACCTACGCAGACACGGGGAGAACATGAAAACTCCACAAAGAAAGTCCCTGGGTCAACTGGGAATTGAATTCAGGACCCTCTTGAGGCCAGAACGCTAACCACTGTGTTGTGTGAACCACTGTCTTTTTGTTGTTTTGTTTTTTTTCCCCTTCTTAATAAAATAATTCTCCAGTTAAATAAAAACTATAGGCTATTCACATTGTACCTCTCAGGGAATTTCCGTGTTAAGTCAGGAGCATGTACTGTGAAGACAAAGGCAGCACTTGAAATATTCATCAGTCTAAATTACTACAAGGCCGTGTCGTAAGCACACACACCGATCTGGAGCAGAGCTAAAGAGAGGAGGCCCCTTGTGGTTTGAGCCCGGTGTCAGCCAAGGCCACAGGATCACGCTCACATCCACACAACACGAGGAGTCAACAAGTCAAGAACGAGGCGCCATTTTCAACAGCGACACAGCGTTTTCAACCGCAGCCTGGAGGAGTTTGCATTGAGCTACTGTATGTTTCATTCATACGTAGCATTCATTATGGAGCGGAAACACGAGTGAACACGATGGAAAGAGAATACCAAATGAAACGCGGCCTCCAAAGACAAATGAGATAACGTCACAGATGGACTGAATTCATTACGTCTCCACGACAAACGCAGAAAAATGAAACAGTGATCAGAGAAGAGCGCGAGCCGAAAGTGCAAAGGCAGGATTTTTTTTTTTTTTGCGATTGAGATTGAGCTGTTTTATGCATCAAAGTGAATTGCTAAAGAACAAAGATTCGCACATAATGAGAAATGATGTAATTTTTATTCAAATTGATATATTTTTCATCTTGTTGTGTTCAAATGTGAGACAAGGCTCGGCTCTATGTCCTCAAAACTGATGCGTCTGCACTCTTCACATTTAACTTTTAATTTGATCATAACTATTCATGTTTACTGAGTGTAACCTGTAATATTCTGTCACTTTAATGTGTCCTTTTTGTTCTATGAAGGACTTGTCTTAATTTATAAATTGTTGTGAAGTCTGCCTTTGTGGTGAATAGGCTGATTCCCGCAAATAGTTACTCCAAAAATAAACTCATGTGATTTGAAATGATGGAGCTGTACTGTTTAGTGGCAATTGTTTTGTTCATTAGCAAGGAAAACACACAAACAAATAATGTATTTTTCTTTTTTATTTATTTAACATGGACATAGATATTGCACAGGACAAACTAGATGCACAAGTGCTAATTTTCATCGCCTGTCACCTGAGACTTTTAAACAAAGTTCCAAAGGGATAGAATATTTAAAAATGTACAACACAGTCTCACTAGATGGAGTACTTTTACCACGACACAAAAACAGCGTATTTTAAGCACAAGTTCACAGCTGTTTTTAGTACTTATGTTACGCCGTGCATTTAGCACGATATGAAAAAGAGTGAAAATGACACGAGATTTTACGAGTTTGGTTGCAGCCACGTGGGGACGTTTTCTTCAGGTGAAACCGGTAATTTTAGGCATCAAGTTTCTAAAATGTGTAAGTTTAGGTCTGGGGCTTGGGGCAGGTTAAGATTAGAATCAGGATTTCATTAATATCCATAAATAAGAACACGTCTTAACAACCACCATTGAAATGAATGGGGACTGTGACGCGTACTATAATTACGCAAAACAGCTGTGAACTTGTGTTAATCATACCTAATTTACATGTTGTATAATGTCGTGGTAAATGTACGCTTTCTTGTGAGATCGGGCTCCATAGTATAACAATAAAGATTAAAAATTTACATTTGATTAAACATGGTCATGTGTACTGCTCTGTTGTGATTTCAGTCACAGTTTCAAAAGTCTATTAAAGATGTTTGGATCTGTTTGTAGTTTTAGTTTAGTGGGGAGAGAATTCCACAGTCTGGATCCAGTGGAGGAGAAACTGGACTGTCCAACAGATGTTCTGAACTTTGGAACTACACACAGTCTCCACTCAGAGAGGCTCAGGTCTTAGGTCTGAGTGAGCCCTGACAGCCAGATCACAAAACAGCGGCAACACATGATTTGTTAAACATTAAAAATACAATCTCAAAGAACAAAAATGTACAAATGTTTCAAATGTATAAAGGTGGTGTTTTTGAATGATGTCACAAAGATGCCACCTCATGTTTTTTTGTCAAATACCTTGATGGCTTGCTTGTACACAAATATGACTGACTTAAGTGTTGAAGAGGTTGTTTGTGACCATGAATTATCGTGCAATTCAATATATTTACTGGGCTCAGAATGGGGGCTCCGTTCAAGGTGGTCAGCTCAGCCAATTCAGGAGCATCCACAATATAAATGGCGATCTCTTGGGGGTGGAGGGCGGGGTAGAGAGAGCTGAGACAAGACATGTTGTTGGGACAGGCCAACATTAGAAAAGGGGCTCAAAGACACGAGCGAAGCAGGGTTTTACTGGAGCGATGGTCGGTCTGCAATTCAACTTGGCAAATGCTCTGTTCCTTTCAGAATGAAATGACACATTTAGTGTTCTAAGAAAAGGAAACAACTGCTTTCATTACACTGAAAAATATGAAGAAATAAATTAAGAAAAAAAAAAAAGTAAACAAAAAAAGCAGACAGCACACGTCTTCACAAACCTGCAACACAAATAGTTTATTTTAGAGAGAGACAGAGAGAAAAAAGAGGGACAGACAGAAAAAAGAGAGAATAAGTGAGAGAGAAAAGGGACAGAAACAGACAGAGAGAGAAGAAAGACAAAGATGGAGAGAAAAGAGGGACAGAGAGAAAGAGAGAGAGACAGAGACAAGAGAGAGAGAGAAGATAGACAGAAACAGATAAAAGAGGGTCAGAGAAAAGAGGGACAAAGAGAGAGAGACAGAGAGAGACCAAGAGACAGACGAGGTCAGAAAGAGAGACTGAGAAAAGTGGGACAGACTGAGAGAGACAGTGAAGACGGACAGAGAAAACAGCGACAGACAAGAGGGACAAGAGACAGAGAGAGAGAGGAGGAGAAGGGACAGAGATAAGAGGGACAGGGAGAGAGAGAAAGGAGGGACAGTGAGTGAAAGAGAGAGAATGAGAGAGGGGGTGTTGCAGGGAGTGACATAATCCACGTGGAAGCTGTAACTTAGAGCCATGAAAGCAGCAGCAGGAGAGACTGTAAGAAAGAAAACACCGGTCCAGCTGCTTTACCACAGAGGCACCGGCTCCGTGTTCAACAATCCCCACACGCCAGGCAGGAAACACCTCTTCAAACCTTCAGAAAGACACAAAACAAAGAGATAAAGTAGGTTGTTGTGGAGTTCTGTTGGCAGAGCTGAGGATTTCCGAGTCTTATACATAATAGATTGGCAGGAAGTGAGACGTTCTTTGTGCCCAAGTGTAAATTCCACATTATGCAAGAGCCCGCTTTCTGACAAGTTGGATTTAGGGGATTTTTTTTTTTTTTTCTCTTACGCTGAAGCCACTTTTTTTTTTTTTTTCAGATAAATAGGAAATGGCATCAAGTATATTACATAGACTCAATTTCCTTTTTTTTTTTTTTCTTTTACTTAAAGTAAGAAGACAAAACTTACTATAAGAAATGCATCTATTATGTGCACTTACAATTACATTTTTAAAGCAATACATTTGAACTTCGCAGGATATTACTCATTGCAGTGTTGTTGTGTAATTTACTGACTTGACTGTACGCCAAATGGATATGTGTTGAACTCTGGTTTGAGTTTGTCCATCTGGAACTTCTCCCGCTTAAATATTTTGTGCTGATTATGTTGTGTTGGTCTTCTTTAATTTGTGCTTAACCAATCAGTGTCTTTCTGTGTGGAGTTTGAATGTTTCTCCCAGTGTCTGATTGGTTTTCTCCAGGTACTCTGGTTTCCCCACCAACCAATGACATGCAGGTGAGGGAACACATGCACTTGGAATAGAATAACCCCGGGCTCACACTACATCCAGTCCAACTCCGGTGCAGTCACCGGAGTCTTTACTTAACTTGAAAAGTCCGAGAGTGGCTCACACGGCGTACAGTCTAGTCCGGTGTCTCCGCTACGGCCAATCCGGCGCTCCGAATCCGTTTCGTTTGTTTCAAATTTTGGCCGGACGCCGGAGCGCACCGGAGCCCTTTTTGATGAAGTTGTGAAAACAAGACACGATAAACAGGAAACCAAGCCAGCGCGGGTGAAGTGAATCCGGTAGTTTTCAAAATAAAATCTTTATGTTACCGCTAATAATACAAAATACGACATTTACACGATTACGTAACACATAAAATGTAAATAAACCTCCGTACTCACCCATTGTGCGGCGAAAAATCCCAACAGAAAATCAACTAACGTGAAACAAGCACAAAACTGGTCGCGTGCTCTTTGTTTACATACATGTGCTCAGCGAAAGAGAAAAAGAGAAAAAAAAAGTGCTCAGCGATCGCGTAATCTCCCACGTTGAGCGTGAACCTCCGTGAGTTCGGGGTCTCGCGAGGTCGGCAGCAGAGCCTGTGGCTGCAGTAGGACTGCAGACCACCGTAGCTAATGTGAGTCACCCACCGTAGCTAGACCGGTCCGGTGACTGCACCGGAGTTGGACTGGAGGCAGTGTGAGCCCGGGGTAAGTGTCATACATGGGCACCTATTTCTGTTAAAACAGAATCAAGAGCAACAGAAACACTTACACCCATGGGAGATGCCATCTTTGTTTTACTTGATTCAGGCGCAACTTGTTGTTTGCCTGGCCAGCCATTCCCACACTTCTTTCGATTTAGAAAGAAAGTGGGTATGGGCAAATCCTGATAGCCACCTCCTTCCACGATTTTGAGGCAAACGGTCCAATCAGAGCCGTTCTGGGAAAAACGTCACATCCCGTGCGCCGCCCGAGGCTACTCATAACAAGCAATATGGCGTCCGCATCAGACAAACTATCATGCTGCACTCTCCTCGGTTTTAAAAGACTTGGATATATCGTTAAAATTACCGTGCGTAACTCCATTCTCGGCTGTTTTCGTTCATGTTTCGCTCCTTAACGCGATGCTGTCGTCACGTCCGCTATTCTTCTGATTGGTTAACTCGGCGTTTGCTAGTCCCGCCTTTTTGAAATGAAATCATCTGGCGGCACTTCCAGACTAATCGACAGTATTGATAAATAAATACTAGGAGATTAGAATGGATGCCAGGCAAACTTGTTGTCACGTCTTTGCTAACAACCCTCCTCAACCTGCCCTGCTGCGACGTGATTGGGGCATTAAACAAGTGGTTTGAACTGGTGTACATTAAATTGCCCAATCACAAACATTCTCAATCTGATGTAAGTGACCTAATAACCTGTACTTAAGTTTTGTCCTGCTCCTGAGGAGAGACTACATCCTGAGACTGTTTGAGCGTGTTCTCATAGATTGCGAGCCTATACCAAGCTATGTAAAATAGCAAGTCATGACAATGCTTCTTCCTATGTATACTGTATTACACGCCCATTTGCTTCAGTGCACTCAGGAGGTTTTCTTTAGGGTTAATGGCTAAATTTAGTTCTGAAGTTACAAAAATGAGACTGAGGCTTGAAATTGGTTTGATTTGGATTTTGGTAATTTTTTTATGAATATTAACATGTCTTTACATCCACCAAATGAACTGAAGCAGTACATGTCTGAAATTATATATATAATTATATTGTGTGGTATCTATGAGAACAGGCTGTTTGATCAGTTCATAAACATACACTGAACATGTCAAAATTCACTTGATAACTTGGTAAGCCTTTAAACCAGTTTGTCTGTAGATATGGACTTGTTTTGACACTTTAGTGATGAGTAAGTACATTGTGTATCACCTTTGAGAGGATTAGACAAGTGCAAACACTACATTAGCGACATCACTGTGTATTTAACCGAAAGAAGCTCCAAACTTCAACTAAGTAAATATAAAGTAAGTCCTAATGTCACGAGGCGTCGGCTAAGCTCTTTGTCCTGGATAAATAAACAGAATAATGTAATTGTCAACTACAGGAGACGTGTAGAAATACATACTCTGTGGAAAGTCTTTCGGTCAAAAAAAGTGATTATGTTACATTTATAGTCTAATTTTCACCATAAATGTTCACAAACTTGAGAGACACATCTGGCCCTTCACCAGCTTGATTGGTTTGGAGTTTGAACCACTGGTTTGAATGTCCAATCACATTGCTGCAGGAGGGTGGGGTTTTCGGATTATGTTGAATAAATTTCCCCAAAAAAGCACAATTTATATATGTTTTTTTTTTTCTCCCAATAGGCATTTTTTTCACTTGTGTGACTTACATGGAGCAATAAATATTTAGTTTCAACATGTCTGTCAACGAAGATTTCGGTCAAAAGCCAGCGACACATCCGCATGTCTGCCAGCAGGTGCGTCAGGGGCTATGGATCCAAAAGAGAAAAAGAGAAAGATAACAGAGGATTCAACAGTTCTTTAACCAAATTATTTGCTTTCATTGCAAATGTGGAAGATTTGTTGCAACCAGGGAGATAATAAAGCGGGAAACTGTACGGGAAAACCGATTCCAGACAGATCAACAGCAGAGGCAGTGTGGGGGAAAACCTCCAAAGATTAATAAATGGACTGTTTTTATGCATTAAGACATGAAGTTTGGGCAATATAAACTGAATTTAGCAGAAAGAGATGTGTCAAACTTTGCATCATGTAAGACATACTCTCCAGTCACATCGGATTTAGTTGAATATCAAATTGACACAATTCTTATTGCAAATAATTTAGTGATACTTTAATAACTGATTTATGCAGAGTTTAATCATGTATTGATCTGCATGTATGTAGTTTTGCTCTTGGATTCTGTGTAATCCCCTTTGTCCAAAAAGGTTCAAACAGGAGTGAGATTGACAAACATTGGCCAGTTCTTGGTGTCGGATTATGTATTTCCCCAAAAAAGCGCGACTTGTGCTTTTTTTTTTCTTCTCCTAATTATTTATTTTTTGGCTTGTGCGTCTTACACTACGAAAAATGAATGCTCATTGTGTATTAGTAGTCAACTCATCACTTTGATAAGGTTGATATAGCGAATATAGACACATACAGCATGTGTTGCATTCATTGTAAGGCTTCTTTGTTTTGTTTTGTTTTTGTTTAGTTTTTTGCGGCTCCAAACAGATTTTTAGTTCTGTTTTTAGTTTAATTTTTTTTTTTAAATATTGCTCTTTAAACATTTTGGGCTGCTGACACCTGCATTAAAGAAAATCGTGTAGGTCAAATCTGTGCATGCTTTGGCCTCATGTCTTCTTTGTTTGCATTTTTTATTTTTTTCTTCACTGATCAATACCATCACCCTTTGGCATTCTTTATGACATTGTGATAGGTGGAAAAATCTGATTGTGATGAAAGATGCCGATAGCAGGAGAAATGCTGAAGCGAGAGTAGACTTCAATGACACATTTATCCAAAAATCAGATGAGTTATTAGAGATTGGGCCAAAACGACGCAGCGACCTTTGGCTTTCACCGCAGATACATCGATTGTATCAGGGTCTGTAGGCTTTAGCTCCCAGGCAATTAGCACAAATCTATAATCCAACGTCAAGGCTGAAAAATGTGTCTGTGCTGCTGCTGCGCCGAGGAGCCAGATGTGTGTGAACGATTGCAAACATGAAACATTTACATACAGCAGAAGAAGACACTCAATCCATATGATGCACAACTTACAACAAGGAAGCTGTTTCAGAGTTTAACCCAAGTATGCACTCAAGAATGAACGTAAAATTTAAGGTAGTAATAAAGCCACAATCTTATATGTCTCACTGCAAAGACCAGTGTCATTTCTAGACTTAATAAGCATTGATTTGTTCACTCAAAACTGTGTGCTCATCACAAACACCTGCTGAAAAAAAAAAAAAAAAAATCACACGGCTGTTCTCCACTCTCAACCCATCCTTTCATCTTTTTATCTTTGTTTGAAATGGGTTTGTGGGAGGAATTTAGGGGGATAGCCTTATAGATACAGTCGGCTTCAGATGTCACGCCCACTAACAGACCTACGTGGGGAAACTTGACATTGAGAATGAAAAAGAACAACAGTTTTGTCACTCACTGCTAAACAACTACAACAGCAAATATGGACTTAAAGGAATACATTGTGTATATATAAATACAAAGACATGGGGATGAAAAAAGTGATCCAACTGCCTGAAACATGTAAGTCCTGAGTCTCCAAAAGACGGACCGTGGTCCAAGTCCGGACCCCTACGCAATTTGAACCAAACCGATTCTGTTTTTCCGTAAATAAAACATAACATGCAACAGGATGAGAGGACTTAAGTTTGGACTGTTGGACATCGCGCTTTATCATGAATGAGCATGAGAAAGTTAGCTTGCTTGTAGTAGCCTGCTGTACTAGGCTGCGTTTAACATTGAAGCAGATGTCATTTGTAAGGTCTGTGTAGTCTTGATTTAGACCTGGACCAGTCCTGTTGACGGCAATGTCCTGCTTTAGACGTTGTTTAGACCTTTTCCTGTTGTCCTGGTTCTTTTGGGTCCTTGTTTGGAGCTTTTGCAGGTTTTGTCAGAATGAGATCATCTGGTTTGGTAAAATACTGTACATTTCTGATGTTGAATTAATCTGTTATGAATTGTTTGTGGATATTACAAAGATAAAACATTAAATTGTGGTGCAGTTCTATAGTCCGGACGTTGGACAATAGTCAGAGAAATTCTAATTGTAGACCCCTGATGTGTATATCTAATAATGCTATGTATAATGTAAATGTGTTTTAATATCTTTCTTTAACTTTCTTTTTACTTTTCTGACATAATGTCACATCAACAACCTCCATTTAAACTTAATTGCAACTCAACTTGAATTAGTTGTGCTAAAAATACACTTAATTTGACATTGTTGACTTTATCGATATTAAACACAAAACATTGCCTCTCATTTTAGTCACTTATAAACTTAACAAAGTCAAAACAAAAATCACTAAAGCTAGATCAAAATGGGAAAATTTTCTCGACTGAATAAAGCTACGACCAGACCTGAAGGTGTCCAAGCACCACCAGAAGAAGCACAGTTAAATGTACTTTTTAGCCACTTCACCCACTTCTGCTAAAACAGAATCTTCAGCTGTTTTCTTCCGCAGAACAAAACAACAAAAACACTGTGTCTTCCTTAACCTGCCTGTTGAATCGAGTGGGCTGACTTTGCACGCTGCCTTGTGTTTGGCTCCAAATAAAAACACAGAAGCAGAATGTGTGTGGAAAGCTGCTGTTTTATCGTCTTATGGCAGTTTTCCCGCAAACATTGGGAACTCGATTAAAATGCGTGTACCTTTAGCACGCCCACTTTGCCGAGCGCTGACACCACAGACTGACAGCGCGGCAGGTGTCTATGAGCCTCCAGTGAGATAAACACACAGAGCAGATGAAAATGCATCGAAATATTGTGCTGTTTGTGAGCTTTGGGGATGAAGAAGGCAGTTCAGGTGAGCTAATCCGCCGCTGAATGGAGCACAAGCAGTTATCGAAGTCTTTAAGTCGCTAAGAGTTGAAAGACTTTCTCTGTCTAAACTTTGGGAGCGAGAAGTGAAATGGAGCTAAAGTATATCATTCTGTTTGGAGGACTGTAATACACACTTTTCTGTCGAGAGCAAATCAGAGTCTGATGTCTTTGTCTCTCGAACAGAAATGGCAAAAGTTCAATACTCAAGTAAAAGTACTGTTACTTGTGTAAAAAAACAACTCTGGTGAAAGTCAAAGTCCTGCTGAAACTGCTTTGCTGGAGTAAAAGTACAAAAGCGTAAATTTAGAAAAGTAAAAAAGTAAAAAGTACACTCACTGCAAAATGTTATAGTCTCTCGGTTTGAGAGAGATGTGAGCTTGAATTAAATTTGCCAATGAGGTGAGTAAATATTGATTATGTCAAATAATTTTGGCTTGAATGACAAGCAAATGTATTGAACCGAGGCTAAAACATCTCAAAACAAGTCAAATAATCTATGTACATCAAGTAACATCATCTCATTCAGACAAAATACCAAAAATAAAGATTAAAAAACAAGTTTTTAGACATTTAACCAATCTAGAACTATATTTTTTGCAGTGCACAAAGTTGGTTTGTATTGCATGTGTTGAAGTGTGGGATGGGCTTTACAGTAAATGTATTATTATTTTATCTGACTTTTATCATGTGATATGTAATTGTTAGTTTCATTTTCATTTGTTAACTTGTTCTCGAGGCTCTGATACACAGCAACACAGCAGGTCTGCAGTGGCATAACAAAAGCAAATGCAAACCCTGTTTATGGATTTACAAAGTCACTTTTAAGTAATTACGTTTTTTAAATGGATGGGAGTAAAAAAAAGCACAGACATTTCATGAAAATGCCAAGAAGTCAAAGAAAAAGTCACCAGATTTTTTTATTTATATTTTAATATTCAGACTACTCCATCAACAGATTGTAACTTTTTTTTTTTTTTGACTTAGTTTAGTGTGATATTCCATGTGGTAGATATTTACCATAGTTTTCCAGCAGTTAGGTTGCAACTTATGAACCTATGACACTGACAAAGAAAATAAGAATTTTACTGGAAGTTATTCAAGTTGTAAAACAGAATCCCACACGTGTCGTCAAAAAGCGTCAACATTTACACCAAATTGACACAATTTCCTTGAGTTTAAACAATCATTTAACACAGCTAAAAAGCTACAAGTT
Source organism: Mugilogobius chulae (assembly GCA_038363315.1). NCBI lineage: Eukaryota > Metazoa > Chordata > Actinopteri > Gobiiformes > Gobiidae > Mugilogobius > Mugilogobius chulae. Next base: position 21,275,572 of record CM076400.1, on the reverse strand, counting down.
ATAATACATTGTAACATTGTCACTTTTGTGCTATTTATGTTAATTTTGGTCCCGATTTGCAATATGGTTGCTAGGTAACAGGTGTGGATTCCCCACTACATACAGCATATTTACAGGACAAAAGACGATAATGAACTTCATCAAAACAACCCAATTGTGTTAAAACAAGATGAATGTTTGGTGAAATCTTAATTATAATCATGTTTACCATGTTTTACTAAAATGTAGTCTCACCTGTCACACTTTAAGTACAGAATTTGAGTAAAATACTTAAAACGTAGTTCCTTGTCCGCCATGCTCTCAACCAAAAAGATGGTTAAAGCACATGACAGATCGTCCGATTGCTGATTTTTACACTGTGCACATGTTGGGCGGCTGCAAAATAACCAACCAGTCAGCCTACAGGAGCCATGTGTTAACGAAAACCATTGACTTAAATTGGCTTTGTCCTCTAGTCAGGCTGACTTGACTTCTGCTTTTGGAGTCTGTGATACCTGACATAGCAGCTGAAGTGAAATGACACTGAGCTGACGTATCTTTGCCGTTACATCAACACAGATGAGGTGTTAATTACGATCTCTGCATGTACAGATTGGGATTTACCAATACTCATAAGCCTAATTGATTTGTCTTGTGTTGATATGACTCCAGACTGATGTGTGGATCTCTGAAATGACTTCTGCACATTATCAGTCTGGAATAACTCTCGCTGATGAACAAATGAAGCTGATCGGAAGTGTCAACAGCAGAAGAAATCGAGTTGAGGGAAAAGCACCTTTGTTTCTGTGTGAATGTTCTTTCTTCTTCATCGTATTATCATTTTACACCTGTCACTTATTAGTCAAGTCAATGTCATATTATCTATTTGAACTGGCAGTTTGCACTATTGTTGTAATTACTGTACTTTTCAATTTTGTGTTTAGCCTTTTATTTCATATACTGTTAGTTCATGCTTCTATTTATTGTTATATCTACAGTGTTTTTACATTACCTTTATCGTAGTGTAGGGCTGCTGGGTGATATTGACAAAAATGAATATCTGGATCATTTTTTGAAACATCCTGATAATGAAATTTGGACATATTCTGCCAGTCCAACATAAATGCATCAAAGAGTTTAATACTGGTTAAATGTTAATGTGTGTCATAATTTGAGCATGTTTGACTTTTTTAAATACGTTTCCATGATATTACATTAGTGTTTTCATATTTTATGTGAATAACGTTTTCATTGTTTGCATGTTAACTTTATGTTCTTTTCTTATTCTATTAGATTATTACCTTAAAACAACTTCTTTAATTTACTGTGTCAGTCATAGCTATGATGTATCTCAGTGAACTTATGATCAGCTGCTGCACTTGGCTCCTGTTTACTTTGCACTGAGGTGGAGAAGGTTAAGAACACTGGCTTTAGGATGTGGCTGTGTTCACGCTTGCACACACACCATCACCAAATTTGGGCGAAACTGGGTCTTAACCAAGAATTCAGGAGATCAGGAGAGAGACAGATCATTCAGGACCAAACTGGGCAGAGAGAACATTTATGTGGGATTTCCTTATATGCTTTTTTATGTGTTTTCACATATGAAACACATTTGTTTATATGTATTTAGTGTCTCATAAAACATATAAATAAGCAAATAATAGGAAGCTGACGGTAAATGCAACTAATTGTTTGTGGCAGCCACAGAGAGACTTTATTAAATGCAGTTGTAAACACTACAAACAAGCAGGACATTCCAGCTGACTCAAAGAAAGTGGACAGGCTGGAAGAAACCTTTTGAATTCACAGCCACATTTCATCCTGGCCTCAGTGAGGAAATTGACTCTTCACCTTTCTTTTAACAACTAACCTTGTATCTCTTGCTTGGTGTATTTTTGTTTTATTGCTTCTGGTGTTGTACAACAAAATGGTAAACAAACTATAAATTTATGCAGTTTGGTTCGGCTTGATGTTGCATTGGATTTTCATGACACCCGAAAAGGCTTCACACACCTCTGCAGCCACAGCTGCCTGGGGACAGACTGACGGAAGTAAGGCTGCCATTTTGCACCATTGGCCCCTCCAACGATCACCAACCATTCACACACACACCATATTCAGGACACAACAATGAGTTTCTCCTCTGTTCATCCCACTGTGGTACCTGAGGTTCCTCCAGCGGTCTCCCATCCAAGTACTGCCCAGGCCCAACATGCTTAGCTTCTAAGATCTGACAAGAGCAGGCTTTAGAAAGCTGGTATGACTTGGTGTACTATTTCCGCTTTTGATTGCTTTTTTCCAACATTCTAAGAGCGGTCACTAGGCAGTGGAGCCCGGAACTGTGTGATTAGCATTTTTGAAACTTACATTATGTCAAATGCCAAAAGTAAATGGTGAGTTTGGAAGTAAGTAAGTCATCTTTATTTATATAACACATTTTACAGATTGCAAAAAATCACCAAAGTACTTCACAAAAAGAGGGTGGCTAAACCATAAGTAAAATCACTATTCACAACACAATAATAAAATCAAGATTTACAACACAAACATTGACAATAAACTTGCAAACAGAGACGAGATGAGTAAGAGCAGTAAAATGGAACGTTTAAATACTTTCTTTTCATACTGTTTGAAAAAGAGATGCTCTGGTTCAAGAGCCCATGCATCTGCAACACGAAGGGTAGGATCAGGTCACCACACACTCAGTCACATCTCAAATCAACTCCACAATGTACCGTGCAATCAAATCTGTTTATCTGACACACATGAAACAAAGGATCTCATTGGTCAACTGCCATATAGTTGTTTTCACACAATAGATGGGATGATGGCCTAAATGTAAGAAAACAACATGCATACACTGGCTTTAACATTCATGTTGAAGCCAGGGCAGTGGCGGCTGGTGGTATATATTTTGGGGGGTGCGCAAAAAAAAAAAAAGGAGGGAGTTTTATATACAGCTCCACAGCCCATCAGCACCATGTGTAGAGAACAACAGGAGCACATGAAACACACACACACACCCACACAGCAACAAGCACCCACCCAACATGCACATCATCATCATCATCACGTATTTGAATTAACCATGAGCTCTTTTTTTCTTTTACACATAACTTCGTTAGCAGTAGGGCTTTAGCTGTTCAGATGTCTCCAAAAGTGAAGCTAAAAACCAAATGTCTTACCTTTTCTCCTCTTGCTCTTGTTTGTTTCTCCAAAAGTGAAATAAAACTAATCCAAAACCACGTTCAACTTGTTCAACCATTCCAAAAGTTTAGAAAAAGAAACAATATGCTAATATAATGTTTATCCTCCGGTGCTTCGCTGTGCTAGCATAAGAAAGCATGCCGGTCATACTGAATCCTGATTGGTTGGTGCGTATTGAATCGTGATTGGTTGGTGCGTACTGAATCGTGATTGGTCAGTCACAAAATTTGTGAAAAAGTTCATTTTTTAGACTAAATAAGTACTTGTAGCATTAGAGCAACGATGATAAATCATTCTTTGGTCTTATTGTGACTGTTAAAGTCAAATGGAGTCAGTGAGACACATCAGAGCAAATGTACATTGGTTTTCATTGGTCACATGTTGCACCATGACAGAGAAGTCTGTGGCAGGAATAGACTTCCCAGGGACATTTAACATATCGAAAGGCGCAGTGCCCAGCACACCTAAAACGAGATTATGGATGTGCTATAAACTAATGGAATTTAGCACGAGAATTAAAAATTCACGCGACACTTCAGGCCTCACCATTGCACTCTTAAGCGTTTGCTGAAGCCTCATGCTCCAATGGGAAAACCCCATAGACTTCAGCCACTCTTTTACACTAACATAGGAATATATTGGAAGGTTTTTTACGTTATTTTTCAGGGTCAAATCAGGGAGTGCGGCGCACTTGCGCCCCTATTGACCAGCCGCCACTGAGCCAGGGTATTTTACAATCCTTCTTACTGACAAAATTCAAAAGGGGTTCCTTATTAATTAGTTTACATTTTCCTCCCACCTCCAAGAAGATGGATGCATAGGTTAATTGGCAAGACTGTAAAATGCCTGTAGTGAATGAATGAGAGAGTATTAACACTGCAACGAGTTGGCCAATTAAGTCAGTGGAATAGTCTAGTCTTTTGTGACATTTCCATTTCTATCTAGTGACACTTCATCATCTATTTAACTTTTGTAACTCAACAAACCATTTACCCCATTTCCAACCACATCAATTACTCTAACAAACTTTTATCATCTCCAATTACTTCTTTTTTTTTACTCAGACCATCCACAGAAGCCCAGTCTTAGCCTCGATTTGGCCAGTAATGTCTGAATGCGTGTTGTCACTCCCTGCCTCGGGCTCTCCTCTCATTATATCGTAGCTGGCCGCGGCGTGTCCTTGTGGGGCCAATTCATTAGTTAGCCGCAAAGCCCAATCAATCAGCGCGGCATCGGCACGGATCATAATTCAGGGCAGGTACGGCACAGAGCGTGGAGAGGAAATGAGAAAGTTGGACGGCCGCGTAGAAAGACAAACAAGAAGGATTACAGCGAGAAGAGAGAGAGAGAAGGTTGTAAGGTAAATGCGCTCTGTCAGGAGATGTCCCATTACAATGCACCTGTCATTAAATTCACCGCTCTAAGTCTGAATACAATGGAGCAGGAGCTGGTGCTTTGAGTAAGAAAAAAAAAAAAAGAGAATGAGGAAATGTTAAGGGGCAATGCTCTTCCAGGATTTAAACACTTGGTCAAAAAGGCTGTCACAACTTTAATAGATGTTCAAAGTTGCAATAGCTAAAAGGACATTGCTTTTGGAATCAGTACTTGTCCAGCATGACAAGTATAGAATTAGTAGTTTAGTTTTTTTTTTTTTTTTGTTTGTTTGTTTGTTTTTTTGAAGGGGCAATGTACAGTAGAGTTTGAATCAGGCCCAAATAATCCAACCCAACCTTGAGCCCAAGCATGTAGTGTCCGAACCCGACCGGAACCAGAGTCATTCTTTGTGTCTGAGCCAAAAGCGAGCCCCCCCCCACCCACTCAGCTGCAACACTCGGCAGCGCTGTTATCAGCAAACTACAAGAGTTATTACTGTACGAAAACCTAAGTTATGCAAATAATCATCATTTGTGAATAAAGTACAATCCTACAACTCACCCGTTACTTTCAGGTGAGTGTAAAATGCAGAGAAAAATGGTCCGTATAGAGAATTTGGCCCAATTAGACGCTATGGTAGTTTTGAACAAGCTGGTCAGGACTAGCTGAAGGATTGTATCTATTGTGCAAATTTTGGTTGGTGGAGGAAATCAGAAGAAACACACCTACTGAGATACATGCAACCCAGCTGCGAGGCCAGATCGGCATGAGACCAAGAAGTTCTCAAAACCGGATTCAGGCTCAGGACTGGTCAGCAGCATGTGCATCCAGACATTGTACAGAACAATTCTATAGGCTAATCAGAAGATGGATTTGGGTTGGAAAACATGATGTTTTAAAAATAAGCTTAACCTTATGTCTTGATGAATCATTACTGTTCAGTTTGCTGCAGATGTTTTGCTGATTTAAACTTTTTTTTTTTTTTTACAACTACTCCTACTGGTCCTAGGTCTTATTTTGGTTGTTCCTTTTTATTGAAATAAAACAGCTGTGGTTTCTTAAGAAATATGTTGTCGGCACCTGAGAGAGCCTCGAATATATAATGTATGTAATCATCGCCAGGACTTCCAAACTACTTTACAACTTAGCTCAGCTTTAAACAATCAATTAAGCTTTCACTATTAAGCAATCAAAGAAAAAAATGAACATTTAAAGACATTTTTATCTTTATTAACTCTTAAAGAAAGCAAAAAAAAAAAAAAAAAAACATTTCGTTGTCACACTATTTAAAATACAAAGTGAATTTGATATCTGAACAGATGTTTCACTTTGAAACGCTCACCGAATCAACTCACCAAATTCCCACAAAAAGCTTTCGGAAGTCCTGGTTGCATCTGCTGCCTTTTTACCTGCCGACAGTAAGCCTCTTAACACCTGTAAAGCGCTTAATCATTGTCAGTTTAATAAATCACCACATTCAGCCCAATCTGAGCTTGCAAAAGTCATTAAAAGCCGTGTAATTTGAAGGATGCGCTTTCGAAATCATTGTTAAACCAATTCTCTCTCCTGCGCGGCTTTGATGAATGAGTTCCCGTCTCCTTTGGGTGCTAACTTACACCTGTTTCCTGGGTTTATTACATTGATCTATAAAGGAATCAATGTGGGCAGGGGAGCCATTTAAAACAGTGCAGGAGACATACTTAGGGACCATCTGGGGAGTGCTTTGTTAGTGTGTTTAGATGCTTTTTTCCCGTGGGAGGGCATCCGGTTGTTTCTGAGCGCAGCAGTCGGATCGATAGCTGATGTTTTACTATGGAGCAGAGGCCACAGAATAAACAGAGTCATGGCGGCAGGCTGCAGAACAAAGATAGGGCTTCTTCCCGGTGAGGTTGAATGTGTAGTTAATCCAAAGCACATTGTCTCGTTGCTTTGAAATGGTAATTCAACAAAATGATTAAGTGGGTTTTATTCATTGATTAATCTCCGTCCTCTTGATTCACAGTGCGATGTTTAAATGGGACCAGCTGGAAGCAAAACAAGATTCATCTTCATGTGTTGCTGTTGGAGATTGTACAGTGCTGTGATGAAAGAGGCAGTTGAGAACCTCAGATGAGCTCGGGACCAATGGGAAGGTGTTAAAAGGATCCCTGGCTATGAAGATAAATATAGCTTAAATGCTAGTTCTGTTCATGCTTACTAAAATAAATTGCAAACAAATATCTAACCTCTTACTATTTTTTATAAAATTGTCATTGTTTGGAGTCATTGGCAGCAGCCATATTGTCCAGGTGCTATGCATTCTGGGTTGATGATGTCAAATGGTTGCTTTTGGTTGTTGGCATAGTTGCTCCTACCATAGTTGCTCCCAAGGTTGTTACCTTGACAACCACCAGAAGACACAGACAACCATTTGATGTCATAACCAAAGCAAAATGGCGGCTCCCTGTAATTTCTTTAAAACACTTTTTTAATAAAACAACAAATACTTCCAAAGTATTTGTCCTGTACTTATATAAGTGATGATATTATAAGTGTTTTAGGGTAAACATGTCATTATAGTCAGGGTTCGCTTTAAAGAAACTTGCTCACAATCTGGTTCCAAGCACCACCCAGTCTGGACACGAACCTGTGACAGGAATCAGGTTACATCCAGTCCAAGTGACAATCACTCGCCACAGTTCTGCAGAAGCTTAAAACCACTATGATTCTGGTTATGACCTTTTAGATTTAAGCATCGAGGAAAGTGAGAGCGCGAGCCTCATCTTTTGGACTTCGAGACTGATCTATGTGGGATTTGTCAGTGCAGTCCATAAGAGTGCTTTGTCTGTGTCTAGAATGTACAGGTGTGTGAGTGTGTATATTGAACGTTGTACAGATTGCTGTCTATGTCTTGTGTTTATTGTTGGAAAAAATGACTTTTAGCCGAAAAGTCAGTCACAATGTTGCAAGTTCTGAGCGACATGGTGGCACAGCAGAGATTACCAGTTGCACCTCCCCTCACCACTCATTCAGGACTCCCCTGAAAAAAAAAAAAAAAAAAAATGATGGTATTTTCCTGGTCAATAAAAAAAAGAAATCTGATTAGTGCAAAAGCATAATTTTGTTCCACAACACAACACATTTTGTATCAACTTTTGGACTAAAGTTTGTTAAAGCAGTCAACCATTTAATCTTAAAAAAAAAAAAACAACAAAAAATGATAGGACAATGCTTCGTTTCTTTTTTAATAGTTAAACAATGCAAAATCAATTGTCTATTAGCACAAATATCTTAGTAAGTAAGTAAGTAATCTTTATTTGTACAGCGCATTTCACAGACACAGAGTCACAAAGCGCTCCACAGTGAGATGAACCCCTCCTCCCCACTCAGTGACAGTAAACTGCCCTGGGGCAACTCAGCAGAGGCGATTCACCTAACACCTGACACCTGACCATGACTATCACTAAGTGTTCCCTAACATGGATGTTATTAGTTGGTGGGGAAACCGGAGTGCCCGGAGGAAACCATCCAGACACGAGGGAGAAACATGCAAACTCCACACAGAAAGGCCCCGGGCCGTGCGGAAATCGAACCCGCGACCTTCTTGCTGTGAGGCCAGAGCTGTTAATGTATCTATCTATCAGGTGTGCAATGTCTAATAATGGCCCATTTGTTCACCAAAATCTAAAAATCACTAAGTTTGTCTGTTGTTGTTAGCATTGCAGCTAACTGCTGTTAGCACATCGACCTGTCACACTCCTACCAGCTGTAAAAAGGGCATAAAACACATTCTTATGATGCTGAGATTACATTGGGTAAGTGAACAAAACATGTGGACTGGTGTAGGAGGTTAAAATTGTTAAGTTCCGTACATTACCTTGCAAAATTTTTTCCGTTACTGGACCCTGGTAGACATGACCTTGTCTACCAGCTGGCGTGTTTTGTTCAGAGACACAACCTATTAAGATATGCAGCAATCATAATACAAAAGAAAAACAAAGTGATATTTATTGAACATGTAAATTGTTCTTGACATTAAATGACTCTCCGGCATTTCTCCAAATCAAATTGTTGTGACTCAATTAAAGAAACGTGGCTGTGCTATTATTTCAGCTGAAACTAATAGCTCTGTTCACACAATGTAATTCATTACATAAACTGTTATAAATGTCCTGCCGTGAGCCAATATTAACAGCGTTTACCATCCGACTCCAGTCCGTTCAATTACGAGCGAAAAGCAGGTGCCACTTTTGAAGGAAGATAGCTCATTTTAGCTGAAAACCCATTATCCTTGTGCCCCCTCGCACCAAAGCAAAACAGGAAAAGGACAGCGCCAATGAGAAATAGGTTCATTTGATGGTGTGGACGCAGAGGCCAAATATGTCCTGGAGGAGAGTCCTGTCCAGTGGAGAGAGAAGTTAAATATGCTCTGCGTTTATGAAGGAGACGACCGGGCTAATCATTCAGAGAGCTGTCCACTGAAGAGCGCTTCAGTCCGGCTTAAGTGTAATGGTGCGGAAGACGGCAGTAAGTGATGCTGTTAGAGGGACAGCCTTTTAAATTTAGGGTTTGGTCCAGAGTCTTTTGGGCGAGTTTGACTGGCGGATTCTCTCACAGCGGTATAGAAGGCCAGCTCATCACTCTCATGTGTTCTACGGAGAGATTTAGTCTGGAAACACTTCACTGGGTTTGATTTCCTTTGACTGATTGCAATCGGGAACATTGGAGGTAAAACATAGGGCTGCTGTTCAAATTAAAATTAAAATAAAGGAGACCTAATAGGCAAAATCTACTTTAAGGTTTTAAAGCAGACCTGTTTGTAAAATCTACTTCTCTGAAGTTTTACCGATGTTACAGCATTGTCTCCAATCATAAAATAACCTAAAGTTGTTTTGAATTGACTACTGCATGTTTGAGTAATCTTATATTGTCCTGCAGCTGATGCTCCAGTCCTCAGAAAATCCCTGTCTTCACCTACCACCTATCGCCACCACTTGTCTGTATTTACTTGCAATTACTCAAAAATATAGATATTATTGAGTTCAGACAGTACACACAAAGTGGTGCACTTTTCATAATGCTTTTTAGAGCAACAAGTTTACAAATTTACAACTAAAAGCTACCCCAACTTTTACTCTATCACTATATAGGCCTGTCCTGTTACTCTTATATCTGGTTTTTGGACATGAGGCGCACTAGTTTCAGCTGACCATGGGTCACGCAACTGTTATGGATTACTCATTAAAAATAAATAAATTAAAAAAAATACTTGGATCCTACAGATTGGATAATTCAACTTTTGCATCCCAAACTAAGATAAACAGCCAACGTTAGCGTCTTTATGGCTAACAACAAGTGCTTTGTTTATTCTTTAGGCTTAACAGTGCATTTAAACTGCTCTTTTATCATCTTTCATTTGTTTCTAGTTAAAGACTTGACGCTTTCTGCGTTCTTTTTCAGATTCTCGCAAATAATTGTGGTTTATATTGACCGTTCTAGTAACCATCAATGCTCACTACTACAAATTTTGAGTCCACTACCTTTTAGACACCACTTCAAACTGGCGTAAACCCAGATTATTATTTTATTTTTTTTATTGAGATACTTCCTAAGACACCAGTTACCAACCATGGCAGACAAAGAGTTAACATAATTACCAGATCAAATGAAAGGTGTTTAAATGCAGGTTTTTGTTGTATTTTTGTTAACTTGAATTCACATTGACATTAAAAGAGGCACGTTTGAATAAAATGCTCTGTACAAACCCTCCGTGTGTGACAAATGAAGACTCTTACGTTATCCACAGCGCATCATCTTCTTTGTTTTGTGCGTCTGATACTGAGACAGATCTCCAGTCTTTTACAATCTCTCATACTGTGAACCATAATTACATCCTGGTACCTCAACACTATACCTCTCTCTGAAAATGAAAAGACTTTATTTTCCTTTCCCGTGGTCGGCATTATCGTAATTCGTAAATGGTTAAGCAAAAGCTGTGAAAAGCATTGACGTGTTAATGTGAGCAAAATACACCTGCCTGGCCACAAATCTATAATCACTGAAATTACATGTTTCTTTTGAGTTAATTTGCAGACATTATTTCCATCTGACTGATTGTGAGAGACAAGACTGAGTAGAACTGCATGATTAAAGCAGCCAAAGTGGGTTCTTAGCAAGTTAGCATCTCAGGGGAGAGCGGGGTTATTTGTCACATGGGTAGGTTGTCACAATCACTGTATTTCGGCTTGTGAATGGTGTATTTGAAAAAAAAGTCAGATTAAAATGTTCATTAAATGAACCAAAATGCACTCGCTAAAAAAATTCTGTAAACTTTTGTTCAAGATTGTGATACGACGAAATAAAAAAAATCTGTAGCAAAAAGTACCTTTTTTGATGTTCAGAAAAAAATTTCTATTTTTTCCCAAAAGTTTTTTGAAAGCTTAAAACTGTTGACATTAAAGGGGAGAGTCAGAGTGACAGTTAGGACTATTGTTTTCTGAGCTGGGTTTAAAAATGTAGAAGAAATCTGAGGTGAGAGCAAAAAAGTCCAGTCGGGGTCGGTTGTCACATTTTTTTCGGGGTTGGTTGTCACATATGATTATATCTAGAACAGCCTGCACAGCCAGAGCGGGGTCGGTTGTCACACTTTTACAAAAGACAGATTTTCTCAAAAGTACTGTATTTTAAATATTCTAATTCAATGCAGGAAATCAGTCTAAAGTATCAACAAAAAAAAAATAAATCCAATTCTTGTCATGGAGCTTATTTTGTTCAAAAGTTATTAATCACTAATTCACATTAAAAATATTGTTTTACAGTATCATTAGAATCTTGACAAAGATGCATTTTTTGAATTTCTAGTTGCCTTTTTCTTGTAATATAATGTCCCCGAGTCCGAAAATGTAAAACATTCTTGAATCAAAAAGAAATCCAACATAAAAAAAAATCAGACCAAAGAAAAGACACTTTTGTCATCGGTCGCCCATTGACATACCATTGTGACAACCAACCCCATGGGGTGTGACAACCAACCCAGACTTGGGGTTGGTTGTTACAGGTGAACAATTAACATTAAATAATCAATAACTTTTGATCAGAATAAGATAGAGAACATCAGGTGGATTCATTAGTTACACAAGACTCCGATCTTTCTTTTGGGGTTAAATGGTTCATGTGAGATTTGCTGTTTTTGAGAAATTCAAATCCAAGTAAAAAGTGTGACAACCAACCCCGCTCTCCCCTACATCTTAAAATAAAACTCATGACAGATCCAGTATTGGTCAGCTAATATACTGTATGTCTGTATGTAGTTACATTTACTTCTGCTTTTAAGATATTGTAAACTTAAGTTATAAATGTAGACCTATCTTTTGTTTTTTCTTGATGTATTAATGAAGAAAAACACTGCAAAATCTGTCTCACATACTGATTCACCACATTAGCGATAGTTAATCTACAAACCAAACTCTGGAGCTGAGTTTGGAGCAACCTCTGCTTAATTTCATTTAACTCCAACTACCAAGTGAGGTATCGCAAAACTGCAGACAGTTCTCGAAAACCAGGAAGTACAATCGGTCCATCAGCAAACATGTGTGTTGGCCAGAACCAACCAACCTGAGATAGCATACGGTACGCTTTCCTTTGACCTTATATTAACTTGTATTGAATAACTACAACTTTATTAACTTAGAATATGACATTGCACCTTTCAATTTTAAGAGAGCTGTCCACTGAAGAGCGCTTCAGTCCGGCTTAAGCGTAATGGTGCGGAAGACGGCAGTAAGGGATGCTGTTAGAGGGACAGCCTTTTAAATTTAGAGTTTGGTCCAGAATCTTTTGGGCGAGTTTGACTGGCGGATTCTCTCACAGCATTAAAGAAGCCCAGCTCATCACTCTCATGTGTTCCACGGAGAGATTTAGTCTGAAAACACTTCCATTTCGTTTGCCTTTGACTGATTGTAACTAGGAATGTTGGGTGTAAAAGGTATGACTATCTGTCGCTCCTGCTACATTTAATAATCCAACGTACATGGGACATTTATTTATGTATTTATTTATTTTAATAAACATACTTTGTTGACAGTGGGACTCTACAACGCTCCCAAGAGAACAGAAGCTCAAACTGCAGGTTCAGAGGTCTGACACTATATTCTAAGCTTCATTTAGTGTAATTTACGTTGTGCAGCTGACTCAGGGGTTTGTGAGGTCTGACCATATTGTTGGGTATATAGCTTAATTTATTTTCTTCATTTTACACCATATTTTTAAAAGGTATAAGTATTCTTCCCAACTCTGAAGGCTTATGTATCTTTTCTTGCAGAGTGCCCACCACCCTTTTACAAATGCACTAATTACCGTGGAGGATTCCTACCGTACAGTACACCTTTTACTCTGCACTTTCATTATAAAACACGAGATGCAGGATTGATACAAAAGCTCTCCTCTGTCCGATTTGCTCTCAACTCAAATGGTGCGATGTGTGACTCAGTGTTGGTTCTCTGTGGTCACGACAACATCAATGAGAGCTGTGCAAACCAATGATTCATGCAGCAAAACAAGAGCGGAGTCTGTGCGGCACAAACTGGACCCAAATCAGACCAATTGGTGTTTCAAATGGAGTGTAACGAGATAAGCTGCGTTTGTTCTTTTCTCGTCACAAATGAGTTAAATGAGTGAGAAGTAGAAAGAGGTGTCAAACATGAAGCGAAAAACAAGCATCTGCCTATAACTCTTTCCTTTGATAAGCCCTGATTCAGTGTTGTTTTTATATTATGGCCATGTTCTGTGCACAGAATGTCAGTTAGCTTGTTAATTTTTAATATAACTGAACTAAGTACAAAAAGTGTTTTCTGTTATTGTCAGCTTTCAGACACATAAACGAGCCAACGGATGTTTTGTGCATAGAGTCCATATACATAATTAGTAGACACGTAGTTCGACTGTGATGCTATCAAACACTTAGCATCTGAGCTAGGATTTAAACAGAAATGAAATTAGTAGACACACAATTAGAACACAAACATTGCGACGCCTTATTCCTCCGGTAGATGTGCCGACACAAATCAATTGAACACAATAATACAAGTTGCACTTTAATGGAAAAAAAAGCTAAAACACGCAATTTCAGCAAAACCATGAGCAAAACCGACTGAAACTTTATTAAAAGTTTGGACACACCTTCTCATTCAAATATATATATATATATATATATATATATATATATATATTTTTTTTTTTTTTTTTTTTTTTAACTATGAACATTGTAGATTCACAGTGAGAGGCATCCAATCTATGAATTAACACATGTGGAAGTGTAGCATATGTGTAGAATGCAAGATAAGTATGATCTGGTTTTGTCTAGGCTAGATCAGAAGGTAAGGATCGTCTCTCGGAGGTGCGTGGCAATAACAGACAGACAGAAATAATTTAAGTTTTGGGTGCTTATATTAATAGTGAAAAAAAGAGAGAGAAAAAAAAACACCAATATACAATGACCCAATATTTACAATCTGCAGATATAGCTCAAAGGTTAAGAACTGAAGTGCACTTCTTAAGTTTTTTCTAAGTATCACAATAAAAATACAATCACAAATCGACCAACAACAATAAGATATTCAAAATAGCAAAATATGTTGTTTCTTTTGTTTTCAGTCCAAAGCAAAATAATGTCCACACGAAGCTGCAACGACAGCTTTATAGATTTCCCACGATTTGCAATGTAAAGTGTTCGATCAAGTGTCCATAGGTCCTTATTGAAAGTTTATGTAATTGTCCATCAGCGCTTTGACTGGTTGAGCAAATGTGGAAACGAGGTGACTAGTGTGTGTGAGGAGAGTGGACTGGCTACACAAGCCCCTACCAGACCGCAGAGACTGTGTTGCTGGGTTGAGACTGTGATGATCTTTGGTTCTGGTTGTGGTTCTGGTTCTGGGCTTAGCTCGGTTTCTGGGCTTAGCTCGCCATCAGATTCTGTACCCTGACTGGGCACACCTGGCCTGTATTTAGACAGACAGGACCATCCATCAGTAACCATTCAAATAAAACAATAGCTAGCTATCTTCGTAATTATTCTACATTATCAGTGTACACACAATATACATTCATTTGTCAATAATCAATAAATTTCACATTTGTGGAAATAAATACACAAGCAAAAATACACCCTCTTTGTTTAAAGTGCATTGAGAACATAGTAAACAATTTCAGTAGTTAACACAACAATAACAGGCCAATGTGGCTCTTAAATAGTTTGGCCAGAGACATAGGCAGGCAAAACAGCCTTTAATGATCGCTATTTGCATATGAATGCACTTTAACAATGAAAGGCAATGAGTAATACAAATGCTAGCGGTCTTTATGTTGCTAATGCTAACAGTAGCAAAACAATTCAGGCAGACTCACCAATTCCCGTCAATAATCCGTTTCCCACAACCCAGCGTCTGCAGCGGTAGGTCAGCGGACTTCTACAAGAGTTTACAATGTAAGACTTATGTTAAAACCGAGTTAAATAACAGCAGAAGCGAGTTAGTAATTTGATTTTGCGAGACAAACCTCGGCAGCCGTCCTGTAGCTCCTCTCTCTCTCAACACGAGTGACAGGAGAGACGCACAGGAGGATTGTATCCGCGCTACGAGGCACGCGATTGGCCGAACGTAACACTGCGTGGGTGTAACGTGAGGTGAACGTAAGTCAGATGACTCGATGGTGCATTTACTGACCGGCAATGATCGGAATTAATATTTACTGCAGAAATAAGTGCGTTTTATGTACTGGGTTACAGAAGGTATAGTACATAACCAAAAAGTGTGAAACAACTGAAAATATGTCATATTCTAGGTTCCTCAAAGAAGCCACCTTTTGCTTTGATTTCTGCTTTGTACACTCTTGACATTCTCTTGATGAGCTTCAAGAGTTCGTCACCTGAAATGCTCTTGTAAACAGTCTTGAAGGAGTTCCCAGAGATGCTTAGCACTTGTTGGCCCTTTTGCCTTCACACTGCGGTTCAGCTCACCCCAAACCATCTGGATTGGGTTCGGGTCTGGTGACTGTGGAGGCCAGCTCATCTGGCGCAGCACCCATCACTCTTATTCCTGGCCTTTCATGGTTTGGATGCCTTCAGTGTGAATCTACAATGTTTGCGTCATCAGAGGAAAATGACGCCATGCTGTCCATGTTGTAGCAATTGAACAGAGAAAATGATCGATCGTCTACTTATTGCCGCTGGTCTGAGTAAGAAAAATGTCAATGGCAATATGTTCATTTGTGCTTTAGAGACTGTATATTCCAGTTAACAAACAACCAAGCTGGTACAATTGACCAAGCAGCGAATAGAGAAGTTGTAATAGCAGACTGTTGTATACCTAAATGTATATGCATTAATGAAGAGACGAGAGACCGAGCTTAACTTCCAGCATGTTGTATTGCCGCTTATCAACTGTACATTACATTGGGATACAAGATCTACGCACGTACGTAAGGACGGTGGCTCATGAGGGACAATTTTCAAATGTCAATACATTACACAGACTTTATGGTATCCTGTTTTGACTGTTTGTCAAATAATTAACTCAGAGTATTCACTTATAAGTTTACCACACAGAAACAGCAATGTTTGCTAACAAAATATATTTATTGTCCTTACTGTGCTCCGACGAAACCAAAAAGCAGTGAATGCTTAAAGCAAAAACAAACAAACAAAAAAAGTACTCGCCTATTGTGGAGCGAACAAACCCCAATGGTTCGATGTTAGGCAGTTTCTACAAAGTTAAATGAAACTGGCTGGTGCAACGGGTTAGTTAACATACATTTAAAAAGTGTATTTCAATGAGTCAGGAGTCTCACTGTCAACAATATTAATACAGTATTCCCTCCCAATAATTTATCTGCATTCGTACACATTTTTCCTGGCTCCACTTCGCCTTCCTTCGCTCTCCTGTTGCCGATACCCAGTGCCGTTATTTGGCAGCAGTGTTTTACAGATGTCAGAGGATTTAAAAGCGTTGTCCAAACAGCTTTGCCTGGGCGCGGGTGGATTTGCCCACATTAACAGCTCCACTCACCAGCTCCTATTGTCCGTGAGCCTTTGGGGAGACACTGGCACAGACGCGACAGGGAGGGCTACGGTCCGGATAAATCCCTCTCCAACGGCCAAATTGTGCCTTTTGTGCCAGAGTTGCCTCGCTGCCTCTCCATTCTGCTGGCATTCAGAGGACACTGTTGTTACTAATGTGGGCCTAATGCTTAATAAGACGTCAACACAGCAGCAATTAGGAAAATGCCAGAGGACAACACAAGCTCTGGGAATCGGGTCATCGCGAAATACAGCTAATAATAGAAGCAGGGTGCACAATGCTACCGAGACGCAACCAGAACTATCCATCAAGTGCTTTTATTAAACTCCTGCACTACTATTTTTGGGACTCAGGCCATTTAGAAGAGCAGAATTCTAACTTACAAACACACATAGTAAAATAATCTAATTCAAATTTTGTGTTGGTACAGTTACATTTCCTGAAACCAAAAGAAAGAGCCTCAAACTGCCTGCCTTTGGAGAACATTATTTCTGAAAATGCTGATTATCTTATTGTGGAAAAAGTTTCAAGGGTGCAGAACTTTTGAAGATGCCCACTATGGATCACTCTTGCATAAATAAAGGGTCTTTCACACCTACCCGAGGGTCGCCCATCTGAAATGATTGGGAAACTTGTGGCTACAAGCATACCAGTAGATTTGTGCTATAGAAAATGATGTGGAAAACTGAAAATTGCATGAGCATGCAACAAACAGAGGAGTTGCAGCAACCACAGTTAAAAATCTGGACTGTGGAAGGCAATAGAAGTTGAGCTTCTTCTCTGAGGTAAGATTAGAAACATCTGTTCTCCGTCAGAGTTTGACAACTACTTTCACGCAACTTATGTTTCGTCATTTTCATCAAGCATCACATCATGCTCATGCCCAGTTGGCATTTGTTCAGCGACTGGTGGTCGTTTGTGTGAAGAAAACAGTACCTTATTCGATGTAAACCAAACATTGTGGACTCATTTTCATGTAAGTAGATGCATCAACAAAAGATCTGTGCTGGGAGGAAACGGATATTTTATTGTTAAAAAACAAAACAAAAACAAAAAAGTCAGGTATAGTCTCTTTATATATACACAGGAGAAGAGCACAAACAAATGTGCTGCCATATTTGTTTTGGCTTTAGCACGCACTTCCACTCAAATGACAATGGTGTACTGTGATTGGTCTGGCTGTCAGTGGCCATCTGTAACCATACAGGTGTCTCTCTAAATGGGTTCTGCAGAATTTGTGAAAACCTCAAATGTTTTACCCGGGAAAAAAAAAAAATACAAACATTGTAAGATATAAAGTCCTAATCAATCATCAACTCCTGCCATTAACTTGGGTCGCTAAGTTTTTAGGTTGTCCTTTTTGTTTCTGCACAGTCATTTCCTTCGTCATTATCATTACCTTCAACATAAAGTAATATACAACATAACAGCTTCTGCACTTGAGGCTTTAAATTAGCGCATTAAAAACATAAGGATTTGGAGCAAATGGAGGCCGGTAGCTTGTTAATAATTCATCTTCAATATAATATTCTATGCATTGTGCCATTATTCTCTGCCCTGCCAGCTTCGTTAAGCCTGTTGCTGACTGATTGTTGCTAATTAGGTCATTAAATCTGCAAAGATTTCAATTTCCCAAGACACATCATTAAACTTGTGTCATATAGAGCAGCATTAAGTCCAATTCACTGATGAACAATTACCACATGGGCCATTTTAAGGTGCACTGATTCACAATATGGTTGAGGGTTGACTACCTGCTTGTTGCCATGGAGACGACGTCATTGCCATGTTTGGAATGTTAGTGCGACTTTAAGATTCTCAGGTTTTGTTTTCAAGACAAAGAAACCAAAAGACCTCCATTGGGAAAAGAGAAACGTTAAAATTAAATACATTTTGAAGAAAACTGTAATTATAAGTGGTGCAATATAATTAAGCCCGGGGTTTGTGTGAATTCTTCTAAGACAAATATGATAATTAGCTTTTATATTCCAGTTCTGTTTGCTCCACAGTTTCTCTGACTTACCCTTTGCACAAAAATTAAAAAGGAAATTATTCCGAGCCAAAATAGAGCAAAACGTGTTCCTCGTTAAGGCTGGGGCACTGTTTTTGTTGTTGTTTTCTTCATAATTAGTTTTATTTAATTCTTTCAGAGCCAGTTCTCCCTTTGATAGTGACTTTAACATTAATCCGTTATCTTTTTAGACACATTTGAATTCCTTGTTTTCATTACATTTCAGCATTTGAAGGTTCACTTTTAAGATAATGTCCTTTTTCTAATACAACATTCATGTCAGTGTTTTCTTCTGTTCTACTTTTTGGTGAAAGATGATGAGCCACTACAATGAAATAATAAGGTTTGTATGATTAAAACAATGAGGACGAGTGTCTTTTTCATCTATCCAGCTTATTTTGTCCCGCCCACTTTTACACACAGAAATCGGAAACGCACTTCCGGTCAGCTCCTCCCTCACAGTTACAGCGTTAGCTACCTTCTTGTTTATCCCTTTTAGCTACACTCTTTCACACAATTTGTGCCTTTTTTGTCATCAGCTGTCGGCAAAACACGTCAAATACATGGGTGGTAAGTCACACAAATAGTGCTGGTGTAATAAACAGTGTTTCAGATGCTCCATAAAGGAGATAAACAAGAAGAAGGTAGCTAACGCTGTAGCTGTGCTATCTCGTAGATTAATCTCATTTAGATACACTGACAGTTAAAACAAACCCAGCAACTGAATTCTACGGGTCCTAATCTTTAAAACAAGGTACAGCATGTGTATATTATCTGTGTGTGATCAGTACATTTTATGTTTGTTTGTGGCTAATGTACTTACAGGCTAAACGCGGTCTATCGCAGCGATCCGACCGGCAAGCGTTTATTTAAACACTTTAGCAGTCGTTTTTTAAGTGATCCAGAGAAAATATGCCTTGCTTATTTGTTGGTGCACATGACCATAGCGTATGTGGAAAAATAACCTACCTGAAATATTGTTTTGCCGCAAGTTTTCTCAGCAGGTTACGTCAATTAAATGAATGGGGGAGGAGCTGACCGGAAGTGTGTTTCCAAGTGTTGTGTGTAACGGTAGAAAAAGTGGGCGGGCCAAATAAGATGGATAAACCAACAAAAGCTGTGTTAGATCTGGAGGTAGCCCAGCACTTTTCTACTTTCTGATGCAGATTCTATAGATTCAGCCTCTTTCATGGAACATAGATTATATTGAACCCTCCAAACATGAAGACATACAGTTTCTAGACTTGCTGCATGTGTTGTTTTTCCCCAAGTCCTTGTCCAATCGTCTTTTCTTCATTTTAAAGATCAAATATGTTTTTCAGTTTCTCGTGTTTGTCGCATTGTTTTCCATGTAAGCAGCCATGTTTGTCTCTATCCATCTTATTTCGCCCCGCCCACTTTTCTACCGTTGCACACAGGTCTCGGGGTTAGTGCTAGATAGTCTGGTCCGGAGGGACAGAAGCGAGGTGGTTGCCGTGGTGATGAGTTTATAACTGTTGCTAAAAGGGCCTAAACTGTTATATTTTTTTATCTTAACCTTTTCCCAAACCTTTTTCCTAACCTTAGCCATCATCCTAACCCTTCTCCTAAACTTACCCGTTCACCTAAACTTAATCTTCGTCCCTCTGGACCTGATCTGGCACTAACCAACAAGAAGGTAGCTAGCTAACGCTTTAGCTGCTATGTCTTGTAATTTTAATCTCATTTAGATACACTGACAGTTAAAATAAACCTAGAGAATGAATTCTACAGGTCCTAAGCTTTCAAACAAGGTATAGCATGTGTATATTCCTTGTGTGTGATCAGTACATTTGGGTGTTTGTGGCTAATGTAACATAGGCTAACCGCGGTCTATCGCAGCAATCCGACCGGCAAACGATTATTTAAAACATTTTAACGGTCGTTTTCAAGCGATCCAGAGAAAATATGCCTCGCTTGTTTGTACTATAGGTGCACATGACCATTGCATTTTTGGAAAAAATATTCTTACCTGAAATAAGTCTTTTCGCTGTTTACTTCAATGAAATGTACAGGGAGGAGCTGACCGGAAGTGGCGTTTCCGAGTTGTGGTGTGTGTAACGATAGAAAAGTGGGCGGGGCGAAATAAGTTGGATACTGGAGAGGATGTTCTGGGATTTCTGATGGTAAGTGTCAGTGTCTCTGTAGAGGATGTTCTGGATTTCTGATGGTAAGTGTCAGTGTCTCTGTGATCTGTCCAGCAGATTCAGGACCCAAACTCGCACTGCTCTCAGGGTCCGTGTACCTGCTGGCCATTTGATTTTCGTTTTGAAATCGGAAAACGAAAAAAGAAAAACGAACCGTTTCCCGTTTTTCGTTTTCCAAAATAAAATAGAAAATCAGAAAAAAGGTTTGTTTCCGATTTTGGGTTTTAAAATCAAAAAAACGGAAAACGAACCGTTTTTTCGTTTTTCTATTTTTATAATGTAAATGAAAAACAAAAAAGGAGAAACCAGTTAAAACTGTTTTTCTCGTCTTCGCCGCCTCTCTTACTTCGGCTGCTGCCCCGGAAGTTGTTGACAGACAGACTTTTTTTTTTTTTTTTTACACTTTTAAACTTCAAAGGTTTTATTGCGATCGTGAATGTAAGAAATGTATGTTTAGGTCGTTTCAAATGTGTTATTTACAATAATTGTCATATCATATAATCAAATAATTGCCACGAAGACCCACGGAGCAGCGTGACGCATTTCCTGGTTCTGGGAGACTGTTTACAATCGCACATCGTGGCTCGTCTAGACCGCTTGGTCTTCTTGTTTTTTTGTCTGACACTGGGGGACTATTATACCTTCATTTGATTTATTAACTTTGTTGTTCAAGTATGATGCCTGTAGAAACACTGAATCCTGCTGATGCTTATCAATTTGTCGTAACGTGGATAAACGTGGACCATGGTTCTGTCTCGTACTGCGCCCCTCCAGCCAGGTAAGCTAAGCTAAACGTACTCGTTTGGCTGTGGCCTTCTCTTGGTTTTATGTGTAATGTTTTGAACATGCAGCATACGTGGTTGTTGTGTGGGTTTTAGAGCAAACGCAGACACGCGATGTAGCCAATTTAATCCACATATGTCTGCGAGGTCATGCAGGTGAGATTAGAGGACCCTCCGGACTCATTTGATCATGACGTGCATCAGTGTTGTGTCTGAATTTTCAGACCAAGTTTGGTAGCAGTGTTGGTGAGATATAGGTGCGCACTTTCACAAGAGTTGGTGATGGTAGAACCAGCTGTGCGCACAGACGTTTTGGCACAAGAGTCGTTGCGCATGGGCCACTGTAGACACGCTACAGTGGCCAAACCATAGACTGTATCCAAACGCAAGACAAGCTTTAACGGTTTCCACGCGCGCTTTCCTTTGGCTGACTCCTGATGTTGGGTACATTTGAAGCAAAGCCTAAGCGTCATGTTTGCCCTGTTGCCTGTCGGTGGTGTATCAGGAAATTTAATTAATTGAATTAATAAATGGAAATCAAAATTAGTCCAAATTGGGTGAATCAAGTGCCCCCTCTCCTGGTCACACAGCAAATACAGCACTTCTCGTACCATCTTGCATTTTAAACAAACTAGACATGCTGGAAATGTAAATGCAAACGCTGACTTCTGTCTGCCTCTTTTTGTTTGTGGCAGAATGATTTCATAGGGTAGTCACATTAAGACATTTAAAAAACGCTTTTACTTGAATTATTTTTTGTTATTTTTTTGCTGCAGAAGTGAATGCTTTGGCTTTTTCCAGATGTATGCAGCCTCTATAATTCAAAAGGGTTCCATCAGATGCACCAGAGAAGTAAACGTCATGAATTTCTTTCTTTCAAGACATACAGGATTACGGTAAGCTAGTGGGTTAGAAAAAAATAAATAAATCACACACACTCAAAGACAGACGTTACTAACAGCTTTAAAGCCCACATATTGTTCTAATCTATAACACATTATGTGTAATCAAGTTATCAGTAGGCTTGACTTATCAAATGTGTTTGTGAGCATATGTATTTTGGGTTTGAAAAGCTCTGTTATTGCTTTTACACTGAACAGTCCATTTTAGAGAGATCTGTCACCTGTTTCATTTGATCCTCTCCATTTCACGGGCATCAATGCTGTGCATGTATAATATTGCATTTCTAATTTAAATGTAATATTTTTTCCATAGTTGTACAATGAGACAGAG